>CM059275.1:4098334-4253334 GCA_030347295.1 Setipinna tenuifilis | reverse complement strand
TGATGGTGATTAGCTATGTGCGTTTTTATCATTTGTTAAATTGCTCTAAAAATAATCCTAGTGACATCATTTAACCCTATAATTGTCATTATAGCTTAAGTGTGAATGTTGAACGTTTCATAAAAATAAATCATTATAGTCATGGTGGGGGGGGCAATGGGCCAATAAATGTTGTATCAGAGTAAGTTATGCAATTAGGCTACTGCACTGCACACATGTACTGATGTAGATCTGCTTGCTAGCGACTGAGAGTAATAGGAGGGTGCATTGAGCCTGTCCGCTGTGGCAAATGGAGAGAGGGGGTCGTGACTGGCTTGCTGTCAGTGCAGAAGGGTGAAGTGCAGGTGTATGTGCGTATGAAATAGCGCGGTAAGCATTGCAATTAACACAATTAACAATTAACAAAAATTGTATTGATGGACTGTAGAAACTATAAGTAAAATGTTGCTGGAAAATCAATAGACTAAGGAACAAGGTAGGCCTAGTTAGGTTACTTAAAAATACAATGTTTATTTCCATGATTTTTTTTTCGCACCCTGATTGTAGTTGTAGTTGTGGTCATTGTTTCTGGTATAAGTCTCTATAACTCCAATATTAGAGGTTTTACATTGAAACACCATCACCTGCATTTCCAAAACAGTCCATTTTAATGGTCTGCCATTTCAAGAACGTTGTGGGTGCTTGTGAAGGTAGCAAAAGTGACATTGAGAACTAAAACACATAATTGGGGACTCAGCCTTAACCTCCTTGGGAAAGAAAATAAAAGGGCTGTTGGTGAGACAATGTAATATTTGTGCATCAAGGGCGGAAAGTGGACTTAAGTCACTGCATGGCTTGTGCAAGACAGATAGAAACAGTTTAATGTTTCATCCCCTCACACCTCCTCTTTTGCTCTCATCTTTGCTCTAAGCACTATATATTATATATTTAGATTTCAGTGTTGTTTTTATAGGCATATGTGGTAGTTTGGTCCTTTTAAGCATTCAATTGCTCTGTCCTTTAATGTCCTAATGTTGTAATGTCTTGTCTAGTTTTATCACTATTTGTTGCTGTGTGCATTTGAATGTTCTACATTGTGTTATGGCTTACTGGGTGCAAGATTCTTCGGGGCAATACAAGTTTCATCCAATCACTCATTTCTTCACCTTCTTCTCTGTCCTGTCATTCTCCTCTTCTCATCTCTTTCACATTTTCTCTCTTAAACAGGTATGGGTCTGTGTCCTTTTTATGGATCCAGGTTATTTGGCTTTTTATTAGAGGTGTATTTGGTCAAATTGGTCAAATCTGAATAAATTGTTGCTTATTTGAATTGCAATTCTTATCAAGCTGCTTTTATTTTTTATTAAGTGTGATGCATAGTGTGTCAGTTCAACATAGACAACATAGTCAAGAAATTAAAAAACTGGTGGATATACTGTTGAATAATACTGCAGGTCATTTAATAGTTTTATGCGAGTCAGATAAGTTGTGTTCCACAGTATTTATGTCTTTAAGTCGTTCTCCAGCTCTGGCACTATGCCAAAACATCCAGACACATAAACCTGGCAGGCTGGTGTTCCCCATTTTTGCTAAAATTCCAACTGTCTTTATAAGTGGCGAGCCAAACATGATCAAGCTGCCACTTTTCAGCACTGCATGTGGCTCTACTACGCAGGCACAAACAGTCCTTTTATGACAAGACAGCAGCATTATCCTCCTTTTAAAGAGGAACAAAAATGAGGCCAGAGTCTAAAAATATCTAAAAATAAAATAGTTTCCGCAGAATAGATCAAATGAAAGATGAAGGAAAAATCGGACCGCTCTTAGAACTTTTAATAGGGTTTGCTTGAACTTCTGAATACAAGCTACTTATTCATAGATGAAAGCATTTTAGCAGACTGGAAACAAATGTGTGTACCTTTATAAGCCAGGCAATTAATAAGGGAGGGTGCCAAATTCCGCTCTTAAATGGTATCTCACATACACAATTAACACAGATTATGAGGGAGCAGTAAGGCTACCGCTAATAATTAAGGTGTAGCTACAAGCAAGAAAGACTTCCAAAAGTTAATTAAAAGTAAACCAAACAGAATATTTGACAAAGGAGAAGTGAAACAGTGAACACTTTCAGTTCAGTGCTCAAATATGGGAGGTTTTTAATTTGACTGCAATTTCCAGCATATCAGCCTTACATTACCTTGCCTAATGCTGTGAACACAGTCAATACAAGATTCCTGCCAATATTTCTTTGCACAACATTTCCAGACTGTGGAAAGGAGATAATGAATGTACTAAACCATACATTTGGGTAAAGTCCCCATCCCGAATGTTAGGCTTCAGTGCACAACATGGGCAGTCGTAGTTATGTCAGGTCTTCCATAAGTGAATGATTGGGCATGTAAAGTTGCCTGAAGTTACCTGCTCTGTTCTTTGCCTATGAACCGCAGGAGATCATTATCATCTTTGTCAATCAATGCCTTTGTGTTTTCTGAAAATGGGTATTTGCCACAACTTTCAGTCAATCAGACATCAATAAAAAGTAGGGGAAAAATTCAAGGTGGCAGTGAAATTGATGGAGTAGCTCCAGTGGGGGGTGAATAGTCTTTTGAAAGCTTTAATAAATGCATTGTGTTTCATTCAGATGTGACAACAGTTGGTCTGAATTTTAAGTGGAATAGGCAGGGCATTCCATATTGGGCTGGCAAAGTTGCACTCTGCTAGATACCATTTCTCTGCAGATTACTACTTGCCTATATTTCGAAGACTAAATAGTAATTTTTGTTGGCTGAATTGTTCTACTTTTATGGCTGAATTGTTCCACTTGTATAGAGAAATATGTTCACTTTGGTGCAGCTTGAAAGGCTTTATTCACCTTTGACACACCACATAGCAATCTGAATAACACCATCCATCTATACATCGGTCTATTTGTCTGTCTGTAACATATCGAAAAACAGACCATACCTGACTCAATGTGCCATTCAGCTTCTGGTACAGGCCATGGTTATTTCTAGCCTTAAAGGAATACGCTACCCCCAGGTGAAATTGAGTGTGTCCCCGCCTCCCCTAGAGTTGGATAAGTGAGCAGAAGCGTTTTCTAGCAGACCCAGCCATTGTCCAAATCTGGCAGCACTGACCTTAGGTTAGCTTAGCTTAGCATAGTTACTGTAATGTAGTGTTGCTAACCAGCAAATTGTGACAAGGGTATCAAGTCACTCGATTTTTTCTGTAATTACTTCTCATGACCTGTGCATTCACATTGAGTACAAATGACAATGCAAATTAACATGAAGGGATTGACCAAGCGCCATTTAGATGGGGGACTATATTCCACGGAAGCACAGGCGAAGCACTAGCAAAGCACTGGTGAAAAGCACAAAAGACACCACACAAAGACACCAGGGTCTTGGATCTTAGTAATCGAAGTCATCATCTTTGTCTGTCATATAATCGTCAATATTCGTCCCCATTTTTACTCAGTATATGAGAAAAAAACTTCTAAACACTGTAACAATCTCACTGTCTACCTCACTGACTACCAGGTTGTATGTTGACAGTAATCAGGGGATGGGGGTTTCCAGGTGCTGTGTGGTGTCTTTGTGCTTTGCTTTGGCTATGTGTCACCTATAGGGTGCTTTGCCTGTGCTTCCTTCTAGGGACTGCGGGGAGACTCAATTTGACCTGGGGGTGGCGTATTTCTTTAACTACTGTAACTCTTTCCTGGTCCAAAAATGTGACTGGTTCAACACAAAAGGATGCATGTCACTCCACTGTTCATCAACTTGCATTGGCTCCTGATCACTGCTTAAATCAAGCACAAGGCCTTGACTCTAGCCTACAAAATGACTTAGGAGTCTGCCCCTGCCTACCTGGGTACCTGAAGGTTTTTGTCCCTTCCAGGGTGCTAAGATCCTCACATTCAAATAGTTTGACCTTGCTGTCCCTTCACTCCACGCAATCTCAGTCAAAAATGAAAGCCTGCGTAAGTTCTGCCAGGAAGACTCCAACATCACGGAAGCGCACTTCGCATTCGGCCAATCAGCGGCCGCCACCTGCTTTAAAATGACATACCTAACTCACCTTTTCCGCTGCTTCAGGTACTGGCGTTTTGAAGTCCCCTCCTCCATCCCCGCCACCACTAGTTTGGTCCAGTCTACCCGTAAATCCCTTTAAACCTTATGCCTTTCTCTGAGTCTTTCTGGCTGAACTGTTCTTTGTTGTGCTTCAATGGTGGAGAAGGCTACCCGTTGCAAGAAGAGCAGGGTTATCCCACTCTACCATCAAGAAGCACCTGAAGACTGTTCTTTTCTGTGAGCATTGTCCATCCGAACACCATTAACCTCCACTTACCTATACTTTGTTGTCTTCTCACTTTCTTATGTTCTTGCTTGCTCGGTAGCCTACTCTGGAATTTGTTATGCTCTTGCTTACTCTGTTCTTCTATGCATATCTATAGCTTCATTTGTGTCCTATATTGTGAGTTGCTATGGATAAAAGCATCTGCTAAGTGTAATCTAAATGTAATCTAGCTATGTACCTATCTATCTTTAGAAGATACATGAGAATTATGTGAAAAGAGCCATCTGAGTTGCAGAATTTGTGCCTGACCAACAGAGAGAAATAAGGTAAAAATAAAAAAAGTTAAAAATGTAAAAGTTAAGGACTTTGCCTTGTCATAGATCTATAGTCCTCCAGCATCTTTAAACTCTGCAGGAGTTATGTGATGTCTCTCTCCCTCAAAGAGATAGAGCATACCCGCTGACTTAGTCTCAGAGTTCAGCATGTGCTAGCTGAAATTCCCCTGCTAACTTTAAAATAATAGTAAAAAACAAGGCCAAAAGTTGATGTCAGGGGCACGAGGTCAAGAGCACCACGTGCTGCCGCTACACTTGTCTGCACTGCCGGCGTTTTATTCTTTTGAGCTCCTGGGATTTGACCCTCTCTGGTGCTGCACTAACTATAGAGGTGGGTGGGCATATTTGAGTCATCCAAAAAAGGGCGCCTCCAAGCCACTGGACATGAACTTAAACCCTGGCAGAGATTTGTCCTCTTCATCAGATACCACTGAGGAGAGTCATCCGCCGTCACCCGCACAGACACAACACAGTCACAACAGAGCGAAGCAGGCCAAGGGCTCAGTGCTGCTTTTGGACTGGAAGATTTAGTTAATCCTGTAATTATTCATAAATATGTTTCATATCATTTTTTGGTTAAGGTAGCTATTGTCAGCACAATTTATTTACATTCTAATATAATACAATTTCTGGAGAAAGCGCTATATTATATGAACATGGAATGAACATGTAATTATAGAAACCTAGGATATGGCTGTCAGTGACCCTATTAATGTATGTCAGATTACCATGCTTATGTTGTTACAAGAATGTGACAAAGTATATTATAGTGGTGTGGTATAAAATGTGGTGTAGCATAATGAAGGTATAAGTCTATAGTTGCCTTGATTTAAAGTTTTGATGCATCAGCAAAAGATGCTTCAGATTTTTTTCTTTAATGAGATGTACAGAATTGAGCAGCAAAAAAGAAAGTGCACTAGAATCAATACCAATCTACTTTTTTCCAATTAAATTGGGTGTGAAATAATTGCTTCCATCCCATTTCATATAATCATTCTGGGTCTTAATACTTTGGTCCTGTAACATAATAATATCCTGCTGTTTAGAATCATTTAGTCATTTAGAGCACTATGCTTGTGTGTGTGTGTGTGTGCGTGTGTGTGTTTGTGTGTGTGTGTGTGTGTGTGTGTGTGTGTGTGTGTGTGTGTGAGTGTGTGTGTGTAAGAATACGAGTTTGAATATATTTGAGATAACAAACTCTCTCATATCAACATTGTTAAGATGAAACTCTGAGAAACAAAGCAACTTTTAGCAAACCAATATTTGCAAAATTATTTTGTACCAACTACCATGTTTTAGCCCAAATATATTAACAAATACTTTATTGGATGTATTTTTGTGATGAGTATTTTTTAAGAAGAATAGCTCTAAAAGAGTGAATATGGTTAGTAATGTTATAACTAAAAATCCTGTGTTACTTTAACACTAACATCATCATCTTTAGTAGCTCAGACCAATTGACTTTGTGAGGTGAGACTGACATACAGTAGGAGAGTTTCGGGCTGCAGCATTTAGCATTACCTCTAAATCAAAGATCAAAGAGCATCTGAAACAGTCTTACCAGATTAATAGCTATTCATGTTCTGTAATACTAATTATGTATTGGCTACATAGATCCGCCAATGATTGAGAATGTTTAGAATCTTAATTTAGTTAAAATGCATGCCACAGCTTAAGACATCATCCATGAAGACAATGACTTCAGAGCAATCATCTAACGAATTATACACTTAATTGTTCACTGTTAAAAGCAATTAACTGACCTTATACTCTTGCAGAGCACATAGCAAGAGTTCACAAAGCAGTCAAATGAAGGAGTAACTAATGTGCCAAAATATTAGCAAAGCTGAGAAATGATCTTAGACATTACAATTGCTAGCATGTCGTTGCCTTCCCCCGCATCTTTGCGGTAGCGTGGAAATTCCCCAAGGCTAAATGAAACAGAGAGCCAGGCATAGCTGTCAGTCAGCATCTGCTACATTTTGGCAAATTAAGCATATTTATTCATTTTTCCCCATTTTTCTTTAGATGATTGGGATCAAGTGGGACACTCTAGCTAGACACACTGCGTAACACACCAGTGTTTGAAGACTGTTGCTGTAATTTTGTGTCCTTAAACTGTGCCTGCCTTGTGTTATAGCACATCTGTATTTAGCAGCTGAAAATGTTGTGATTTTTTTTATTAGTTTTGTCCCCAGCATGACAACTAGGACTCATGTAGACTTGCATGAAGGAATAAGACCAAAGGTTTTGCCAAGCTACATTACTCTCTTCCCCTAAGATATGATGAGAATAAAAGGATGGGTGCGGAGGTGGTGGGAGTGTTGGTGGGGGGACTGTCATCTCAGAAGTAGGTTAAGCAAGTCAGAAATAACACAAAGGGTGTCTGCTTTGAACAGATTTTTCCACCATGCATCAGCTGTCTCAGGTACAAGTGGATGGAAGTGAAATTCCCTAAGTCATCTCTGCTCTTTAAACTGACGAGGGTGTTTGGAGTGTTTCCCAAACACCAAATGCACTTTTTAAATAGGTGTTGCAAACTGTTGCAGTAAGTAACGAGTATCTCTGTCATACATAAAGACACACACACACACACACACACACACACACACACACACACACACACACACACACACACACAATGTGAACTAAAACCCTGTAATCACTGATTAAGATATAGACATGGTAAATTGTTACAATGTTAATGTGGTTGCTATTTGTGTCAAATGTAATTTATGATAAAAAATAACATCTGACAGTTATTTAATTTAAAAGTGTCCTGTGAAGGAGCACTAGCAGGAAATTCTGATGACCTCACTGATAAATACTTGAAAAACACTGCAAAAGTATATGTATGTGTGCAGTAATTTAGAATTGGATGCAGTGTAATGTATCGCTTGTAGTAGATTGATTTACCAGCACTGACAGGAAGCGTAAAATCACAACCAAGTTTGTCTCTACCAGTAGGAAGGCCCTTAATTATCGAGAAAAAAACACTCTGCCAACACACATTGGGAAAGTATCAAATATGCGATGACACATTTATCTTAGTAAATACAGTTACAGTCAGCTGCTGCTAACCTTGTCATTATTATTAAAGGTATTCTGTTACAAAGCCTAAGAAATGAGATGTCAGTCAGTATTACGAAGGCAACACATCATTAAAGCTTGATTTTCATTAAAAACTGCCCTCCAATACAAAGATGTATTTTGATGTCCAGTTGTTGTATCTGTTGAACGATGTTAGATGTTCACATTGGGACTGGATAAGATGCACTAATTAGGTTCACAAGCGGTGCCTAATTATCCACGGTGTAAGGTGAGAAACCAGGGACATCATTATCACTCTTACTACTTCGATGTCTCAGAAGTGTAAATTAATAATGCAGCATGTCTTGTTGGATGCAGAGTCCTAATTTGATCCAGATCAGGGACAGACCCATGTTTCAACTTTATTACAACCCACTAGCACCCACAGTATCAAAACAATGAGAATATAAACTGCTTGGCAAACCATACTCGGCCTTCCTTCAGCTTTGGGTTTCACTGTCAGCTCCCAAAGTGTCTCATATCAAATTTATAATTAAGCACCTTTGACAGCAGTGTAAGTCAGAGCTGAACTTCAGCTTCATTCTGCTCAATCATCCATGCCACTTGTTCACCTTGTGGCACAGCTGAAGTTATCAGTTGCTGTAGACCACTGTCACCAACTCAGTCTTGATTTTTAAAATGAAGCGACTGAGAAACTAATCACAGCGGTTTTCTTTTATTATAGTAGTGTCGTACTTCAGCTATCTCCACCTTTTTGGTAACAGGAGATACTTGATTATTCTCCATGCGTATGTTATTAGTCTGTGTTTTTATGTGATTCTTAGTATATCATTTTTAGGAGATAATTTTGTGGTTGATTGGGGCTACTCTTGGCTATTACACCATTTTCAAGCTCTTTCAGCACCAGGTTGCTGTATCGCATAGTAGTACAAGGTATGACTGCTGCATGATACTGATTTACCTATTTCACTAGGTAGCACTAGACCACAAACAAGAGTTTATGAGCTGGGTTCATATGACTCTGTAACATCGGCATACCATTTTTTTTTAATTTAGTACAATTTCCGCCTTCTAGGTCGAAGATATTGGCAATTCAAAACTCCAATTTTTGCATTTACCCATTTCAATAAGTGGCACTATGCTACAAGTTAGTGTGTATGGACAGGGTCCTAATTGATCATTAAATCATTGTCTTGGGTAAAGTTATTTAGTGGAAACTGTTTTCGGACTTCTAGTTTCGATAAGAAATAGCATCCCCTGTGACAAAATGTCACTAAATTTGGTGAAGAAAGAAAGATGTGTAGAGTTTGCATGTCAAGTTTGACCAAATTTGGGCAATTGAAAGCCAAGATATGGACTGTCAAACAATTCTAAGCGAAGTCTTCAATTTTGATTAACGTGTAACGTTGAAACGATTCATCTCAAGATAAATCCTATGATAACTTTTTCTAGTATAGTTAGCAGATGACAAATACCAAATTTGGTTAGATTCACATAAATGACGAGTTCGATTACTTTGACTTTTGTCACTTTAAAATTTCATGGAAATTGTTTTCATTGTAAGTGGCGTCAACCAGTGTTTTTAATGTGTGATGTTCAATGGACGTTCAATGGATAACAAATCAAATTGGTTTTAAACTGGAGCGATCTCCAGATAATAGGAAATATATAATTTTGTTTAATTACACCGCCCCCTATAGTCAGAATTTTACAGTAATTGTCTTGCTTTTAAAGGTTATTGTGTTGATAGTACATGACATATTTTGTACAGTTCCCACCTTCTTGGTCCAAGATATTGTCAATTTCAAATTCAAATTTTTGCATTTACTCATTTCACTAGGTGACGCTATGCCACAAGTAAGTGTGTATGGACTGGGCCAATACTCCTCTGGAACACTGATATACTGAGAAAAAATGTTGTCCTGGGTAAAAAATTTTCAGACTTCTAGTTTTGATAAGAAACTAAATTTGGTGCACACACACAATGGCCTGCCGAACCATTTAAGCTAAGTTTTCAATTTTGATTGACATGTAACTTTGAAAGTTACCAATGTGCTGATTGCAGCGATACATGGAACTTTTTAATTTTATTTTTTCCCCCCAAACGCTCGTGGCGCCCCCCACGAAATGGCGCCCGGGCGGCTGCCCTGTTGGCCCATGCCTAAAACCGCTACTGCACGTTCGAGTTACATATCCGTTTGTCAGTGTTTGTCTGCGTCTGTCTACATACGTCAACGAGAGCTGCTCGTCACAGCATGGGTGGGTGTTTAAAAGGCTTCGGTCAAGTCAGACGCAATTCTTAAACGAGACTGAGCTTGCACCTTCTCGATCTTCGTAGTAGATGACGAAGAGGTCATGTGTTGTGTGTGGGGGACAAGGAGGGGGCAGGCGGTTGTAGTAGGGTGTAACGGAATGGACGAGAGCTCAAGTGGATCAGGCCAAAAAGCAGAGGGAGAGAGAAATGACAAGTGAAAAAGAGTCCTTTATTTTCAGAGCTTGGTGGCACATAAAAGCCAACAGATGTTCAAGTGCAAAAATATTTTTTTTCTCTTTTTTTTGTTATTTTCAGAAAAACAGTTCTTTTTTTTACATTAAAAAAAAGTTCTATACACGCAGACTCAAACAGACAATGGCTCTAAATGGCAGAGCACTAACAGCAGCGAAAACTCAAACACTCACCCACAGAGATCAACACTACACTAAAGACACAAGACTACACTAGACATATATAGAAGGTGGCCAGCACCAATTCTACACAACGGGGGAAACACAGAACAAATCACTATACACAAACATTCACAATGACTATTACAACGGTGCACCACAAAGACATTTCACAACATTTACACCACGGCCTAGCAATCTAAAACATCACCACACAACCCATTTCATGATCTTATACAAGGAAAAATAAAGACAGTTTGATCAGGACTGCCTATGACATCACCACCTGGTTAGAGCGGACCAATTGCGTCCGGAACACTATAAATGAGTCCTTGTTCCTAGAGGGTGCCCTTTTGCCATGCACCGGTCCCATCCGCAACCACCAGGAAAGAAGACAAGGAAAAACACTGGTATGCAATATACGATGTTTCTTATGTACTTAAAAAGCTCTGGATACCTTTGAAGTACAATAAAAAGATATGCATTTAAAACAGTGTAGCGTGCTTCTCTCATAGTTTGTCCAGGGTTGTTGCACATAATGTTCGTGGGGTAAATGAGTGTTATTAGCGCCATAACAAGTTAGCTCCGTAGCATGTTAAGAGAGAGAAAAAAAAATGGTGTGCGTGTGTGCAAGTGTTTGGGTTGAACAAAGGCTGCTTCCCAGCCGCCACAGAGAGGGAAAAGAGAGAGAGAATGTGCGGTCTTGTCCATGACCGTCACACACCCCCCCACCCCTCGTCTCACACCGGCAGGCGGGAGAGGAAATCAGCAGTGGTGTTGTCCCTCCCCGGGATATGATGAACAGTAAACCGGAACGGCTGCATGGACAGGTACCACCGGGTAATCCTTGCATTGGAATCGTGCATGCGGTCCATCCACTGCAAGGGCCAATGGTCGGTCTCCAACCGGAACTCACGGCCGAGGAGGTAGTACCTGAAGGCGTCAAGGGCCCACTTCACCGTCAGGCACTCCTTCTCAATGGTCGAATACCGCACCTCCCTCGGGTACACCTTGCTGCTGATGTAGGCCACTGGATGCCTCTCGCCTTGTTCACCCTGTAGAAGCACGGCACCCAAACCTGTATCAGAAGCATCTGTCTGCAACACAAATTACTTCTCAAAGTTAGGGCAATACAAAACGGGTTCATGGCACAGAGCATTCTGAATGTCCTCAAAAGCCTTCTTAGCCCCCTCAGTCCACTGGACCTGCACAGGGGAGCTCTTCCGTGTCAAGTCTGTAAGGGCAGCTGCTCTGACAGACAAATTTGGTACGAACCTCCTGTACAAACCAGCCATGCCCAGGAAGGACCGTACCTGGGTCTTAGTCTGGGGCAGGGGGCATTGCAGGATAGCCCCCAGCTTCTGTACCTGCGGCTTAATTAGTCCTCCCCCAATTACATACCCCAGGTATTCTGCTTCCTTCTTGGCAATGGCACACTTGGCTGGATTGATGGTAAGGCCTTCCTCCTCGATTCTCCTCAGAACGTCGCCGAGGTGTTGGAGATGTTCCGCCCATGAGGTGCTGTACACCAAAACGTCATCGAGATAAGCTGCGGCGTACCCCTGCGTACCCTCCAGCACTCGGTCCATCAGTCTTTGAAAGGTAGCAGCAGCCCCATGCAGTCCAAACGGCATAACTCAAAACTGAAAAAGCCCCCAAGGGGTTCGAAAGGCGGTTAGTTCTCTGGTTGAGTCACTCAGTGGGACTTGCCAGTATCCCTTAGCCAAGTCCAATGTCGTCACCCAGTTTGCTGGACCTAGGGAGTCAATGAGGTCATCAATTCGTGGAGTGGGATAAGAATCAAACTTAGACACAGAATTTAAATACCTGAAATCAACACAGAACCGAAGGCTGCCATCTTTCTTTGGGACTAGTACTATCGGGCTACACCACTCACTACTTGATGCCTCAATGATCCCCATGGCCAGCATCTGGTCAGTTTCCTTTCTCAGCCCGTCCAGGAGTCGCTCCGGTATCCGGTAACTCATGCGGCGAGGCACTGCCCCCTCACACAGGGCAACATGATGACTGACGAGCTCTGTGTGGCCTGGTTGCTCCCGGAACAGGTGAGGTACACATAGGCGTCTGATGGCCGCCTGCTGGTCAGGAGAAAGATGGTCAAGGTCAAGGGTGCTGCCTGTTGGTGAAGGTAGGTACTGCTCCTCGACCTCATCCTCCTCTTGCACCCGACGGATCAAAAGTGCCTCCACACTCCCACCTGGTCGCTCCCTCCACTCCTTGAGGAGGTTAACATGTACCACTCACTTGAAGCGCTTCTGTCCTCGACTACGGACCTCATATGTCGTTGAGCCCAGCCACCGTGTCACCTCAAAAGGGCCTTGCCACTTGGCCAACAGCTTACTGGAGTCACTTGGCAGCATCACCAGTCCCCTACGTCAAAACTTCTTGCATGAACCTTACGGTCATAGTAGGACTTCTATCGTTGCTGGGCTTGCTCCAGATTCTGCTGCGCCAGATCTGCCTCGCTCTTCAGCCGCTCCCGCATTTGCAACACATAGGAGAGGGTGTTCTGTGCTGGTGGGGTATCCGCCTTTGTCCATGTCTCCTTCAAGAGCGCCAGGGGCCCTCGCACATCTCGTTCATAGAGCAGTTCAAACGGTGAAAACCCGGTTGAGGCTTGCGGCACCTCGCGATAAGCGAAGCGTAGATAGGGGAGCCAGCTGTCCCAATCGGAGCCCGATTTGTCCACAAACTTACGTAGCATCTGCTTGAGGGTTTGGTTGAACCGCTCAGTCAGGCCATCTGTCTGTGGATGGTAAGGGGTGGTCCGTATACCCTGTATACCTAGCAACCCATACACTTGCTTGAGGAGTTTAGACATGAAGTTAGACCCCTGATCTGTTATTATTGCTCTAGGGAACCCCACCCTGGAGAACAACTGGATGAGACACGTGGCCACAGTCCTAGCCTTAACAGCTTTAACAGCAAAAACCTTCTGGGTATCTGGTAGCATAATTCGTAATAACCAGCATAAACCTGTTTCCTGCTGTGCTACGCTCAAGGGGGCCTACCACATCCATACCAAGCTGCTCAAAGGGAGTGCCCACTACAGGCAGCGGTTCTAAGGGGACCTTAGGAGGAGACCTGCTTGCCGTCTTCTGACACTCAGGGCATGTGTTACAAAATTCAGCAATGTCTTTTGCCATATTCGGCCAGTAAAAATAGCGTATTATCCTGGCAACTGTTTTATGCTTACCTAAATGACCCCCCCAAGGTATGGAATGGCCTAAATCAAGGACTAACCCCCTTGCTTTCACAGGAACCACCATTCTAGCCTCTGCTCCTACACCTTTATGCAACACACCTTCCCTAATAACAAAATCCTGACCCGGCAACTCTTGACAATCACCACTGGGCTGAGCCTGCTGATACAAAGGGCCAATATCTGGGTCTTGCTGCTGCATTAATGCCATATCTTGAGGGATCGCTATGGACACATCAATCAATTCTGGACATGAATCATCCTGACCACAAGTAACACCAAATAGCAACTTCTCCTGCCTCCTCTGTCTCTTTGACTTCCTGCTCTTCCCAGGCTGAGCCTCAATATCTGCATTAAGGAAAGGTAAAGCTGAAAGAGGAGCCTCCTCCTCACAGCGCTTAGACATAGCCCTAGTCACTGCCACATTACACTGATTACCACCAGCTACAAGCTGAGACAACAGGGGGAAATCCTGCCCTAAATTCACGGGGTACGGTAAATTATCCACCACCCCAACATCCAACAAATAGGGTTGTCCCAACACCTTCACATACACACTAGCAGTAGGATAGGACTTCTCATCACCATGCACACACTTCAACTGAGTCATTGCAGAGTAATTATGGAGCTGTACTGAAACACAATCAGACTTTACCAAGGACTGCATACTGTCAGTGTCAACCAGTGCCTCCACCTCCCTCCCATTTAACATTACAGTATAGAAGCTAAGAGCTACTGGCTTCATAGGGGGACTAGCTCTAGGTACTGTACAAATGTTAGAATGGGTAGCTGGATTATTGGGGCATTTAGGCTTAACATGACCCTCTTCACTGCACTGATAGCACACCGGTATTCTGGGGCTACTGGGCTTAAATGCAGGGTTGGACCTAAAAGCAGGGTTACCTCTAGGAGGACCACTCTTACCACCCACAGGCAGACTGCCATCGCTAAACCTCTTTAGCGGTGCGTTGCTGCCCTTAGGGGGTGCCGGCTCATGACGAGGCCTGCTGGATTCTTTGCCTGCCCTCCATGGCTCAGTCTTCCGACAGGCTGCCACAAATACATCTGCGAGGGAGGCAGCTCCTGCCACTGATGCAGGATCGCGCTCCTTTATCCATACTTGAAGGTCTGGGGATAGTAAACAGAGAAACTGTTCCTGGATTATAGTTTCCCCAATCTCCTCCTTGGTTCTCTTCTGTGGCTGGACCCACCGATGGTAAAGGTCGCGCAGGTGGGTGTATAACTCCTTAGGTGATTCTTCTTCCCTCACCTCAGCTCCTCTGAAGCTGAGCCGGTAGGATTCTTTATTGATGTTATACTTGGCCAAAATGGCCTCCTTCAGCTTGTCATAGTCCAGGGCATCAGCGTAGTCCATGGCAACATATGCAGCCCTAGCCTTGCCCGTCAGGAGGGGCGCTAACCTCACTGCCCAGTCAGCTGTTGGCCACTGACACGCCATGGTTACTCTTTCAAAGGTGACTAGGAAATGTTCAACATCATCTTGCTCACCTAAGCACTGGAACTTGGGCTCCCTCTCGAACACAGTTCTTCCTCGGCTATTCAGACGAGGTGGCTCTATTGATGGTAATGGATGAGGTAGTTCTGCTGATGAGTGAGGTGGCACAGCACTGGCACCGCGGACTGGAATGCCAACCGCTGCGTTCAGGTCTGGTGTCGTCCTAGTATGGACCTCCTGCTGCAGGAGGCTGAACTAATGTTGTATGGCCTTCCATCGGCCCTCCTGCCGCACAGTTTCTTGGTCAAGCTGCGTCTCTCGTGCCTGTTGTCTCGCCATCAATGATCGAAACATGTCACGCAGCTCCTGCATAGACAGGTCTTCAGCCACCCTAGCCAGCTCAGCACTGCTGTCTACCTCCTCTCCGCCGATGGCCCCATCTTCTTGTTGGTGGGGTCGTCGCTCTATGGCACCAACTTTCGTGGGGCCCATATTGGCCACTAGGACATCACAGCAAATCCAGGAAGAAAAAAAAAAAAGATCTGATGCGAAAAAAAAAAAAGTGAGGAAAAAAAAACTGCTGCCCTCTATAGGCCGTGATCCCACTTCTGACACCAGTTGTAACGGAATGGACGAGAGCTCAAGTGGATCAGGCCAAAAAGCAGAGGGAGAGAGAAATGCCAAGCGAAAAAGAGTCCTTTATTTTCAGAGCTTGGTGGCACATAAAAGCCAACAGATGTTCTCTTTTTTTGTTATTTTCAGAAAAACAGTTCTTTTTTTACATAAAAAGATATGCATTTAAAACAGTGTAGCGTGCTTCTCTCATAGTTTGTCCAGGGTTGTTGCACATTATGTTCGTGGGGTAAATGAGTGTTATTAGCGCCATAGCGAGTTAGCTCCGTAGCACGTTAAGAGAGAGAAAAAAATGGTGTGCGTGTGTGCAAGTGTTTGGGTTGAACGAAGGCTGCTTCCCAGCCACCACAGAGAGGGAAAAGAGAGAGAGAATGTGCGGTCTTGTCCGTGACCGTCACATAGGGTGCATTGAGACTTTTGCGACAAGTCAAGTCTTTTTTTAAAAGGGTCCTTCAGTCAAAAACCACTTTTAGTAGTTCTATTTACAATGTGGTGGGTCACAACAAGCAGTATATGCACGCAGCATCCCTCATGGTTTTACTGGTCATTGAAGGGTCCAGCTAACCAAAACGAGCGGATCAGAGCATGCTAAATCTATCTACGTCACTAGGTCGTAAGCCCCGCCCAGAGCCATGTATGGCAAGGCCACATCCCAAAGGATTGGTGAACAGAAGCTAGGTGAGCGAAAGACAGCGAATTTGCCCAATCACAGGTGCCTTATTGACACGTCATGGATATTCACGAGGGACACCGGAAAAGCCAGTCATTCAACCACTAGACCTGTTATAGCTTACAGAAAACAGTGTCAAACAAGAGATCAAGGACATAATTTTTTTACAGAAATGACGCACAATGCATTCAACCATAGTGGCGACACAGAAATATGAATAAAAATAACGATGGAAGTTCCCCTTTAATAGCACATTTAAACAAAACAACAGAGATGCCCCTGAGTGCTGCACAACACAAGGATGAAAAATAACACAGCAAAACCATAACGCAAAGACCTTTAATAGGTGTAGCCTACTGACACAAAGCAATAAAATAAAAACGAGATTAACAAATACATAAATAAATAAAAGGGATCAGATACATCAGACAGCATCAGATAAACGCTCCAGAACAAGCTAAAAAGAGAGATAAAAGATATGTCTTCAAACTGGACTTAAACAGCCCTGAATACTGCTCTTATGCATCTAGAACACAAAAACACCTATGTAAGGATGCTCTTCGTTGACTATAGCTCTGCCTTCAACACCATTATTCCATCCAGGTTAGTGATGAAGCTGCAAGACCTTAACCTCAACCCTTCCCTCTGTCGCTGGATTTTAAACTTCCTCACTGACAGACCACAAGTTGTACGACTGGGCCAGATCACTTCCTCCACCCTTTGCCTCAGCACCGGCGCCCCGCAAGGATGTGTGCTCAGCCCTCTACTCTACTCCCTATTTACACATGACTGCATAGCCATCCACTGTTCTAACTCCATCATTAAGTTTGCCGATGACACCACGGTCGTGGGCTGCATCACAAATGGTGATGAGTCTGCCTATAGAACTGAGGTAGCTGCATTGTCATCTTGGTGTGAGTGCAACAATTTGCTTCTCAACGTGACCAAGACGAAGGAGCTGATTGTTGACTTCAGGAGGACACAACAACAAGAACATCAGCCACTCTACATAAATAATACAGAGGTGGAGAGAGTTAGCAGTTTCAGATTCCTTGGAGTTAACATCAGTGAGGATCTAAGCTGGTCTGAACACATCAAGATCACCACGAAGACGGCAAGACAGCGGCTCTTTTTTCTAAGGCGGCTGCATAAATACGGCATGGACAGTCGAATAATGACCAACTTTTACCGCTGTACCATTGAGAGTATTTTGACTGGTAACATCACAGCCTGGTATGGAAACAGCAACGCCCAGGACAGGAGAGCCCTACAGCGTGTAGTCAGGTCTGCTCAGCGAGTTATACAGACTGAATTGCCCAGCATACACTGTCTCTACAACCAACGCTGTATAAGGAAGGCAAAACACATTATTTCTGATCCCTATCACCCCAGTCATGCACTTTTCACCCTATTACCTTCTGGCAGGAGATACAGGAGTATACGGTCTCATACCAGAAGACTAAGAGACAGCTTCTATCCTCAAGCCATAAGGCTGCTTAATCACCCTGAACTGCCCTCATAGGGCCTTTTTACTCCTTTTTCCCATCCCCTTCAGCTGCTAAATTTCTTTTTTTTTTTTTTTTTTTTTTTTTCTCTCTGAGCAAAACAACTTTTCATTGCTCATAAATGGAAATTTATGAGGCACATGACAATAAAGTCCTTGTATCCTTGTATCCTTGTATCCTTGTAAATAGCGTACATATAAGATGAGAAGTTCAGTGCCAGAGCGCCACACAAGACACGTGCACAGACGTCAATGAACTTTAAACCAACAATGGCAATGTTGCGTCACCACGGAGGTGTTAGTTAGACGCTTGTAAACGTGTAGAACCAACTACAAGCGCTTGCACGATTTGTCGGCATGCGTATACATACGTGTTACTCCCGCGAGTTTTTAAGTCATATGACATTGACGCATTTTGGTGACATACAGTACTCACACCTTTCTGGCAAGTCTGACACAATTTCTAACCATCATGCAACATTTTCATCCCACAAGGCATCACTGACTGCAAACGCATGGAAACGCCTGCAAACGTTTACATCAAGTCGAATGCGCCTACTTTCTGGTCACCATTTTCCATGAATTGCATCATATCAGTCCCCGTTTTCCCCATGCTGATTGGTGGGAGCTCCATTTTCAGCTCATTCAGAAGGATGTCCCTGAACTACATCACCATCAATTTTTAAACACCCAATGCCCTCCTCGATATAGCTTTCTGCTCTACCTCAAGTCAATCAGTAATGACGCACTTAATTGGCTAGGTAAAATGGAGTCATAAATAAGCCCTGTGAAACTCCATTTGAACAAAATGCGTTCAATTTTGGCTGAATTCACTAGCCTAGCATTTCCTATTGAAATGCATGGGCGCTGGACTTTCTTACTTCCTCCAGTTAATATAATACCTCCATGAGCTTGATGATGGGGAACCAGGAGCTCAGAGGCGGCTCATCATGTAAGCAATTGAAGCAGTGCTTACCGAAAAAAAATCACAAAGGCAAGAAACACCACGCAAGTTCAAATGCCTGTCTGTTTACTGCGATTCAGTGACTTGCCTGTGTTGTTTGTATAAACTTAAATGAGCAAAGGAGCAAATTATAGTAAATATGGACAGACTGACTTGGGATATAGGACAGCTTGACCCAGTTGGTTAAGTTTCATATAATTTTATCTCTGCCAAGGAGGTTATGTTTTCCGTCTGTCTGTTTGTTATGGACAGATTTAAATTAAATGTTCAGGGGCCTATTTCACAAAACCAAGATAAGGGATTAAGACGGGTTTACTTGGTCATCCTAGATGACTTTAGCCTTGAAGTCGTTTCACAGAAGAAATCACATATAAGTTACCATGGGGATTTATACCTTGCAGCTAGCCTGCTCCCGACCAGGCTAAGAACCAGGATTAGTTCATTCTTGCCCCTTATTGGCTCAATGAACTGTCACTCAGAGTTGTCAGACGCGGCCGGCCAGCCAGCAATGGTGTTAGCCAACTTTTAATGGCCTGTATGAAACACTTTGAATAGGCTAAATAAAACATTTTCTCTGCTGTTTATTATATTTGTTTGTTTGCTTATTATTATGCTTTTAATTTCTGAACCAATTGTAATCGAATAGTTTGTTTTATTTATTTCATTAATTGAATGAATACGCAAACCAACTTCACTTGTGTTCTCAATTAAGTAGGTGATCACAGCAATTAATGACAGGCTGCACGTGCTTCACCTCATAACATTCCATGAGGACGCTCTGCTCCGCCGGGGTGAAGTACTGCGCACGCGTCTTCTCCATTTCATCGCTCATTCTGGGATCGATCCATGCCAGATCCATAACATGAACGCGCTCTTAACAGGATTTGTTACACCTGGCTTGGCCTAGCCGCCTCAACTCATCTGTGCTCGGCGTTAGTGAAACGCATTCAGCGTGTTTACATAGACAAGGCTAGGTCAAGCCCCGTTTTCGTCACTTATCTTGGATGTGTTTAGTCAGGTTTTGTGAAATAGGCCCCAGGATAGGTCTGAAGTGGGCTAACTTAGAACTGATTTGTTTTTGGTGGTGATCCGGATAACCATTTGGTTCCAGGATTTTTTTAAATGATTCTTCACCATTGCGAGACATGCAACTAACACCAACGTGTAGCTGAGGCTTTGTAGATTCAGTAGAGTGTTAATGGATTTCACGTATCTTCAATAGTTAAGGCCCTTTCACAATTGGCTCGCGACAAAACATTCGTGCGACAGGTACATTTTGATATGGATCGTTGTTGCCGAAATAATCACATATGAAAAAGTATTCGTACAAAACTCGCACATCTAAAGCTGCGGTTGTGTAATGCAGACGCATTAAATCTTGTGATATATCTTGCCACTATTGTACAATGAAAGCAGGTGTTGTAAGATAGTGCGATAGGGTCCCGCGATTGATCTGGTAATTGGACGTTTGAACGCGCGGCGCTCGTGCAATTATGCAATCCATGGTACAAACGCCCGTACGGAGTTGTGCTCGGACATTCAGCAAGCCCAGCAGACGGCGACGAGGTATATATAGATTTCATGTTTACAAACATTGCGCATGCGCATGCAAATCCGGGGCAGAAAGTGATGCCCCGCCATAGAAAAAAACACCAAAGCCAATAATGAATGTATTGTTTGTAGCTTGTAGTTCACCTACTAACCCATCTTCTGTAGCCAGGAAGGCTTGTACAAACACCGTCAACATGTTCCCAAACGTATGTTTACATATTTGAGGCTTTGTCGATGTACATTGTCTGTGTTTGGAATTAAACGTGCCACTTGTTGCGAGTGAATGACCTGAATGACCGAGTGAATGAGTGAATGACTGTCGATTGCGTCCACAAAAATAGGATCTCGGCTTTTATTTTCACAGAGGTGGGAGAAGGTAAGACTACAGATGTCCATGAGAAGTTTGGTGATGATTGCTCGCAGTTTTCTGACATTAAGCTACGTTAAGCCTTTTCCTCACCATAGACGCCTGTAAATGAAAAAGCTTAACGCAGACTACGTCCATAATATTGGGATGTCGGGTTTGATATTTGGTGGGGTCGTAGAGTGTATGGCAATAGATGGTCAGAAGAAGTTTGTTGATGATTGATCGTTGTTTTCGAACATTACGCTACGTTAAGTTTTTTCATGTTAAGCGTTTTAGGATGTCCCTATACCTGACTGACGGCTAACAACATTAGTTTGGCTACTAATGGCAACATTAGTTTTGCTAACAACAAACATATGAAAATAACATTAGCTAGCAGTAAACGGAACATACCGACTGATTAAGTGTTACCCCTGCTGAAAAAAACAGCTAGAAACCAGCCTAGGCTGGTGGCTGGTTTCAGCTGGTCTTAGCTGGTTTCTTACCAGCTCTTGCTGGTCTTTGCTGGTCTTGGCTGGTCAGGCCAGCATTGGGCTTTGCTGGTGTGACCATCATAGGAAGCTGGTCATGATGGTCTGACCAGCTAGTCATATGCTGATGGCTGATTTGAGCTGGTCTTAGCTGGTTTCACCAGACTTTACTGTTGTGGCCATCTTAGGAAGCTATTCATTATAAATTATGGCTCCCCATCACTCATTGATGTCATATATACTTTAATATTTCTCTTTGACAAAGACACACATACTCATAATGCATTTGGATTGTTTTATTACAAAAAATGTGGTTACATTCAAATAAAATACATACAAATAAAATAGATAGTACTTTTCAAAACAACTTCACAAGAGTACAAAAACAAATTATAAAATAAATAACTTTAGTAGTTTGGCCATGGCCATGTTGAAAATATTAAAAACCTTGCAGTTGAATCTACTGTGGTTCACTAAACACAGGTCATTCAATTTTCTGCCATCTGCTTTTTTTGTTCTAAACATACTGAGCTGCCCTCAGAGCATTATTATAAAATACGACGCAGAATTTACAAAAGAGCAGCTAAATGTATCTGAATACTGATAAGAAGATAGAAAACTGTACAAAACCTCTACTGTAAGCCCTAACATTATAAGTTGCAATGACATAAAAGTTAGACTAGGTGAGTTTACATTAGCCATCATCATATTATCGCTAGTGCTAGCAGCTCTGTAATGTTACCACATCTAATTAAATAAGGGGTTCAATAGAAATAAGCGGCATTCCATTCTTCACGTTAACAGTTATTACTTATATTGTTATGTACAAAGCACTAAATCTGCAACAACCTCCAAATAGTCTCTTAATGTTTAGAAAGGGTCACTGTTAGCTTGGAGTTACTTGGCGGCACTGTTCAGAAGAAGCCCGCCTCCTGTTGTCTGTGATTGGACGAGCGAGAGAACCAATGGTAGGCAATGCTGCCCTCAGAACGTATCTCAATAACTAAAAGTCCATTCTGCTTCTCAGTACTAGAAAGCTGAAGACTATATATATATTTTTTTTTTAAAAAACTACGGTAGTTTTACGACACATGTTTATGACAACTAAAACTAAAGCTGCTACATTAAAAGGTATAGCCTATCTATCTAACGTCTTATTGGACACGGTTCATTTGCTTAACTGATAGGATCCTATTAGCCTACATCATACGCCTGGCGACATTGCTAGCGACATCTAGTGGCTCATTCGAACTGCAATCAAAACAAATACAATTATTTATAATGACATAATTTCTGTTTTAATTGTGTTACTGAACAGCTTGTGCTATGGGTATTGCATAGAGGTGCATGTGGGCTGTGGTGTGGGTTAAGGGGTGGGGGGTATGGGTGGCAGCTGTGGGTTTACTGGGGGTTCATGGTGGGGGCTAATGGATTAATAATGGGACCCCTTGTGGGCTACTGGGGGTAGATTGTGGGCAATTGTGGGTTCACAGCGGGTGATTGTAGGGATATGAGGACATAAGGGCCCATAATGGGCCCACTCAGCAAAATGTGGGCAAGCCCACACTCTGCCCAAACTGTGGTTTTGCCCACAGGGGCCCCGTCAGGGTCCATCAGTGTGGGGCCCACATGTGCCCACCATTTCACGACGGTAATGGGGCCCACAGTGGGCCCAAACTACAGCCCACAGTGGCCCCCCACTACAGCCCACAGTGGCCCCACTGTGGGCCCACATGGGCTTGTTTGCTGGGTAATTATTAAATGCATAGGATTGTAATAAACGTAAACTGGCATGACTGTTGCCTCGCTCCAAAGTTTGTATAGAAAACAAATGCTACTATGAAGAGTATTGGACATTTATAGATGTCTATAGATGTCAATATCCAATAATTAAGATTTACTGTGCCACTGCCCTCGCCAGCATACCCACAAAAAACACAACGCACAGCACGCTAGAGGGAGGTTCGGGTTCAGAACAACGTTTCCTTGTGTTCTGATGGATTAACTATACACACTCAGTTTTGGCCAACATTAAAAAATCCTCCTTTATCTAGACTGTGCTGAAATAGCACTGCCCTTTGCTAATGTAGACACATTTATGAGGAAAGCCCTCTTCTGGATAGCCCTCTGGATAGCCCTCTTCTGCAGACTGGATACCGTTAATGTCAGTCAATATTAACTATTGCGATGAGGTTACTGGACGAACAGGTCAACGAGAGGAAGAAGAGACCATTTAGGGTTTTAATGCATGCTGATGCTGTACGTATGAACATTATGAACGACCAGTCTGTTTGCTCAGACGTCTCATCTCAACTGTCAGTCACACATTACAAACCCTAAATAGCTCGCTCTATAGTTATAGCCGACTAGCATATACAAAAACAATCTTACCTCTGTCACTGTTTCCCTGTCCCTGTCTCTGCTTCGTGAGAAGAATTTCCAGATATCCATTTAGAAAAGTCATTCCATACTGTTTTAGCCCATGTAGGATAACAGGTTTGTTAAAATGTTGTATACCGTAAAATACCAAATAGTAGCTCCGGCTGTTACTTGTCTCAATCACGTACGAGACCAGGCGTGTATTTGATACCAGGCCGGTATTTGGGACAGGCGGTAATTAATTTCTGTCACACACAAAAAAACCTTGTCCAGCAATACTGTTTAAAATCGGGTAGGCTACCATACTTAAATTCTATTAATGCCTACAATAGTTTTTTATGTTTAAATATGTGGGCTTTACTGTCTCTTTTTCTTTAAGACAGCCCCGACAGCATGGGCCCAGTCGAAGTTAAGGAAGGTGCTTTAGTTTCACAAAGCCCTTGCTTTTTTTTTTTCAGATAACATGCACGGGATGAATGATCTTCCAAACACACACTGACGTCGATATAGCCATACGGTCAGGCAGGGGCGTCGTTAGACCTGGGCATAGTCCCGGATCTTTTGGGAATAGCCCCGGATCAGTGGCGGCTGTACGCACAAGGCGTCTTGGGGAGAGAGTTGATTATGAGTTTATACATATATATTTATTGTAAATATAGATTGACCCTTCATAGAAAAACTAGCAAAAGTAGCATAGCCTGCATCACGCAGGGAGATTCCTAAAAAAAATGTTACGGTAGACCCAGATTATAATATAGAAATGCCGTGGTCATTATCACTTAACAAAAAGTTGTAGGCTAAACTGCCCTACAAAGGTAAATTGCAGTAACTACGTGAACACTGGAACAGTGCAAACTGCTTTTAAAGTTGTCATATTGCCAGTCAAACATGTTGCGGGTATAATATAGTACTGTGTCTTGTGTGTTCTCGCTGGATTTTGATGTTAAAATTGATTTTTTTGCATAAATTGATAGAAAAGGGATAGAATTAGACATTCCACTTTGTCTTCAAATTTTCACTCCCCATTTTCACATTTTTATGACATCATTGTTTGGGCTGGGCTTAATTTACAATATAGGCCCACTATAAGGACCTAAACCATGCTGGATTTGGATATAAAAAGTCTAAATGCATTCTTTTTTGTGCTTAAATTGGGTGAATATAGATGGAACTAGATATTCCACTCCTTCTTTATAGTATAAACCCCCATTTTTCCATTTTTATGACATCACCATTAAGGCGGAGCTTATTTTACTGCATATGGCCACTACCAGGATATGATTCACATTGGATTTGAATGTAATTTTTTTTTTGTTCAAAATCATTGAACACAGATAGAAATAGAAGTTAGATTTTGTCTTTAATTTGAACCCCTCATTTTTCTGCTTACAATTAACATTTAAGTCGAGTGAATGCAAATGATACAAACTATTAAATCTTGTTGGATGTGAATGTAAAGTCAGAGATAGTAAGATTCCTGTATTTTCTCTGGTAAAATGTTCTTTTTTGCTTACAATGATTGAACATAGATAGAGATAGACATTCTACTTTTTAACCCTTCATTGTCTGAACAATATTGACTATTTACATTGATTTAACATTTCATTTCAATGAATGCGAACTATTTCAAAATCAAACACAGGGAAGATTAAATGAAACTCCTCTCACTCATCTCCCTCACTTTCCTCACCATCACTTCCATCATTTTAAACACCTCTTGGTTTTGGCAGTCTACACAAGTGCAGGCTGGGGTGCATGGCAGTCCATTTCGACTGCAGGAACAGTGGGATTTTTCACATTTGGTCTTATGGCAGCCACATTTGACAAAGGTTTCTGTGTCATTTAAGCAGTAAACAGGTAAGAACAAATCTCCTCTGCGTGGACTTGACAGATGTAAACAACGCCATCATCCCCAACAAGTATCCCCTGCCCACGGCTGAAGAACTCACCAGCCATTTTCATGGCTCCTCCGTCTTCAGCAAAATGGATCTACGACACGGCTACCTACAGGTACCCCTCGCGCCAGCCAGCATGGACCTCACGGCGTTTGTCAGACACGTGGGGGTTTTAAGATACAAACGTATGCCGTTTGGGCTCTCATCAGCCCCAAGCTGCTTCCAAAAGATAATGTCGCTCATCCTGGCCGGCATTCAAGGGGTCTCAATTTTCTTGGACGATGTGGTGGTGCATGCACCCTCAACGGAACTACATAACGCTCGGTTGGAGCAAGTTTTCCAGCGTTTTGAACAGCATGGCGTCAGACTGAATGCAGAATGCAAGTTTGACGTTAAGGAGGTGGAGTTCCTGGGGTTCAGGCTCTCCAGGGACGGCATTGCCCCAATTATGTCCCACATGGAGGCCATTCTGTCACTGCCCGACCCACAGTCCCCATCGCAGCTCTCCTCCTTCCTGGGGATGGCAGCGTACTACCTCCGCCCCGCTTCTCGGACTCAACAGCCCCTCTACGCCACCTGCTCGGAAACGACATAGTCTGGAACTGGACACAGGCCTGTCGCGACATGGTAATGGTAATGGCTAATCAAGCAGCAGCTCACTCCCCCCCCCCGCGCTGGCCCATTTCAGCTTGGGCGCGCACACCCTCGTCACCTGCGATGCGTAAGGGGTGGCGCTCGGGGCTGTACTCTCGCAAATACACGGGGGGGTAGAACGCCCTGTTGCTTTTGCCTCTCGTGCACTCACGCCCGCAGAGCAGAAGTATTCAGTGGGGGAGAGGGAAGCACTGGCCTGTCTGTGGGCATGCGAATGCTGGCATGTCTACCTGTACGGATGAGCGTTCACCATCTGCACCGATCACCAGGAACTGACGGCTCTGCTGGCGACCAAAGGCTCTGGCCACAGACCCCTGAGACTGCACAGATGGGCAGACCGACTGAATCAGTACAACTTCAGCCTGGAGTTCATGCCCGGACGGGCTAATACAGTGGCGGACCTCCTGTCCAGAGCGGTCTCCCTGACGAAGGAGGCAGGAGCGGTACCATCAGACATGGATAGTGACGAAGACCTGGTACACCTCCTGCATGGGCCACTAAGCTCGGTGGTCACACTGGAGGAACTGCAGCAGGCGTCAGCTGAGGATGACACCCTCTTAGCTCTCCATGCCTGCGTCCAGAATGGCTGGCCAGCCAAGGTGGACGACACTCTGCTTTCCTACTGCCGTTTCCAGGAAGAGCTCTCCTGCTGGGGGGTCGGTGTGCCTCGCTCGCTGTCATCTGGCGGTGGTTCCAGAGTCGCAATTCACGTCGGCAGAGTTCACTGAATTTCTGACACTGCGGTCCATCAAGCACATCAGAACGGCTGTGTATCACCCGGAGAGCAATGGTGGGGTGGAAAGACTTAATAAAACACTCAAAGATGGACTCAGAGCCTGTCTGGAAGAAGGGAAAACGATGACGCTCTTAATCAGCATTCCACTACAGGGGCCTCACCTGCCCTACTGATGATTGGACGGGAACTAAGGCAGCCACTGGATTGTTTGAGAGCTGAGCTGACCCCTACTCGAGCAAGGCCAGGGCTGGAGAAAGTCAGAGCTCAGGTCTCAAGGTCGCAGGCAAAAATGAAAAGCAGATTCGACACGGCCCACCGAGTGCGAACCCCCGCACTGGCTGTGGGAGACTGGGTCAGGATTAAGCAACTCCATCGGAAGAACAAGCTGCAGTCCTACTGGTCAGAGCCACTCCAGGTGGAAAGGCAGCTGGGACCGGCCACCTTCAAGTTGAATGATGGGACTCGTTGGCACTCAAACCGCCTTCATCGGGTCGTCAGTCCTTCAGCACCAGAGCGGCCTCAGCCTCAATCAGGAGCAGTAGGCTGGCCGCTCAGAACGGCAGCAAATGGGGTCGCCAATCCTAATCTACGGCCTGAGGATGCCGCCAGCCCAGCACGGGCTAAGCCAGCCCAGCCACGGGACGTGGCTACCCCACCAACCCCTCAGGGACTGAGGGCCCAGCCAGCCCAAACGCCTGAGGGTGTAGGGGTGGGGCTGAGGGCACTGTTGAAGGTTTTAAAAGGGGGGGGGAAATGTTATGTTTGGATAATGTTACACTAAGCCTGCTAGGGCTTTTCTATGGTTGCACTATAGAATACTGTTACTGTGCCGTAGTAATGGTTATGTGTTAAGCACGGCAGTTGCCGTAAAGCAGGTATGCACTACTGTAAGTAATGTACGTCAGGACGTAAAGAGTTTAGTTCAATAAACAGCATGGCATGCGGAATACACAGTGGTCGTGTCTTCATCTAAATACGGATATAATAGTGGTCAACTTTAAAAATCTTCCAAAATAAGAACCGTTTTCAGTTGAATAGCTAAGCTAATAGGCTATGAATTCGCCATGCTACAAGGGTCTGTATATCATTTAAAACTCTCAAAAGTATGGAAACCTAGGATATTATCCAGGGTCTGGTACCTTTTCAAGTGTGTTAGACACTTTATGCTCAAAATATTGGACCAGTTATGGTTAAATTGAAAGAGAAGGCAAAAACGCACAATTTGTTTTTCATAGCAGGACACCCCACAAACAATGCATGAAAAAATGGCAAAGATGGAGGATAAAAATTTGAAGACAAAAAAAATCTTGTTATTTAACATCTCTACTAACAATTTCTGCAAAAAAATCAAAATTAACATCAAATTCCAGCGAGAACTTGTTTTTTGACATAGGGTACTGTACTAATAGTGGTGATGCTTTTATGTACTTTCTTAATAGGAAGAAGCAAGAAATGTAGTGACTAGACAAAAGTGGTGTTACAAAATCCAATTTCCAGTCTAAACTCAGTTTACACAAAATATGTAGTTACTGCCTTTTGGCTTTGCAGGGCAGTAAACAGTAGAGGCTATAGACCCAGAATTTATTTTCATTGTTTAGAAATCAGTATGCAATATTATTTAAAAACAGATCATTGAAAATCATTGAAAACTAGAATAACGGCTTAACGTAGCCTATTGGGCTGCAAATCGCGCACATATGAGATAGACCCAGAATTTATTTTCATTGTTTAGAAAACAGTATGCAATATTATTTAAAAACAGATAATTGAAAATCATTGAACACCAGAATAACGCTTATCGTATGCAGCAAATCGCGCACATAAGCACCACTGAGACGAGAGCACATCGTATTAAACTCAAAACTGATTCGATAGCCTGCCCATGTCCAAGTCCACCCTTCCCTCACTCATTCTCCTCCTCCTCCTCCCCCCTCCTCCTCGTCATCATCATCCTCAACCACCAGCTCATTTTCAAACGCCTCGCCCTCATCCTCCTCCTGTTGCTCATCTTCTCCATCATCCGCACGCATTCCTTGTCTGGCTTGAGCCAACATCTCTCTCCCTCCTGCGCATGGCTCCCCTTCCTTGAAACAGTGGATCAAATGGTCCTCACTGCCATCGGGGAGCACTGTCAGGCCACATATCTTAAAAGACAACACCGTACAAACATAAATTATTTCATAGTTCCTCTCTACCCCCCCCTCCTTTTCATTCAAAACACACACACACACACACACACACACACACACACACACACACACACACACACACACCTTCGTCCGTGTCCAACTCCTCCCAAGCTTTAAGCACCCAAGCGACAAGTAGGCGACGTGACGGGGCTCTCAAGTTTCCTCCAGCGGTGTATGTTTTGTCAGCGTCACCGGCCATCCATCTATCATAGGAGTTGCGCAGACTGGCCTTGAACGGGTGGTTCCAAACCAGGTCAGGTGCCTGGATGTATTTTGTGCACCTTCCTGGTACCACCGCCACGGATACATTGTAGCCCCCCTGCTTGAGCTCCTCTTTGGTGGCCTGGCTGATGTGGCATCGATAAGAGTCCCACACGAGCATTCGAGGGCTGAAGCTGAATTGTCCCACAACTCTCCGCAGCCATTCTGCTGTGAGCTCGTCGTTCATCCACCCGTTTTTGGAGGAGGTTATTATGACTCCACCAATTGTCTGCATAGCCTTGACTTCTCTTACACCTCCTTTGAAAACCACAAATGGTTTTAGCTTGCTCCCATCCGCCTTTGCGGCCAGCACCACAGTCAAATGACTGTTCTCAACGGGATGCTGCGAGCCCCCCGTGTGTCCACAGTGGTGTTACCGACCATGTCAAACCACACGGCGGTTTCGTCCATCGCAATGATATTGCGGTTTACAATCTTCTTTTGAATTAAATCAGAGGAGAAGGTCACAAACCTCACGATCTTGTGTGTTAATTCAGTAGCATCTTTCTGGGCCATGGTAGTGTGCCTTTGTGATGAGAAGTTGTTCGTCTTCACGGCCATCGGCAACGGTAGGATATATATCCTTGGCTTTTTCTCTGATCATTCTTCTCGATACCCTCTCGTGACGGGCCCTTTTGGTTAAGACCCACTCCCTCATAATGACCTCTAGCTCCTCACTGGCCTTCTTCCTACTCCCTCCTGGAAGCCTAGCCTTTTTCCCAAGTTGTGTTGACACCAATTCTTCAAATTGTACTTTCTGTTTCTTCCATTCTCTAACACGTTTTGGATGAACGGAAAAATACCTGGCAGCTGCCTCTCCGTTGTTCTCCTCCGCATATTTCATGACAGAAAGTTTAAATTTAATGTCGTATTTTTTATTCTTTCTCTGTGCCATGATGGTCCTCGTCTCAAAAGCTATGCTATCGGTATGCTATCTGAGGTAAAATGTAGGGGGAAAGCGTGAAGATTCTAAATAGAACGTTAAAAAAAAAAGACGGGCGAGTATTCGGAACCGGCCGTTGATTGTCCCGACACACGCGTACATCCGGCTTCTAAAGGGAACTCGGCTGTTAATTGGAACTCGGCTTTTATTTGGTATTTTACGGTAGGCTACTTTTGTTTCAGAAACTTCGCTACATCTCATCTCTCCAGTATCGTGCACATACACTAAACTGGACCCACGTTTCCGTGGAGCAATCACGTAGAGCAATCCCACTGTAATATGGTTTAATTTAATTTCTTCCCATATAGCACTGTATATTGCAGATTTTTTTGGGAGACATTTTTTTAATCTATACAGCATTTAATGAGACGGCACGACTTCAGCAGCTTAAGCACAGCATACCATTCTACACGATCCCTGCTGAGCTCCAAAACTTGCTATGATGCGTAGATACCGTCAGTAGCCAATAGCAGCGGAATAAAAAAAAAAGTTTCCTATAGCTTGATTCCGGTATAGGCCTGCTGCATGACGAGGAAATATTAACGGGTATTTCGCACATTATTTATGGAAATAAATAATAAAAAATAAACAGTATGGAAATAAAATGCAAAACCATTTTCTTCCTCAGCATGGTGTTGTTTATTTAACCAAAATGTCAATATAGAAATGGAAACAGTAAAAAAAATTCAAAGTGCTGCTTGGTACCAATAAGTTAAATTAAATGTTCTCAAATTAACCAATGTTTGAAATGAAAAATACATTCCTTTTTACAGTAAACAAAGTGCAGCTCTCAGTTCCGGTTACAATAAGGAATTCATTGTAAATCTAAATCTTCATATTTTTTTGCCAGGAAGATAAGTTTATTTAAATGAGAATGATGTTATGAGCAATTAGATCAGCCTGTGGTGTGTTTAGTGCGTGATGTTTGCTTAAGAGGCGGGAGTTACAAAAAATTCAGACCAACATGGCAGACACTTGTGGAACCTTTGTGTTTGTATGATTTAAAGTCTCTGAGTGACCAAAAGTGATGGTGCCGTCATGGATTGTTATTTAAATGTAACACGAACTGACACGAAAGACAAGCAGAGTACTCTAGATTACCATTTAATCACTTGAAGTTTTAAGCTAGCAAAGTTAGCTTACAACTACCTAACTATTAGCAAGCTGGCTAACAAATACGGTCAGAAGCTTGTACTAGTACACTACTTGCATTTGTAGAATGATATTACAACACTTAAATATCATCTAGGCAACACAACGATAATATTTAGCCCATGTAGCCCCTGCAATGTGCAATTTTGAATCAGTTGCTGCTGTTAGATGTAGGCTAGCTTGCAGGACAACTTATGTTGGCCAGGTAGGCTGCCACGGTAGACTGGCCGGCGACGTGATCACTCACATCGGATAAGATCCATAGGCTGTCCCGCTCGATAACCTGCTTGAAATATTGGTGACCACGCCCCCAAACGAAATTCAAGTTTTGAAGTGAAGTGGTAAGAATAGCCGTGTTTGGATAAGGGTAGACGTCTACAGACGGCTGCAGCCGGCTGTAGTCAGCGATGCATTGTGGGATGGAAATGTTGCATTTTGGTTAGACTTTGTGTCAGAGTTGCCAGAAAGGCGTGGCGCTGTCACAAAAACGTCACAAGGTCAGATGACCTAAAAAACCCATGTGATGTAGCCGCCTGTAGCCGTCTGTAGACAAAAGGTGCAGCCGCTTGCAGTTGCTTTTTCCGCGGCTACAATCGTCTAACTAACGCCTCCGTGGTGACGCAACTGTGCCCTGGTTGGTTTAAAGTTCATTGACGTCTGGACACGGATGTTGTGTAGCGCTCTGTCACGGAACTTCTCATCTTATATGTACGTTATTTTAGTCCAGTTTGAAGACATATCTTTTCTCTCTCTTTTTAGCTTGTTCTGGGGCGTGTATCTGATGCTGTCAAGCTCAATCTTTTATTGATTTATGTATTTGTTAATCTCGTTTTTATTGTATTGCTTTGTGTCAGTAGGCTATACCTATTAATGATCTTTGGGTTATGGTTTTGCCGTGTTATTTTTCATCCTTGTGTTGTGCAGCACTTTGGGACATCTCTGTTGTTTTGTTTAAATGTGCTATTAAAAAAACGACTCGACTTGACTTGAAGTCTCAATGCACCCTACTACAACCGCCTGCCCCCTTCTTGTCCCTCACGCACAGCACATGACTTCTCCGCCATCTACTACGAAGATCAGGTGGTGTAAACAAAAGACTTGTGTCCGAGTTGACCGCCGCCTTTTAAACACCCGCCCATGCTGCGAGGCGGAGTTCTTGCTGACGCATGTAGCCGAAGTTAGACAGCCGTAGACAGACCGGTGTGCTACACGAACGAGCCTAATGAAAAGGCTCGTCTGTTTGGTTCGCCGTGTGACGTCACCTCCACATGGTCATAAGAGCACAAATCACAAACGAGTTTCTCTTAAGAACTTCCTTTACTACTCCAATCACATACAGCTATCCTCGTGAATGTTAAAAAGAGCCAAATGTAGTGGCAGCAGCATGTAAAACACATACTGACTGTATTCGTTTGGTACAGCACTGTATTGAACCGAACGTCTGTTTTTCCAGTGGTTCGGTACGAATGCACATACCGTTACAGGCCTATAACCATCACATTAAAAGTTGTATATGTTCTTTTGATGCCTGTTTCTTTCCCAAATATATAAGTGTGTGTCTGAATTGGTAAATAAAAGGAATTGAGTTAAATATCTTTGTAGAAAAGCGCTTTATGAAGTTCAGTCTATTTACTTCCACTGGTTTACGGGGTCAACGCGGCATCTATGTTTATTTGTCTATGGTCTGAAACAGAATAGAGAATTTATATAGTAGTGTAGCGCGGAATCTATGGACATTTATTTTGAAAGGACAGTTAGAGAGCGGTAGTGGTAGACTAAGCAGCCCAGTGTGGAAATGTTGGATTAGTCTGTCCATCTGAAAGCCCGCAGGTATGTTCATGTTGACAGTGGAAATTTAATAAAGTTCGTTTTTTCCTGCACTGAAGAGCCAACCAAGTTCGTGTGAGCCTGAGTGAAGTCCGCCATTAGCGAAAAAGCATTTTTGCTCCATAACTTTTTAACTAATTATGATATAAACTCCAAGTTCCAAGTTCTAGGAGTATGTTTTCTGGGTCTAAGAATCAGATTCGACAGTTTAAAATATCATAGTTCATATTACCTCTGAATGACTACATAATGTTGCCCCATAATGTGTTGTATATAGAGTTCATAATGTTGCTTCATAATGTGCTGTATATAGAGTTCATAATGTTGCCTCATAATGTATTGTATATATTGTTCATAATCTTGCCTAATAATTTGTGTTGTATATAATAATCATAACGTCACTCCATAATGTATTGTATGTTCATATTCAGGTTGTATTAATTCAGTGAAGTTACCAGTAATAAAATGTATTAATTAATGTCTTTTAATGTCTTAAGGTGAGAATGATAATAAGGTGGAGACTTAAGCTACCTTGGCGGAGGTCTGCGCTCTCCGAGTGCTTTTCTCGTTTTTAATTGATATCCTAGCTCAGTCATGGTGATGTGGATTTATTGTATGATAGGTGAATGTTTTGACAGCAGCTCGTCTACTTTCCTGAGGTGCTGTTAAGTGCTAACTTTACTCAGACATGGTTGATAAAGTTCTGAAGGATTTGTTTGAACTTTTAAGAGCTAGCTTTTTTGACTAACTTTGTTTGCTTAATCCCAACTGAAACGTGAGGAGATTAAGAAATAGAGGAAGGACAGAAAACATCAGTGCAAATACACTGGATGGATTACTTGTTGTCAGAATGGATGCAGGTAGGCTAGGCCCTATTTCTCAATCTCTGAAGACATCTGCTAATGCCTAGTTGGCGAGTATGTTCATTTATGTAAATGGTAAATTATTGGTCAAGCAGTCATTTGCTGGTAGGTGTACTGCTATCTTCTGAGTAGCCGTCTGGCTATTCTGAGGGTCACAGGGAATGAAAAGGTCAAGAGCTGTATCGCTGGCTGGAATGACTGCCCTCTGCTAGTTACCAGCTAACTTTCCGATTATGTTTGCAATTGTTTGTCAGAACTACCGTAGACACACCAAATTTGCAAGCAATGTTTTTAACAAGGAAGCTTGGAACTGAAGTTAGCAAACGAGGATTTCTAGAAATACATCTCTGGTTAGTTGTTTGAGAAACGCACCCCTGCATAGTAAAATTGGACTTGCAGATGTCCTGCCTAAAGAAACAAAAACTCAAAAAGAGTGAAGTTGGAAAAAAGAGTATGTGTAGTGCATAAAAAGTATGTGTTTTTTGTGAAGTTGGGACTGTTGTGAAAGTTGAGCCTTTATTAAATCCGACAGTAACGCCCAAGTAGTCCAAGTTTATAATATCCTCTCGCAGCTGAGGCAACCAGAGAGGGATATGGGGCAACAAGTAATTCAAAATTTTACAAGAGAGACCATGGTCTATGAGGAATTGTCATGTTTATTTTACATTTGAAAACTGACTAATGAGATTATGTGTTGGGGTGCAGATGAGGCTACCCTCAAGAACATCCCTGGAAAAACTTGCCCTTTTAGTGCAAAAACAGTGTATGAGCTACTTTTCACTGAACTGTTCTTGCAAAAATATTCCCGTGAACATTCTCTGGTTTGCCTATGAATCCAATCACACATGGGAGACCTTGTGCACAAGGGGAGATTACAAATGGAAATAATGTGGAGAAACTTCCCCGGCAGAAATCAATACATATCAATAGTGTAGCCATTAAACTGCATAAAAATCTCTACAAGACATTTGTAGAAGACAGTCATATGTTTGACCTATATGTATACATTTTGACTATGTAAATGAAGACACAGATACACGCATGTGCTCAAGTGTACGTCCATATCATAATGGAATCTCATATTCCTTTGTGACTTTCTGTGTCTCTACCTCTATGTGTATTTGGATAATGTTGCACAAGACCACCGATGTGTGTGTGTGTGTTTGTGTGTGAAGTCAGTCTTTCTTAGTGAATGAAATAATGAATAACAATATGCTTCTGTCCTACCATTAGACTTTGCCTTAAGAGAATGAAAAAAGAGAGTATGATGAATCCGAATGGATGTTGGCAATGCACAATGTCAGTGACCCAATTGTAATTGTGCTATAACTTCCAAACAGTTTTTTCCTACACAACTCAAGATCTAAAAGTTGAAAATGCTGAGAACATGTTATGCCTTTAATGTTTAGCAAATCCCGTGTCTCCTTATTCTGTTTATTTTTTTTTAAAAGTACTTTAAAGTGTTATGTCAATATTATGTATGAATACCTCAGATACATGCCTGAGACTAAACAAAACAAGGCAGACATTTTATAGCAGGGCAGCATGTAACACATCAAAAGAAATCACCAGGCATAATAAACACTAAGTATTTCTGCAATATGTGCAGTCTTCTAAATCTATTTTGAGAGCATATCTCTGACCAGGCAGGCATCATGCCCCAGTCCCCCAGGCCAGACCTTTTTTCTGTTTCTTCCTTTATCAGGAACGTCTTATACCAGTCCGTGGTGACACGGGACGGCTTTCAAATGCAGCTCCCCCCCTTTACTCGAGCACAAGACCCTCTCAAGAGGAGGACGATGGAACAGCCTTTCATTTCCGACACCAGGACTGCTCCACTCTGCTCTGCTTTGCCATGCTGCCTCTCTGCCTGAGCCAGGGTAACTTGGCTGCATGTCCCCCGCGAGAGCCAGATCAACTCCACAATCTAAGACTCTGTAATGCAGTCCCGGGCTCATGATGATAGCTGTTATTACATATGGGACCATATTGTCTGCCTCAGTGATAAACAAGCGGAGCGATGACTGTGAGGTGTCATTTTTTTCTTTCTTTTTCTTTCTTCTTCTTCTTCTTCTTCTTCTTCTTCTTCTTCTTCTTGTTCTTCCATCCTCTATTTAAGGCTGGTGTTTTGGAGCTTTGTTGTTTGTTTTTTTACTTCTGCCAGGGTAACTAAAAAAGTTGCACAGACCTGGGATAAATTACATCTATATTATTTTTTCATATACTTTTATGGTTACCTCTAGCCATAAGCATAAAACTCATGACACATAAAATACATTGCATAGTACTCATTGTATTCATTGTACTTTTGTATAATTGTACAAAACTATTGATATAGTGCTAAATCATACACAATCCTAAGGGCTCTCAACAGCAAGGCATAATAAACAACAGATGCGGTTAACCTCTCTGAAGTGTTAAGGGATGTAGTTTCATTTCAAAATCACTTAAGAGGGTGGGGATTGGGGATAAAACATTTTGATCATTATTATTTCACTTCACTTAAGGATGGGTACCTTTTGGGAGGATTCATCCTAAGAGAGCCCACTGATGATGAATCTTTTTTTTTCTTTTTTTTCCTTTTCATTTCTCATGCCCTTGACCTTAAAATATCAATTTCACATGAGAAACCAAATTTTAATTAATCAAATTTCAATATGGGCAAGATAACTCATTTAGGGTCTCCTGAGTGAGCACAAGAAAATTGACTTGTTCCTTTTTTGTAATGAGAGCCCTTCTAAATTAGGTCTGAGTGCTTTAGTTGTATTTAAACTACGAGGCACACACTCTGGGTACTGACACAGAAACCTTGGCCATGAAATAAAGGGAATGATGTAATCCCAGAGTGCTGTAAAAGCACCCCACAAAAAAGTGCTCTGTGTTTTTTTTTTCTAGTAAAATCTGTATGCTGGACTTTTACACTAGGGAGTTGAGGTGTAAAGAATCATATATCCAAGATCTGCGCACACAAACAGAGATAGAGAGACAGAGAAAGAAAGAGAAGGGGTGAGTGTATAAGAGAGAGGGAGACAGAGACAGCAATACAGAGAGACTTAGGCAGAAAAGCAAGAGGAAAAAGGAAGAAGAAAAGGAAGTGTATTAGCATCCTCTCAGCAGCAGAACATGGAGGAGATGGCCATGACAGCATTGTGCTTTGCGTTTCACCTGCCCCTTTCCTCCCCCAAAAAACAACTCTTTTCACATTATTATTTAGACTTCTAAAGTCTCTGTAATTGGACACCACTTATAGCACTGAACTTTTTTCTGCTTCTGTTTGTGCTTGCACCCAGAGTTCAGAATCTTGTCTCCATTGATAAAGGATTAGGGAGCTTCAGGCCCAGGCCTGGTGTATGTGTCTCTGATTGCTGCTGTCAGCACTCCACCCCCGCTGCAGAATGAGGGGGGGATGAAGGACCAGAGAGAGGGAAAGTGTGAAGTGTGTGTGTGAGAGAGAGAAAGACACAGAGAGAGAGAGAGAGAGAGAGAGAGAGAGGTTAGAGGGATGTGTGCATTCTGCTTAGGATAGCACGCCAAACAAGGGTTGAAGTGCTTATGACAGCTTCCTCCCCTTGCCTCTGCCCCAGGGTCTGCTAACGTGGAGGAAAACTGACAGTGGGAGATGCACCACCAGACAGGAAAAATAAGCCGTTAATTAGTCTTAATACACACATTGTTGCAGGGAAGCCAGCAGAGGCTTACACCTTCCTTACATCGCTGTGGTTTCACTATACACCTAGAGATGTTGTTTTGTTTTTCTTTCTTTCTATCTATCTATCTATCTATCTATCTATCTATCTATCTATCTATCTGTCTGTCTGTCTGTCTGTCTGTCTGTCTGTCTGTCTATCTGTCTATCTGTCCGTCCATCCACATCTAGGTTGGTATTAATAATATATGTATTTGTTACTTATTTACTTTACTACTTATGTATTACTTATTGGTAATGTACATGTACATAGTTATCTAGAACATTTATATTTTTTAATCAAAACCACAGTACAAGCCAACTTCTTTATTTGTCATACTTTTCCTTTAAATTGAAACCCTTGGCCTAAGAGGCTTTTAAATGATGTACCTGAGAAGTCTCTTAGAGCATGTATGTCTGTGAAGAAAGACAATTTTCTCTTCCTTTTCCACTACTTATGTTTTAAGAGACTACTTATGTTTTAAGAGACTTGTCCAATGTGGTCATTAAAAAGGATGAAATGCTGGCCTTATAAAGTTGTGTGATACCCAAATAAAGATTTTTTTGTCTCACTTTAAAATTCTACTAGTAATATCATGTTTCGCCATGTACAGCTAGCATTAATAGTTTAACCAAAATCAATTTTGATTTTAAAACTCATCTGGTAATAGTCTGTTTCATCATATGTAGCTGGCATAAATAGTTTAGCCAAAAATCACATGAATACTAACATAGCATAGAAGCACAGCTTTTGAGTAATGTTTCTTTAGACACAAATAGCAACTACAATGATTTTTTCCCCCTCAGCAACAAACCATGATATCACTGAACTGACTCACGTGTGTGTGCGCGCACCTACGCACATATAATGAAAAATTAACACATGCTTCAAGGTTTACAGAGCCATCTTTCTCGTTTGTGAAAAAATAGGTCTGTAGTGTAACCTTGTGACTAATTTAATGCCTCATGAATATATCTCCCTTTAATCAGTGGCTATCTGCGGAGATGTGCAATCCATACAATGGGGAGAAGAAGAAATGAAAAGAAATGAGTGGATCAGGGGGTCGCACATGGGACATGGGCATTGGAGCTGTCAACAGAAAGATCCATTTCACTAATGACTATCACGTATGGGAGGGCATGGGTTGGAAAGAGCACGGGTGTCTTGGACATATCCAGTCTCATCTTCTGTATGTATAGTTCATCTCATCATCATTGCCTTGAGGATGTTTTTTGTGCATATGCATTTTGTCACTACTACCTATCTTATATCATAAGGAAAATCCATATGGTTGGTGTAGACATGTTTACAGGGGATGATATAGGGATTATACCTGTTAAAATTGCATGTGTTGTACATTATATATATTTCACTTGAATATTCACTTGAGTGTGTCTTTTGAAGTGAACTTTTGTGAAGCATTAGACGCACTAGTCCAACACACTTGTGCCACATACCCCCACCCACCCTACATACACAAACAGAGAGAGAGAGAAAGAGAGAGAGAGAGAGAGAGATAAATAAATAAATAAATATAAAAAAACAAACAGCTAGCATGATATTTTGCATGCTGTTTGTAATGACATTGTCCCACGCTTTGTTCTTATTTCAGCCACTCTACACTCTGAACCCTAATAAGAATAGACTTTAGATTATCAGTCTTGCTAATAAAAAGTAATGAACCATCAGTGATGGCAGGAGAGGGAGGAAAAAAAAATGTGCATGTTTCAAAACATGCTGCGAGGCAAGAATTAACGAGATCTGTATCTCATTGTTTTTGCTTCTAAAAACAAAACAGGAGAGAGAGAGAGACAGAGAAAGAGAGAGAGAGAGAGAGAGAGAGAGAGAGAGAGAGAGAAAGAAAGAGAGATGTGAAGACAACATATCTAATAAAGGACTTCTTTTTGGACCTTCCATTTCTGTGAGACCCACAATGATTAAATGGCATCAACATCAAAGGATACAAACAAATCCCTATTTCAGTGTTTTATCATTGCTGCTGAGAATGTCTGACAGTGTTGGAGAATTGAATTCACTCTTGGCCATCGTAATGTTACACAAAATAATTATCAAGCTATCACTTTAGATCAACTTTTCATCATGGGACTCACATGTCATAAACAAACAAACAAACAAAAAACCTGTGGTATATGTCAAGTTGTGGTTGTTGATGTCCAATATAATTTGACAGTGTCATGTTACTATGACCACTAATTGTTTTGTAAAAGCTTCTGTCACATTGTACTAAGGTGTCACATTAACACAACACAGCCAGCAATCGACACTAACTTAACAATGACAGCATACCACATCTGCCTATGACCTTAAAATGATGGCATCCGTCCTAGGACACAAGGGTCAAGTAAGGTGTATGACACCATATTACATCTTTGGTAAAATATTCTGTATTGTTCGATTATCTGCAGCCTGTTAAACTTTACGATTTTTTTATTATATTTTGTGACAATAACAGAAAAGGCTTAGAGCCCTTTCCTGCTTAGAGAACATATCCCAGAAAAAGATCAGTGCCATTTTGCCAGCCACCAGCCATTAGCAGACACAAAGTGCTGACAGGAGTGAGAGGCAAGGTGAGTTGGGCTTTCAGACGGGTCAAGCTTCTGTATTAACTGTCTGAGTATAAGCGCACTGGAGAAGGAGGCTTAGGTCTCTTTGTGTACAGGGCCCTCTCCATGGATGGATGCCCCGTGGAGGATTATGTTGTAATTCCACATTGCAGGTTCAGGGCCGGAAGGACTGGCATTGGTTCGTAAGCGTCACTCGGGGGGCGTTCAGGTGAAAGTGGCCGTCTATAATGTGCTGCTGAGACTTCGATAACATGTCATTGAAGGTTTGCACTGAACCCAATTGAGGACATTTAAGGTTTAGTGGATGTGTTTCTTTGAACTAGGTTTAAAAGGGATTTCATTGAGTACTTTAGCCTTATTAAACACAGCGCCATGTGGTTTCACTCAAAGCTTTCCAAAACATAAGTTATTGGACTTATAACACAGCAATGCTGTGTGTTCACTCAGAGGGCCATGTTCATGGGGAATCTCCTCAAACATGTATTCCTGTTTAAATAGGGTATCAAAATGCAAACATAATAATGTCTGATGTGATGGTGTAAATGAAGAACAATTTATTTTTCACACATACAATGTTTCTTAATTTTCCCTCATATTAATCTTTGCTAGTGTCAGTGAGAATAGTTTCTCATAGGTGCATCAGGTGCATTTTTTTTTTTTCAGTTTTAGGATGATGTATCAATTAGCCGAAATATATGAAGAAAACATCTCACATGGAATTAGTTGACACCTTATATTACATAAAAGTATGCACCACCACCAATACATGGCCTTGGTTACACATTATTTTTTATTTGGTTGGCTGTGCATAAGGCTCTTGCATTCACAAAAGTGAATAGAAACAGTCAGTTTACTATGATTCAGTCCTGTCCATGCACCAACATAGACATACATACAGTATATACCTTTAAAAATCCTTCTTTTATTTTTTTGTCTCAGTGCATTTCAGTAGATGCAGAGATCAAGAAAATTTGCATTTAGTAGTAGTAAAAAATAAACATGGACATTTTGTCCTTCTACATTTTGTCTTATTCTGTATTTTATTCATGTTCTTCTATTCTATTCTATTCTATTCTATTCTATTCTATTCTATTCTGTTTTCATTCTATATCAAGTTGGCCTATGGTCACATTGCACTTTTATACTGATGGCCTTTTTGACACTGTCCATAATGTGCTTTGAACACTACAAGAAGAGCAGGGGATACTGAGAGTGTAAGACAAAATGCCATCCGGCATATTATAATGTCTCCACTTCCACCCACACAGCTAGAACCCATTCAGTGCTCAGTTCAAACAGTCTTCTGTCTATTTGTCCCTTGCAGACATGTTATTTAAATATAAAGTCCTCTGGTCAATGTGGGTGTTGTGAACTTTTGGCCAGAACAGTGCAAAAGTTAGTCAACACAAAAATGAAATTGAAATCTTTCTGTTCAGGGGTGGAAATGTTTTGTCTGCCATCACAGAGGTTTCAGGGGTATTATTATTATTATTATTATTATTATTATTATTATTACATAAAATATTTTTTATGATGGATTGTGGGATTTCAAATCCACTTTAATCCTCAAGGGTTTCTATTAAACTTTTTTGGATCATCTGTCACCAAGCAAATGGATGTCTGGTCCATTTTACGGTCACCATATTAATCATAGCCTTAAATGAACAAAAGCCTGTGGAAAGACTTATAGTAGATATAGGGCATAGGCCTAATGTGGAACAGTGGGATGAGCCCACAGTTAAAAATTGAACTGACAGACTGACTCAAGACGACACATTATTAGTGCTTTGCAGTGAAGGATTTTTACTTCTCTTCTTGCAACGGAAGCCTTTTGACTCAGCAGACATAAAGGAGAAGTGTAGCATCTTCCAGAACCGTAGCAAGAGTGGTAAATAGGAAAACATAAAAAAACGAATGCAAGGAAAAAAATAGAAAACATTTCAAATTGTACTGGGCTCGAGCGCAAAGATGGGCGATGAAGGCAGCCGGTGAAAGGCAAGTTTGTTTTCCAAAGCTGTCCGTTGTCAGAGCTCATTACTGGGCTTTTGTAATGTACGCGTGCTGCCAAGCAGAAGAGGAGATGCTGGAAGATGGCTGTCTGCTTGCTTCCTGTAGGGGTGGAATTTTTGCTAATAGAATTTTGGACAGTTTGAATGTATCAGTTGCCATTGGCAGGTGCGGAATATGACAAAAAGAGAGAGACGGAAAGAGGGAGAGAGGGAGAAAGCAAGAGACAGAGGAAAGAAAGAAAAACAAAAGTGTTCCAGATGGGACATCACCAGGACATAAAAAATGAAAGAAAGAAATATCAGTGAAAACAGACCACAAGTACAAGTGTTTTATTTTTCTAGACATGTAACAGGTGTGAATTAACGGGTCATGCTGACAGACATATGTGCGACTGCAAAGAGATGCTGTGACTGTCTATTTTTATTAAAGTGTATTTTTGCGATGAGAATTTTAAATGAAAATACTATTGTTGATTGAATATATATCAAAAATACACTAAAAATGATAAAATTAAAAGTTTCATGTGGCTACCAAGATCCAAAAGATCCAAAATTCTGACCATTCAAAAAAGAAATACCGTAATAATAATAAACATCACAGCTAACTACAGTATTATTACATAACTGTAACTCTAAGTTGCTTCACTAAGATGCTAACATAATAGTCTGTTAGTTTCATGTCCAAAGTTCCTATCCACTTTAATATTCACTTCACCAACACAGACGGCAACAAATACAGATCTATTTATGCATCCTGACAATAAGGATATACATTACATACATTATACTCATTAAAAGAACTTGAAGATGACCTGTCTGACTGCTCAAGAAAACCCACAGAGTAACAGTTAAGGTATGTAGAATTTAAGTTGATATACTCCCCTTTATAAACATTTGAATGTGAAAGTTAATGCATCTATATGAGGTGTCTTATATTAACGTATTTACTTTAAAAAACATCACTCGGAATTGATGCTACAGTGTTTGAAAAACCTTAAAATAAAGTCAGTCACAACAAAGTATCACAATTCATTTCTGTGAATACTTAAGAAACGCACAAAGATTAGCTATCAAATAATTAAAGGGCTAAATGAATAAAACCTAGAGAATTTAAGACAACTGATACCTTGGTTAGACATTCTGCCAGAAGGCAAGTTGAGTATGAAACACCTTTACCTGAAAGCGTCTAATGATAACTACTAAATAATACTGTAATGACTGTTCATTAAGGTTGGTTTTCCATGTTAATCAATTGTGCCTCTTCTCTCTCTGCTCTAAGTTTGGTATGTTATGCATCAGGCTGTAATCAGGTTTTTAGCACAGTGCTTAAAAAATCCATTATTTATAAAATAGGAGTAATTAAATGTTTTTATCTGTGACCTTTGATGTCATCTCCACTTCAAATGACCTTCTATATTTTTATCATTTCTCTATACTTTTACCTTCAGTAATCACTGCGGTAGCAGCAAGAGTTACAGCTGGCTATTTTAGATTAATATATAATCATAAAGATGCACAGCAAAGACACAAGATTAAAAAGTCAACATTTTAGTTGTCTTTTAAGTAAAGTTGTTGATTAATGTACAACCATAATTTTTTGCAGCAAAGAGACAAGACAGATTATTCGGCATTGAGGTCGTCCTCCGGGGAAAGTTTATGCACATCGGCCAAAGAGTTCACGAAAGCTTCAGCAGAAACTTCATATCCACTGAAAAGTTCCCCGCAAGGTCAGCTCACACAAATGAACAAACGATGCAGTCACCTTGCCTGTCCTTGGTCCGAACTCTGTCGATGATGAATCATACATTGGATCAAAAGAGAGGTGCCCTTGCCCGTGACGTCCGTCTCAACCATCCGCCATCTCATCCACCTGCACCTGCCCATCGTCCCCGGCAACAGGTCGGCGCACGTGTCTCAGAGGACGCTCGTCAAAGCCAGCTCTCATCTCGGGGTGGCACCAGCCCATGCGCGTGAGTTTTATTTAGTCCCCCCTCCATGGCTAGTTCTTTCGCACTCCAGTGCCTCTGCAGCTGCTACGTGTTGGCTTCCATCTGTTAAGGGCATTGTTTGCGTGGCTCGCTGATCCTGAACTCATTACCGTCATCCCTGCCACCCCCGCACCCCACCCCGGTACACTATTGTTCTTTTCACTAATATGAAGTCTCACATTTGATGTGCCAGTGTGCCTCTGTTCTGCCACAAGTTCACAGCCAATGGACTTGGAGTTTGTGTGTCTGAATGTGTGTGTGTGTGTGTGTGTGTGTGTGTGTGTGTGTGTGTGTGTGTGTGTGTGTGTGTGTGTGTGTGTGTGCATTTGTGTGTTTGTGTGCATGTGTCTGTTTGTGTGCTTGTATGTGTATGCCTATCTGTGTCTGTCTGTGTGCGTGTGTGTGTATGTGGGTACGCATGTTCGTGTGTTTGTTTGTATGTGTGTGCGTGTGTGGGTATGTGTGTGGGTTAGCGGCAGGAGGGGGAATCTAACTGCTTGATCACTGAAGTGTTTAAAGAGTGTTTCTCTTAGGGAAATGTTTGGCACCTTGGCAGGTAAACTCCTCAGCCCTTTCCTTCAAAGTGAGAGGGAGAGACTTCATAATGTAGCACTCACTGGGCAGACCTGCTAAGTCAGCCATGATATTTCATATAAACTTTTTTATTTTTTTAACTTTAATAATGTGTTGTTGCTGCTTGGTCTTTCATTTGTAGGGAATACATTTGGTGAATGACAGACCATAGAGTGGTGCTGATTTATGAAGGCCAGCATTGGTTTAGCATATTTATTATGAATGTGATATTGCTTGTTGCCTGTATTTTTATTTCTGATTTAAAAGCACCTTACCTTGATGTGAAGGTGTTCACCTGTCACTAAAGATGCCAACAATAAAACTTACATCGTGCATTACTTTACATTAATTGGACTCCTGTCATTTTTGTATATTGATGACATGACAATCAGTGAAACATCATTATACATAATATAACTTAGACTAGTACATCCACTCTGCTAACTTTTTTCTCTAACAAATCAGCTATCTCCAGACATTGTATGCACACTATCTAATAAGACAACCCTGTTGCTGAGTATACAATTCATTTCAAATGGAGTGGACAGTGTGCAAACTATTATTTTGGTGACTGAGCTGACTCTGGCTGGGGTGGGTGGTGCCAATTTTCCAAGCACTGAACACAGGGGGGACCTTTGCTAAATTTACAGTCAGGGATGTGTTTACATTGAGCGCCCGGGTGGAGAATGACTGTGTGAACTAAACTGTGTCGTGGCAAACAGCGTTCCAGTGTCGCACAAGACAGTGGAGTAGGCTAAAGGGCGAGTTGGTGCTTTTGACCGTTTTTTTTTTTGTGGCAAGCCATAAGGAGCTGAGCGGTGACAACCTACTGTGCAACTCGAGCGAGCATGCCCAAGTGGGGGAAAGGGTGCTTGACAGGCCCCCTGTGGGTATTTTTTTCTTTGTGCACAGGGGGATAGTGGCACTGCAGGTCTGTCTCCTTTGTCTTGTCGTGCTCAGCCACCTGTCACCGGATGGCCCTAACACTGCCAAGGCTGCACAGAGGCTGATGCTTGCGCATCTGACCTGAACTCAAACGTAGCTGCGGGGGTTCACTGCTGTGTATAATGTTGTTCTCAGCTCTCTATTGCGAGTGGTATGCAAGGTTTGCTAAAGCTCTTTTGTGTGAGGTGTGAGGTGCTAGTGTGAGAGTGCTGTCCATCTCTCCCATGCTGCACTACCCCACTAAAAGGTGTTTGTGTGTGTGTGTGTGTGTGTGTGTGTGTGTGTGTGTGTGTGTGTGTGTGTGTGTGTGTTCTGCAAGCCTGTTTAGCCTACAACATAGCTTTTGAAGGCAGCTTGGGTTTGAAGCCATGGCATGATCTCCATAGCATGGCCATGTGCCAAGGTCTGCACTTCTGCCTGCACCTGTGTAAAGATCCTTTGTATACACTCATTTCCAAATCTGGTTTATCTCTACCTGCACTTCAGGGAATGGAAGTGTTGACGACTTCCTCTACCCTTTTTAAAGCCAAATACTGCACATAAATGTTAGAAGGAGATACCTGGTAGGCTTGGGGTGATGGTCATTCTAACTGATGAAGTACATACATTCATTTTTGTGCACACCTCATAGAGCATTTTAGGATACATCTGTCCAGGAACAGCCACATCTGCTCATGTGCAAGGGGCAGTTCTTTAGGTTAACTTTGCATATCTGGTTTCGGGTTGAAGGGAGATATGTTATCATCAGAAAACATGAAATGCCTCCTCATGTCTTTATCTTTTTCTCCTGTAGACGAACACACATTACCCACCTTCAGTTTGGGGGGCATGATTTTCATCAGAGGCTGTGTCATCAGATGCCACCTCAAGAGCCTTGCCTCTGTTAAAAAGCAAATCTCCAGCCTCTTAGCATTAACCAGATAGATTACTGCAGCAGGGGCACTCTGGCTTTAGTGAGGGGGTCAACTAAGTACGCTAAAGCACTTGGCTGTCAAAGGCTACTATGATGGCATGGAAACAACATCATTTGCTTGGCTGATTTGGAGTTCTTTGTCATGCCAGGGCTGCAAAAATATCACTGTAAAAAGTAAGAGTAATATGCTCACTAATTAGCTAAACTCATTTGTTGATGAATGGTAGATCCAGCTTTACAGAATACACACAGCAGGTACTCTGTCACACTGAGGGCGCATTCGGATCAGGTGAAGGCATTTGTAGGCGTGGAACAGGATGATGGTGCTTGTCTTGGCCCAGTCCATTGGTGCTCTTGGTGCTTTGCAGCTTCACCAGTTACCCTGGAAGTGCTGATTCCCACAGTGTCCTCAGTCTAGTGTCTTATGACCAGCCTAGAGGAGGACAGTGGAGTGCAAACATGGCAGCGAGTTTCTGTAGCACTCCAGTTACACTGCTGCTCAGCTCTCGGGGATCTACCATAAGGCAGGGATCACACTGACAAGCAGTGGTACAGGCAGACACCACAGATTTTTTGTATTGTTTGCCACTGCTCAGTGCTGGTAAGGTTTACAGTACTAAAATTGCAATGGTGACTGAGAAGCAAACTTCCCATGCACTTCAATGCATTGTTAATTTAACTTTAATGTATATGGAATATTTCTGGCTTCATAATGAAATCAAAGCAGTATGATGTCTATTATCACACAAGGACATTTTTTTCCATTTCACAGAAATATGTTTTTCGCATTCCACTTAAAGTTGATATTAAAGGGGTCCTTTCATCGTTATTTTTATTCATATTTCTGTGTCGTCACTATGGTTCAATGCATTGTGCGTCATTTCTGTGAAAAATTATGTCCTAGTTCTCTTGCTTGAAGCTGTTTTCCATAAGCTAGAACAGGTCTAGTGGTTGAACGACTGGCTTTTCCGGTGTCCCTCGTGAATATTCATGACGTGTCAATACGGCACCTCTGATTGGGCAAATTCGCTGTCTTTCGCTCACCTAGCTTCTGTCCACAGTTCTTCCTCTGGGATGTTGGCGTGCCATACATGGCTCTGGGCGGGGCTTACGACCTAGTGATCTGGTTAGCTGGACCCTTCAATGACCAGTAAAACCATGAGGGTCGAATTTCACGTCTTGGAATGCTGCGTGCATATACTGCTTGTTGTGATCCACCACATTGTAAATAGAGCTACTCAAAGTGTTTAGCGGAAGGACCCCTTTAAGATGGTCATGGCATTGTGGTATGCTTGGCAACTGCCATTTTGTGACCTTTAGAGAGCATAACGGAAACAAGCTCATTTTACCATTAAAGCAGCTGCCCAGATAGAAAAGTTTTAGAAATCACACTTTGTAAGAGCCTTTATGCTACATGCCATGCATCTAATGCAAAGCAAAACATATTTTGTACAGTAAAAATGGGTCATAACTTTATCACATTATTATTGAATATTATATTAAAGACTACTATTTTTAATCAATAAAGAAAAAAATAATCCATTTTAAAGAAATAACACAGGAAAGTTGTATTCTATACAATCTTTCATGGTTAGAGTTATTTTCTACCACAGTTCTTTAATAGTTCTTTGTCTGGAATTGATGAAAGCACTCTCTGTGTACTTGAGCCTGAACAGCTGATGCTTCAAGCTGTGTTAATCAGTGATGAAAAGATAACTCAAGACTAGATAGAGAGACCATTTGTTGGTATCTCAAGCTCTTCCCCTTTATTGTCTGATTTTCATATGCTTGAATCTGAGAAGACAGCCTTTTCATTTTGTAAGCACATAAACTGGGTTTTGTCCAAGACTCTCTTTTCAACTTTGATTTTCAGAAAAGAAAAAATGCAGCACAGAGAAATAATAATAATAAACCACAGCAATGAGATGTGTTAGTTCCCTAATTTGTGACATTTGGTGATTAAAGAACTATGATTATTATAAAAGCCTCATCATGAATAATTTATCACCTCATTCTTCTCTATATAAAAATACACTACTTAGGAAACAGTTTTATACATGGTAAGTTAAAAATGAAAAACCTCCTTTCATCTTTTATGAATGCTTCAAAATGATTACAAAGTGAAATAATAACTATCTTAACCGGATGTAGCCCATATGCAAGATCATTATAATTGTCATTATATTGTTTTTTTTTTAAAGAATGATCTTTAAAAAACAATATGTGTGCTGAGGGGTTTTCTCATAATCACTACTGATTATTATTTGGTGTGAACATATTTAATAAACTGCTCTGAAGATTTAGTCTTATTCATCTTGCCCAGGGAAAGGTGTCATGTACATCTTGTGTCATGGCAAGGTGCAATCTAATCAAAATACTGTACAACTTAAAAACAATGCAGAGATATTCTTGGGTATGATTTTTCCTTCCTTGTAGGCAAGTGTGAAGACCATATGTGGAGATAAAATAGCAATAATTTGACACAGACATGGCTTTATGGAAGAAAATATACCATAACCTCTTTGAGTCACACATAAAATATACTATGAAATCATATCAACCCTATCTTTATAACAAAGTTTTTATACTGTGATTATTACTGAATGTTATGGCTCACAAATTTCCCTATTACATAACACAAAACAGAACTAGACTGAAATAGATCATCAGTGTGTTTCACTGATTCAACCCACATCCTGAGCTTATGTTCATTTAATGATTACAAATACCATAAAGTAAAGTTGTACCTCATGTTGCTTAGAACAAGTCAGGTGTAATGTTTCAGCGACATTAACAAATGGATTAATTTTCAACCTAATCTGTGACAATGACAATGTTTGGTGTCTGAGCTTTGTGCCTATGACAAATTGAAAGGCTTAGGTGCACTGCTCTTGGCAGATGTTTCGTCTCTACCTAGATTAAAAAGTACTGAACCATGAATATCTATTAGATTTGTACATTTCTTGGAATATTTTGCTTAGAATGTCCATATAAATCTTCATTCTGAGAGATGGCCCCACAGTGCAATACAACCTGTGAACACAAAAAATGTCAAGAACTAACATCAGCTGTGCTTAATCTATGTCTTGATTATTCAAGCTGTTAGGTATGACTGCCTCTAATTCACACTATGAAAACGCCATGGTGACCTTCAGGAGTAAGGTACACACAAAAGTCGGGGAAAGTCAATCGTTCATTCTAAAAAAAAAAAAAAATGAAAAAGAAAACACAGATGGCATTTGGCTCTAATATATCTCCATTTCAGATGGGAACTTTATGTAAGGAGTTGGGCTGGTTATTTGCAAATAAAAGCAAATGTATCAATGGCAGTATTTGTGTCTTTGCTGTTTAAATGTCTTTGCCATTTGCAATTTGGTTTTTATATTTTTTTACACCTCTCTCTCTTACTCCCCTTCCCTCTCTCTATCCCTTTCTCTATTTTTTTCTCTATATATTTTTATACCTCTCTCTTTCTTTGTACAGATCATACTGAAAACTGAAATGGTTAAGTACTCACAGGCTCGGGTTGTAAGAGTGGTAGAGGACAAAAAAAGGTTTCATGAGTTCATATTAAAAAGTGGCGGCTTGTTTTCCTTCCCCTCCAATATCCAAGATTTGTGATTGTTCAGTTCAACACTAGAAGATGTTTCCTGGGGCATAATAGCTTATTATGGGATAAGACTGTGAGAGTGTATTGTATCATGAGATGATTTAACTGTGGGGGAAAGCTTACAGACACTTCAAATGAGTTGCCTGTCGCGGGTGCCATTGAACACACAGCGATCTTAGTAGTCCTGACAGAAATAACTAATGATGTTCAGCCCCGCATCCCTGTGGTTCTGAAGCAGTGTACTCCATACATGCCACAGCACTGCCATCACACCAGGGCCTTCTGATTTAATTAATATTGTTTTGGTGATGATTAGAGGGGGAAAATGTTGCATGGCATCCAAGGAAAAAATAAGGAAACAAAAAAATAGTTAATGGGGGGAAGTTTAGGAAGCCATTTTCAGAACATCCTACATCTTGTTAGCTAGTAGTCTGGCAAGGTCCAATGTCCATAAGGTTTAAGTTTTGTTTTTTTGTTTTTTTGGCTTGCAGTCAGTAGGTTTTTCTGTTTACATCGAACTTGTCAAGTTCTATACAGGTAAAACCTGCAGGCCTTTGTATAACTGATGTTGACAACACTAATGCCTGTTTAATATTAATAAAAATGGCCAATTAGCTTTGCCTTTGTCCATTAATTGACCATATGAGTCAATTAATCCATAGAATACCTTCATGGAATGCATTGTTTCCAGAGTGTTTATGTAGCAACAGAAAGAGAACTGGAATGACTTGTTCACAACAAAACCTCCTATTGAGCAAACAGAGAAAATTCCAATAGACAGAACTATCAACTGTTGAGGATGTTGTGGAGTGAATTTTCAATAAGTGGATTGTTCAAGTATATATTTGGCAAATATGCGCCTGTTCCCTTCCAGCTAAGAAAATCAATTGGAACATTTATTGATAATCTAAGGGAGGCTTATTAATAAATAATATATAACAAAATAACCTTTACATCCCTAAACACATTTTTTAGAAGGTGTTGTCGGATTCAGTGTTGTGAAATAAGTTCAGTTCAGGCAATGTACCAGTTCCTTCTCCACTTCTCTTTCTTCTCGTTCTCTCTGCATGTGTAACAGCCCAGATGTGCTATCAGGCTCTGGCACTGGTGTCCATTTTGGGATGGGACCCTGACTTCTTTTTATAGAAGGTGTTGTTGGACTTGTTGTTAAATGAGTTCAGTTTAGGCAGCCCCATCTCCACCTCTCTCTCTGCTCCTTTTCTCTGCCTGTGAAACAGCCCTGATGCGCTATCGGGCTCTAGGACTGATGTTCACTTTGGGACGAGACCCTGACTCAGCTCTTTCTCTCCACCCCACCCTGCCAACATGATGATACGAGGCAATCCAGCCTCCAGCCGTGCATGAGGTCACTGGGAGGTCACATCATTAGCACGGCTGAGTCCGACCCAAAGAAATTCTGAGGGAAAAAAATCTAGGCACGGCAGCTGCTTCAGGTATATACCTAAACGAGTTAACCGTAGTGCAATAAGTAGCTGCAGGCTTTGAGCATTATTCTAGAGTAGCCCTCTGTGCATTCTAACACAAAATGCTGCCAAATAAGCTAACACTCTGTATAGGTAGAGGGAGCAATCAATGCAATCAGTCAGTGACAAAAACAGATATAATTGCTGCAGCCTTTTTGTTTTCTTCTGAACCTACTACAAACTAATATGTCACAAAGCACAACATACAATTTGAGGTTTAGATTATCATTTAAAAAACTTAAATAGTCGTAAAAGAACACTTTGCAAACTTCCCCAACCATCGCAAGTGTTGGCATTGCTGTTATGACTAGCAAGGGACCCCTGACATGACCGAGACATTTATGGGAGGAAATAAATGTCCACTTTAAAGAAGGTTAGAACGCTTCTATGAATCATCATCACATGCTTGGGGGGTAACGTTGCAGGTAGCTGCACCAAATTATTCAGAGCAGGACTCGATGATGCACTCTTGGTCAGTTTATTGTCTGAATATTTATAGGATGTCTCCACAGCTTGTATGTGAGCCTTCTGTTATTGCATAGCACTTAGAGTAGGTGAACAATTGCAATGTATAATTATTGTTATTATTATTAGTAGTAGTACAAGTAGTAGTAGTAGTAGTAATAGTAGTAGTAGTGATAGCAGTAGTATACAAAACAAAGACGCATAGAGTAAATTAGCAAAAAAGACATTGCAACATCTTAACAGTTATACAGGGTGTAATTACAAAGATAAGATACATTAATTATATTACAGTTTTTCTCAGTTGCTTTGGTGCTTTTCTCAGATCAGAAAGTAAATTCTCATAACTATTAGTTCAACCTCCACAACATTTAGTCATTTGTGCACCTCATAATAGCAATTTCTCCTTCCTCTGAACAAATAGCAAATGCTTTTGGACATGTGTCAGTTGCTTTTATACAATACAATGTTGTTTTTTTACATTTTCATTTGCTTATGTCATGTCAGTCAAAATGAACTATACTTGTGGATGCTGAATAGTCATTCCCAATAAAACTAATAGTCTTAGTTTTATTGCTTGAGTCATTACATACAAAATTGTTGAACTAGTTATCAAATTCTGTCAAGCAAATTTTATACCTGTCTTTATATTTTTTTTTGCTGGAAATGTCTCCTAAATTGAACAGTTGCTCTCAGGTGAACTTAAGCTTTTACTCACAAGGAGGTGTGTGAAGTATTACAGTTTTTCTCAGTTGCGTTGGTGCTTTTCTCAGATCAGAATGTAAATTCTCATAACTATTACAGTTTTTCTCAATTGGTTTGGTACATTTCTCACATCAGAATTGAAATTCTCAAAAGTTCTTGTTCAATTGTCACATCATCATGCCATTTGTGCAGATGAAAAAGGCAGTTTCTCATTGCATTGAACAAATTGCAAATGCTTTTGTCCATCCATACAAATGATTGTGTACAATTCTCAGGTTTTTCGTACATTATCAATTGCTTTTGTCATGCTAATCAAAATGCTTTGTTATAGGAATCTATCAAATAGTCTCTTTCCCCAAAACATTTAGGCTATAGTTCATCATATAAGTCTTCACATGCAAAATGATTTACCATGCCATCATAACATGTCAAGCATATATACATTTCCATAAGACATTTGTCTGTAAATATGATCTAAATTGGTAAATTCCTCCCAGGTGAATCTAGACTTTCTCTAATGAAAAGAGTTGATCTATGTTTATATTTTTGACCTATGTTTACTTATGTATTGTATTTCACCTTTGTTATGTGCAGTGCTGTCTTTTTTTTCTTTATGCACTGCAATGTCAATGTTTGCTAATAAAGAAGTCATTCTGTAAATGTGAATCTTGTCTTTTCCAATCAATCTTACACATATACATTATATGAGGTCAAATGTACAACACTTGTCATCACACCTAAACCACATTTTACATCAACATGTCCCTTCAAAGTGCACTATTCAATTTCCAACATGACTAATGAATTTGACTGTCTTATCCGTACACAATGACACAATGATTAAACATTCTGATGGCACTGACAAGTATATTGACACAAAAACTTGCTTTTGAGGAATGGACTAAGGATTTTGAGCAAGAGACTGGCTTTTGCAGGTGATCCACGGTGTTTTGCTATTTGTTCAAACTGTTTTGAGAAATGCACTTGATCTTCTGCAAATTGCAAGAATGATTTGAAAAATGTACCAAAGTGATTGAGAAAAACTGTAGTTCAGCTGTCACCAGTATGTACAGGTAAAACATGTCTTGTATGTATACTCTAATGTTCAGCACTGTAAATGGTCTGCTTTGCTGCAGCAGAGTCATGCAGACGGTGGATTCACCACTCCAGGAGATACTTTTCTCGCTGCATTGCAAGGGATGATATCCGTTGTGATGTAGATGAAAATATATGGCTAGAAAGACAGGAACATCTGCATGTGCCAGAATGATTTACCTATTTTCAGTTACAATATGTACTGTTACGTATGTTGTTCACATTTGTGCACAGCTCTACCAAAAGGGTGTTTCTTATGTTTGTTCTAAATAAGTGACTGTATTGTATTTTTCTTTTGCACAATGCTGTAGAATTGCAAAGACCATATACAGTAAAAATAGGAAATGTACGTATTCAGTGTCTTGTACTCACTCCCCTACTTACAGCAACGTGTACTGTTTACTGTAGTTTTACGTAAAATGGCTGTACATGTAGTGTATAGTGCTGTCTTGAGCATTTTCAGGTAGTGTCAATGAGTTCTAACCTTTTTTTCCTGCATTGGAAAACACTAAGAGAAGTAATTGTCATAATGAAAACATGACAAAGCCATTTGACTATCTTGGTCATAAACATGATGTCAAGACTTCTCATTTTGATGACACTGGCAGTTTCATTGACATGAATACTTGCTTTTGAGGAATTGACTATCCATTTTGAGCAAGTGACTTGCTTTTGCAGGTTATCCACTAGGTTTTGCAGTTTGCACTAACTGTTTTGAGAAATGCACTAAATGCTGCGCAAATGTTAATAGTGTTGTGAGAAAAGTACCAAAGCGACTGAGAAAAACTGTAATTAGATTTGTTATATTGCACTCAGTGGTTATTAAAGTTTTTAATCACATTGCATTTTTGTGTTTCAAGCATTCTCTTCCACACTGGGCACTACATGTTCGTGAGTTCATCAATCAAACTGTTCCAGACCGTTGAACTGGAAGAGATGGACCAATTCCGTGGGCGCAACGTTCACCAAATATCACACCTGTGGATTTCTTTCTATGGGGCTATGTTAAAGAGACTGTGTATCAAACAAAGATACGGGACATTACTGAAGTAAAGCAAAAGATAACAGCTATGATTGCAACCATTAATATGGCTGTGCTACAGTGAACATGGCAAGAAATGGAGTACCATCTTGATGTGCGTCATGCAACTAATGGTGTCCATATAGAGGTGTATTAAAGTAGGTACATTTTTAAAACTTTGAAAACCACTGAGTACAATAGAACAAGTCTGATTAAGATATCTTATCAACCGCTTTTATAAAACATTTTTTAAATGCTAAAGAAACTTTATGGACACCCTGTATAGTGTTTTTCCCCCTTTTTCCCTCCCCTTTTTTGTTTGTTTATTCACACAGAGTTCAGATGAATAATATCATATTCCCAGAGTTCATATAACCCACACTGTACATCCCTGAGTAAGATATGCAATACACTTTAGTCTATTGTTTCCAAAAACATTATCATTGAAGAATAACATTTAAGAACATTGGTTGGAAACATGTAACTAAATTTTATATAACACATTTTTAATTAATAGCCTAACTAATTTTGTCATACTTTTTTTAAACGTTTTCTAATCATGTCACAATGTGCTATACTAGAAAACAAAGGCATTCATAGGGGTTGTAAATTTTCTTGCCCTCACTCTCCTAACATGTCCTACGAAGTATAGTCATCTCCTTTCTCATCAACGTTAAGAGACTGAAGTAGTCCGGCAGCTCTCGGTATTGACTGGACTGACTGAGTAATAGCAATCTTGCAGATTGGCTGTGGACACGATCCTCCAGTTCCTCTGGACAGATGATGTGGTCAAAAGGGCCAGTGGTAGAGCAGCGGCAAAGCCATTAGGTTTCTGAAGGCTCTAAAGATTGCCAGGGCTCATCATAAGTGCAGTCACTAATCACAGCAAACATTACCAGAGCATTACCAGAGCCTCTGAGTGACAGGCCAAATCATTAATCTCTATAGGAATCCCAAAGCATGTTGAGCAGCTATTTTTAACCATGAACTGCTATCGCTGGGACATAAATATACAGATGCACTAAATGCATGTTTTTTCTTCTTTTTAGAAGAAGGTAATGCTGTCAAATGTTAAACCCAAGTGATATTGAATGCCAACGCACCCCCCCCGCCCCCCCCCCCCGCCCCACATACATTACAGATGAAAGTATTATTCATTACAAAAATGTTATGTATGTCCTACTTATGGCATGTATGGCAAGTTTTTTTCTGTCCTTTCTAATGTCTACGATAATGCAAATACAATTATGGCTGCTGTCAACGTGGCTTTATTCCTTCAGAAATGCAAAAAAAAGAGAAAAAGTCCCAAAGCCAGAGACACTGGTCCATTCTACAGAGCTAATTTGACAAGTCATTAGAATTATTCCAAACCCTTTTTTCCCCTGTCACATTACCACATTGGAACACATTCCACACATTGCCATGCATCTAGCAGAATAGAATCCAAATACCTATGAAATGTGCATGTTTATGGAGTCATCTCAGACAATATCCTTGGTTTCTGTTTTAAAGAAATTCTAAAATGCTTTCAAGACATGACTATTCTATTACTTCTGTGCATTCAGAAAGAGATAGGTGAAAAGACAGAAATTGAGAGAAAGAGCGAGTGACAGAGAGAGAGAAAGAAAGAGAGAGAGAGAGAGAGAGAGAGAGATTGAAAGAAAGAGAGATATTGGGAAGGGTCATATGTCATAATTGGTCCACTTGGTTGCTACTCTGGAACACACTGGAGGCTAATTGAATGGCTCTGGGACTCAGAGGTCATGACACAGTTCTGATGTGCCCGATAAAATCTCTCAGTCAATTTTAAATGTAGCAGCGTGGATAAAATGACTCTTTAAGGAACTGTGTCAGGAAGAGATGAGATGAGGGATGGGCTGAGGAAGGTGTATGTGGCGTCATAAAGCCGAATGGGGTCCCTCTGAAGGCAAAGGACACTGCTCTGAACACACACAGCTTATAAGTTATGCAATGCAACATTTTTGGAAGTAATTTAAAAAAAATACTTGCAAATTTCCCTTTCTTCCACACAGGTATAGGTATGATAGGGTGACAATCTCTGAGAAAACATTTTCCTAAAAATAAACCAGGACATTCCTTGTTCTACACTGAATGTGGTTAAGGTAAAACCTTTTAGCATGTTGCACCAGGGACAGACCACCTAAAAAATGGGTGATGTCCCCAGAAAACAGGAATACCTTGTCACCCTAAGATATGAAGAAACTGGAAAGGACATATTCTGAGGCAGAAACAGCTAGGCCAAAAAATATATTAAAAAATACAAGAAAAAAAACATACAGTAATACTGTTCAGTCGAGGTTCAGACAGTGAGATTGAGGTGCACTGTCATCCATTAGTCACTGGCTGTAGTGCTGGCAGTGGTGGCTGGGCTGTCTAGATGTGCAGTCTGGGCCTCAGGCACTAGCAGGAAGCCACTGAGATGGCGTCAGTTAGGCTGCTGCAGTGCTGCTGTCGTTCCTCCGCCAGCTCTGGTAACAGTTCTTGCTGCTCCTCACTGATTCTGTAATTAGAGGCCTCACAGGTTTCTCTCTCTCTTTCTCTCTCTCTCTCACTCTATTTCTCTCTCCCTCTCTCTCACTCTGTCTCATCTTCCCTCTCTCAGTATCATTCCTGTCTCCTTGTTTGCTCTCTCTTTCTCTTTCTCCCTATCTTACTCTCTTTCTCTTTCTTGCTGTCTCTCTGTCTTTCTCTCTTTCCTCCTCTCTCACTCTTTCTGGTGAGCTGTGCTTTTGATGAGGTGGCCGAGAAGTCCTAATGACAGGCGGCGGTGCTCTTTGATTAGCCCCTGGTAGTGTGACCTCGGATGGATCTCTCCAGGGAGCCGTGGACTTTTGGTGGGCTTTTCATCTCAGCCAAGCAGGGCCTGTCCAGGGAGACTGCTGATACAGGCCTATTTGGGCAGGGGGTGCATGGAGAAGTGATCACCATGGAGCTGACACAAAGCCAAATAAATACACAAATCAATCAATAGCAAATAGACAGACACATGACAATCAGATACACTAGATAGATAGATAGATAGATAGATAGATAGATAGATAGATAGATAGACAGACAGACAGACAGACAGACAGACAGATAGACAGATAGATAGATAGATAGATAGATAGATAGATAGATAGATAGATAGATAGATAGATAGATAGACAGACAGACAGACAGACAGACAGACAGACAGATAGATAGATAGATAGATAGATAGATAGATAGATAGATAGATAGATAGATAGGATAGGATAGGATAATGTATGGACAAATGAGGGCAACCTGTGGTTTGTTTTGTGTTTGAGAAGACATGTTTCTCTGCACAGCAACAATAATTAACACAAGTTTTAAAGGCAAAACTTTTGGCATTTTTTAATTCCCATTCTTATTTCTCCAGGCATCTTTGGGTCCAACAGAAGTAGCACATTCACCAAGCTTACCCTTCTACCCCAAGTCCATGTTCGATATGATGTCAGCAAGATGGATGTAATTTTGCAAATTTATTGAAGTCCTTTCAACATTTAGGGTGGATTGGTTGTGTACTCCTGATGAAATAAACAGGGCTAAATGAAATGGAAGTCGCGCACAGCAGTGGTCTGTTGATTGAGGCGATATTGCAGAATTTGATGAAAATTAGTGCAAAGGCAAAACAATCATTGCCTTGCTCTGGGCAGACTGGCATGATAGACACACTTTATAATGTACCTATGATATTACGTTTTAATACCTCCTGTGTCACAATGATCCCTTTACAGTTGATGGCAGTCAGACATGTGAGGATTACCTATAAAGAGACACAACACATTTGAATCCTCTACATGATCAATTAAATACATTAGAAATTGATCAGTTACCCTTTTTGACTAAACATATATTTATTGTGATTACGAAGAGGTGAATTTACTAAATGTCAATTTTCTGTTAATGATGCATTGTAATGCAACTGTATTTGTTCCTTTTAAAAATGTGTGATGAAACATGCTTGCAAGTGAACAATGTCAGCAGTCCAACATGACACTGAGTATATACATACTCCATACTGTACATGCATAGTAATGTTGCTCTTTGTCCAGTGAGAAGCACAGAAAATGTGTTGTGTTTTGACCCGTACTCACCCTAAAAATGAAAAAAAAAAAACAGAAGGGCAGAGTAACCCAACACTTCAATCATTTAATGATTGTTCCGATCCAGGCACGTGTAAGTGCAGAACATAATTTCTATTGCCCTTCAGAGGGAGGCTATTACAGCTCCTAAACCAATAAGGTAATTTACTCAGTGTTGTGGGCTTCAGGGAATTCAGCCGTGTGCAATTTCCTCTTCAGCTGATGACTGGATTGAAATGCTGGGACTGTGTATGTGTGCATCAATGGAGCCGGCCACTTGAAAAAAAAGACTGTGGTTTCAGCACCAGACTCATTTAAAATTCACATTTTAACTGATTGCATATTTGTCAGAATGCAGCTGTATAAACTGCCTCAATTCAAAATGTTGTTTATGTTTGTGTCTCAACCTAGACAGTTTCCCTCAGAAACAATATGAGTAGATTGACAACTAGTAAAATGTAGACTTAAGCCTTCCAGCTGAGATGGACTCACTCTCCTCCTCTAGTGTTTTTGTGAGTCAGAAGGTCATTCTGGTTTTGACATATTACTGTCACTGAATCAATATTGCCCCTATGACCAGAATAACCTGTTTCCCAAGAAAAGGTTCTCAGAGAATTTTACAAAACCCCTTTCCTATTTGTTGCTTTTAGTTGTGATCCCCTGAAAGGATTGTGTGGCTACACATTCTGCCATATCAATTATTTCTCATTAAGAAATGCTGATAACATATATTTATCTGCATGTGTAAATCAATAAATACACAACTGTAATAATTCACAGATATGAAGTGGGTATAATTCAAATGTAAAATTTCAAAGTTGGTCTCTTTAGACAAAGTTCAGCAAACAAAACAGTGTTTTTTTCTTTTACTGGTGGTTGTTTTTGTGCTTCTGTAAGTATTTGGGATTCTCACTCTGCTCCATTGCCACAGAGCCTGGGGTGGATGAAGAAGTGGAGACAGCCATGTCTCTCAGCAAAGGAGGTGTCTAAAGCCATTCTGTCATTGGCAGCAGGTGGAGGAGCAGAAATAGCGCCGTGTTTGGAGACAGATTTTTATTTTTCTTGACATTTGCTACCAGCAAAACGTGCTACTGTTGCCTCCTATGTCCCTAAACGTAACAGTGTGCTACCAGTGATTTGCAACCCCCAAAAATATAACTTCTACAGGTGCAGCATCTCCTTGAAATTCTCTAAAATTGTTGATCCAAAGTTGATAAATCCAGTAACGAACAGGCTTCTTGACCTAAAATGGGGTTAGAAAAAATATAGGTAGTCACAATAACTGTTGGTATAATAGATAACTGTTTAACCTAAGACCAGGTCAAGGTGCTTGTTATTTTGAAGTGTTACTGTAATAATGTTTCTTTTAAATTAAATGTGCATCTTTAGTATGTGCACATTACTGCATAATACAAACTCAAACTAATGTTTATTCTATATGCCTGTCACAATGGAGTGATTTGAAATGCACACTGTCCTTACCAAGTGTTATTATTAAGCTCAATCAAGATGTATAAGGGTGGTCAAACAAGTGTCCCATGTAATTCCGACTAAAGACTCATCTTGCTACCCCAGTTAACCCCACTGGTCCACGTAAACTCTGTCTCTCTCTCTCTCTCCCTCTTTCTCTCCCTCTCTCTCTCTCTCTCTCTCTCTTCCTCACAGTTCATGACTTGAAGCCTTATCCTCTCTGACACGGCTCATCTCTGCCGTGTGGGTGGTAGTCACCTCCAAAATACCCAAATCCGGCTGAGTCACCAAATACATAACCTGTCAGTGTATTAACCATGCTCTTTGCATTCTAAAGTGAATGTGAGCAGAACAGAATATATTATTTTTCGTTTCAGATTCTGGGGTCTCTGAAGGCAGCGGTGGCAGAGTGCAGTTTTGTTCCAGGTAAAAGGCCATTTGAGCTTAGCAGCGGTGTTGGGTTTGGCTAGACTCAGCAAGTCACCGTATTGTCTGCATTTAAAATAGTTGCAATAGCATTTTAGATTGTGCTAAATGATTAGCAAAAAATAAAAAAAATGCTGAGTGTCTTTTATTTTTAGATTGGGTTTTATGTTTTGCTATTCATTATCCTTAATGAATGATTAATAGATTAAACACATGGCTGTTCTAAGTGTGCATGCGTGCGTGCGTGCGTGCGTGCATGCATGCATGCGTGTGTGTGTGTGTGTGTGTGCGTGTTTCTACATTCATCTTTTTACCAATCACCTGTCATCCTACCTTTCTTTCACCATCAAACAAAGAGAAAAATCCCTAATTTTTGATGCCCTTGGCCTAATTTTCCAACCATCTTCTAAACATAAGAAGTGTTAGCTTCAAGAAAGAAATAAAGTACCATGTGCTGTGTCCAAACTTGCTGACTCGTTAAACCTGTGATCACACAGTGAGCCGAGCCCTCACTGTGCTGCTGAACTACCCCCCACCCACTTCTACCCACATTTCTTTCCTTGATGAGGTGAACAATTACAATGTGAAGAGAGGACAGTAGCTATCCTGGCTACTAACACACAGCCGATTTTAAAACAGCATGAACCTGGTACACACTACATATATATGGCAAAATCGCACTAGAACTTATCAGTGGGGGCAAATTACAGGATACTGCTACCACATACCTGCAGTGGCAAAATTACCCTTGTTCCAGTGCACATCGTGTTGAAACAGTGGCTTGAATTGAATAAATTCACTCAAGGATAGGTTCTTATGGTTGCATAGTTTCCTGCTAGTGCTGTCGGCTTGATTGAGTCTTTGTCCGGATCTGCTCGTCCTTGTAGCCCAAGGATATGGCCTCTCGTGGGCCCGCGTTGGCACATGCCTTGTGCTGTTGATTGGTTTCCCGCTGTGTCTGTCATCCGACTTAATAAATCCTACCCCTCCCTACCACCACCACCCAGTGCAACTGTACCCCTAGCCTCCACCCTGCCATGTCATCTCACCTCCAGATGGAGTCGATCTGTATAATCATATATATATATATATATATTATGTATAATCCAAAAACAAGGCTCTTTCTTTATAATGATGAACATTTGTCTCAACACCACACTCTTTGCTTATCATAACATTCCCAAGGCTGAATCTAAAATGTTCACTCGTTTACTATGTACAGTAGTGCACCATGTAGGGAACAAAACAATGTATTTCACACCCTATTTAGTGAATGAGTGAACATTTTGGATTCAGCCTTGTCAACATGAGTATGTCCAGTCCACCACCACCAACCACCACCACCCAGCCCCTAAACCACCTCAATCAACTCCCCCCCAGTCTTTATAAAACCAATAAGGATGGGCTACTACATGGAGAGGAAGAGAGTGAAGACTGGAGCAGGTGAGCTCTGTTGTGAGTGACTGTGGGGACAGCGGTGGCAGCCCGATGTCCCCTGCAAAGTGATTAATTTCCGACGTGACATGATTTATTGGCTCGCCAAGCCGGTTTTGTAGGTCACTTTTGTGCCATATCAGTCAAGCTGTGCAAACCTCATGACCGCTATCTGCACTCCTCCACGATGGAGGGATGCAGCACCAGTCCAACTCAATAATGTGTGTGCAGACAATGCCTGTGTGTGAGTGTGAGCGTGTGACTCATTGTTTCAATCATCCCACAGCCGAACCGAAAAGCACAGGAATACAAATATGATGCTTCCTCTCTCTTTTAGACTCTGACTGACATGCTTTGACATGTGCATGAAGAATAATAACATATCTAGAAATGCATTTCTACAATAAAATGTCAAGTGTGATTGCTCAACAGCAGTGAGAAATCACTAACAGTAATGGAGTTGATCACACATGAAAATGAAGGGGATAGACAGGAAAACTGTGATAAGCATGTTGTTGAGCAACTATACAAGAGAAATAAATTGCTAAATTAAGACATCTGTTATCACAGCATTATAGCTGTCATTTAACATTGGCCATGTCACAAGCACAGAGTAGCATTCTTGATATTGGACATCTGTACATTCTTTCTGTCTTTAAAATGCAGCTGCTGTTTGTTATATTTTCTGTAGGTGTCAGAGTTACAGTTGGAAGAGGTCTTGGATGTTAGAGTATGCGCACACAGGTGTGGTTTGAACATAGCCTAAAGGAGTGATGATCACAGCAGACCATTTAGCCTATTAGAATACAGGGAAGCTGTAGCAGTTAAACAGTTACCTAAAATGTAAGTGAAGTAAGTCACCTGCCATAACTTTTGCAAGGTTTTTGCCATGGTCTTACCACTAACTTACCATTAACCTATTCTATACCCCAAATTTTCACTATTCATTTTTGCACAGCTCAAGTCTCGCTGTTGTTTGACTCTGTTGCGAGAATAAGTAGACTTAAGGCTGTATATGTAGTCAGAGAACCAAGTCATGAAATTAAATGTAGGACAAATAGGAGACAAAGAAATTATGCTTACACTGACATTATTTTTATGGTTAGCATATAGCATAGCATAGAGTTACAGTAATCATCAGATAACACAATCAGCTGTGTAACTTGTTACGAAGGGTATGTGTAGCCCCTCTTTGGAAACACAGTATAAAAAAAAAATGTTAGTAATATTAACAGAAACATAGTGGCTCTAGCTATTAGACATAACGCTACCAATCGACAGCTTTTTAGTGTGGCTGTTCTCATTAAAAGTTTAATTACATTTTTAATGGCTACAGGCAATCTAAATATTCAAACATACACACAAAACATATTTGTCTTTTTTAAGACTGAAAAAACAGCAACATGATTTTGTAGAAATATAGGAAAACAGATCGCTATTGCAATCTCACAACTGGAACCAGTCAATAGGTAACACATATTATACCTAAAATGTGTTAATGTTATGTGTATACCACCTATTAAAAGAGCCCATGGTTTCATCTAAACACTGCACCCACTGACAGCTACTAAAAACCAGGCAAAGAACATCAAACAGTCCCAGTGTCACTGCAACTTGCTATTCTCAATAGAACATGACTTCACTGAGATGTAAGCAGTCGACTAAGCAGTGATTAGCGATGGTGACATGAATAGTTATCAAAATGATATCAATTATGCCTACCTCGCCTGGTTGTGTCTCCAAAGAGAGGTGGTGATTTAATTGGGCTGAAGATTAATTTAGATTATTGTCAGTAGAATTCCACAGGACTAGACCAAGGGCGGGGGTGGTGTATGGGTGTGTGCGTGTCTGTGTGTATGTGTGTGTGGGTGGGGGGGACTCAAATTAATGGTTGCCAGGCAACATCAATCCAGAACTCCTGAACATTTTCTTTTAATTTAGCTTGTGCTAAACATAATCTCTTATTTCATTGTGTTGGTGGAATAATTAATGCAAATTTTAAAATGGGAATGTAGTTAAAATGGAGAAGACAAAGAAATAAGTTAACAAGGCCATGATGTCCCAATTATTACTTTGTTTAGTGGATGTTCATTTGGGAGATGTATGTTGTCCCTTAAAAGGCTGAAACAATTACACTACAGACTTTGTTGCAATATCAATGAGGGGAATCAATACATTTAGACATAAGTTCAGGAAGAAACATAGATTAGTTTCTGAGGTAGTCTTTATGTAGTTCATTCCTTTGTAAGAACACCAGGACAGTAAAATTCCTTTCAGGTCGTGATTGAAAATAGTTTTATTTTAGACTTGGTTTCAGGAACACTTGTCACATAGATCATTTTCAGCAAAGTCCAGCAGGGCGCAGTAGCAATGATGGTCGATTAATCTCATAAAAATGAGTGGTTCATGACCCAAGTCTGCATTTTTTTCATTGGCTGGACATGTTATCTTTCTAACCATCACCACATAAAATATGAATAAGTATGTCCGAATATGACATGCTCTTAAGTGGCCCCTGAGAGTTGTTTGGAAAAGGAAAACAAGGGCTTGTCAACGTTATGTGTGGCTCTTTCATTTAATGCACTTACTGTATAATACAAAGATATCAATTTTGTGTTTATCTCTCTGCTTTCAAAAGTATACGGCCACTGCAAGAACTGTAAATAATTCCTAAATTAGGGGTTGAAGAAAAAAGTAAAGTTCCCCTAAGCGTGGAGACCTCCTTGAACTGCATGAAAGCTAATTTTACTTGTGAAGTGCACTCAAGGATAACATCTGTGATCTGCGACTTTGATATCAATAACACTCCCAAATTATACTTAGGCTTAATAACACTGTCTCGGCCTCTAGGGGTTCTTTTATCAGAGGACTTGAGGGGACAATGACCTCATTAAAAATACAAAACATATTGGTATTAAATGCTCACAACAAATAAAACCTGGTCAGCCACTTCGTCAAGCAAACAAATACACAAGAGCTCACATGGAAACACTTTCATGTCTTGTAGGATTGTTGAATTACATGAATACATGAATATTATGACTGTAAATTAGGTTTGTCAGAATATACATGAGTTTGCCAAGGACAGAAGAAGCAAGCTCCTCTAATGCATCCCTCTCAGAGGAGGCAGCGCAGGCGCATGGAGCGAAAGTCTCCTCATATTGGGCTTAAAAGACATGAGTCAAAGTAAGTGGTATTGACAGACCTCGCTCCGTAATGAGTTTTCTGACACATTAACACTCTTGTTGCGCAAGCGGCCCCATAATATTCTATCTCATGGATAATGGTTTATTGATTAAGCCATTTGTTGTCAAGGAGGGTGTTCAGCATATTTATGAATCACAGACATGATGTCAAAGATGCCAACGTTGTCTCGCATCCAATCAGATGAGGCTGGAGATTTAGTGTGCTTTGGTTTTTGCTAACTGCAGCGTAGCAAGTTCTTAAATCAAAAAGTTATGGACTAAAACCAAGGTTCCTCCATACTATGAACATGTCTGGGATGTTATCAGCTATTAAAAGTTGTGGGGCTGTATGGTGGTTAAGGTTGCTGTCTTTTGAAAAATTTGAGTGCCAAAAAATTAAACCCTTAATGTGTCAATCATTTACATGGTTAACTTTAAGTGTGACAGATATAGTTAACAGTTGACTTCAAGTGTTTTAATATAACATTTGTCACCAGGTTTCTCTATACTGCCAGTATACATAAAAATACAAAGTGACAGCCATTTGTGGACACAATGTCAGTATGTACTCTTTACATATTGGTTAGAAGTTAGCAACAAGAACAGTTGAGATGACAATGAACATAATTTCTAGAGATACAGTGTACAATCATACAGCCTAGTTTCAGAACATCGAGTTGACATGAAACACCCCATCAGAAAGGGATCTGCAGGCCCACATATACAGTTCAGTCAACACACACAAGAAGACCAATAGCAGTAGACCAATTTCATTTTATTAAGCATTCAGGGACATTTTTTCAGTGAAAGATTAGTTTAATCTAAGAAAATGTTTCTAATACCTTATATTTTGATTATTAGATTTCATTATCTATTTTTTATGTATCCATTAAATTCAATGTTTAATGCTTTTGCCCTTACATTTTTAGCAATCTTTCCTGCAGGCGTAAAATTTCTTGCAGTTGTTCAGGTGGATAGGACTAGTACTAGCTGACAGCAGGAGAATGTTAAGTTGATCATGCAGAACATCACCACCTCTTTGGTGTTTACGGCTTCAGGGAACTTGTAGCACCGAAGCATTCCCAGTCATATAAGCAGCAGATCAAAGTTGGTCTGAGCAGTCACTGAGATTCCACAGAGCAAGGAGATAAAGGCAGACAGTTGGGGGATTCAAGGATTGTTGAGCAAAGGGCTTTTTTTGGCAGAGGTTAGATACTAACCCCACCCCCAAATACACACACACACACACACACACCACCTCTAGTGTGTTTTTTCTGCTTGTTTTTTTTTTAGAGCAGAAAAACGGTCTCACGGCTTTTTGTGAAGTCATCAGAAAAAAAAAAAATTCAAACGTGCTGAGATTATGATTCACCATGATAACCCTAACCCTTACCCTATGTTTTCTAACGCTGCAGTGTGTAACTCCGCCCCTATAGTACCCATAGGTGACTGAGGGACAGAAGTAGGGGAGAAAGTTGTGCACGTCAGCTTGAAAGAGTTTTTCACCGTCTTTGCCTTAGCTTCATGTGAAGTTGAATTGTAAAATCTACCAGTGGTCTTGTACTTCAACTCTGCAGCGGTGTTGGCCTGTTCTAAGCGTTTTTTTGTATATTATTGAATTATTACTGCATTTTATTCAATATTTATGTGACAGTATAGTTATCATAAATTAAAATATTATTCTGACATTTTTTTTCTTAGCATGCATAGTGACATAGCATGCATATATTCATGAAAAAATACCCTCGATATTGGGACTGCAAAAGGTGAACTGCGTTAAAGTAAGGGATCACTGTATTATGAAATGATGATAAACATTTACTGCTGAAAATAAAATAGTAATGGGTTGATTCCTCATCATTTTAATTTGCAAAGCTGGGCATTTCATTCTTGTCCTCTGGTCTCCCGACCTTTCGTGAGATAATCACACACAAAATAAAAACCATTAACGCATATTCCGTGGTTGACACACAGATCATTCAGCTGCATTCACCCAATGAACAATGTTCCCTAATTTGGAAATGTAACATTTCAAATGTTTAGATCGACCTTTTTCACCATGGCCGACATCATGCCAACTGTATTCTACTGTTGTAATAATCATTTAGTTTGATTCAGTTTATGCAGCTTCTTTATTAGCCTGTAGGCTGATCTAATTCTGGCCCATACAGTCTTCTTTGGTTGTGGCAAAGATTGTTTCACCCTCAGTGGTGGTGGTTGAGATTAACCAATTATTATTATTATTATTATTATTATTAGTTGTAGTAGTAGTAGTAATAGTAGTAGTAGTAGTAGTAGTTTTTTTGATAGTTGTGGCATTTTGATTGTAAATGCCTATTAGTGGTGATGAGGCCATCTAACTAAATCTCTGTGATAATTCCACCGTACACCGTACACCATGTACATTACTACCGCCACCCAGTAGTCATAACATCAGAGCAACATAGCCTACAAAATATTATTACAGTTTCATTGGAAATGGACAGGCAGTCTTATGCAATACATTTATTAGGCTAAATAGTTTGTTGTCATGATGACGTCACATTAGGGTTTTTTTGTGTCTACATCATGTCTACAGGCTGTTTGTCTTCAGATGTTCTGAATAAATGGGAGTCAATGAAGCTAAATGGCTAAAATTGTTATTTATACTGTTTTTACCAAAGAAATCAGGAATTGCATTTACTTTTCTAGAAGTATGATGTTACTTAGAGATCTTTAAGAAAACAATCATACTTTTTATTAACCTTTAATGTTAAATTAATTGACATGTTTTTTTATTGTTTCAAAACTAACTGGTGTAAACCTACAATGGACTGTGGCCAACCTATTAATATTGAATATTATGTCCTAGGGTAAAGATTTGCAATGACCATACATCATGGACAAAAAATAGTTGGCATGTGACACCTATGCATCACACAATTATGCAAGTGAAATCAGGTTACATATTCCCCTAATTTTTTTCCCCCTCATTTTGGCTCTGCCTTCTGGGAAAACAAAAAGGTAGAAGTCTCAAATGTACTGTGTAACATTTATGTATCTCACAAAGCATGTGAGTGAAGTTGTATTACAGCTTGATCATTTGCAGACTCTGTAGCACCTAAGAGTGTGCCACCTAAGGTACCTTATGATATGATTACAGTTAAGGGTGCTATGATTTGATTATTCAACGATTATCATGATATTAACCATTTTAAAGATTCTAACGATTATAGAAATTATAATAATTTTTTTGGCTTCTTTATTTTTGTAAACAAGGTATATTTGCTAGTATCCATTAACTCAAGGAAGCAACCAAGTTTACCTCCATTATATTTTATTTATGTCAAACAACCAAATGATTCACGCTGCCATTGTCTCTGTCATTTAGTTTGTGGCAGGATAGTCAGTGGCTGAGCAGACAAGAGTGGCCAGGTAGTTTTCAATAAAAAATGTTTTTTGTTGGAGGAGCGGAGTATGGAATCACCCCACAGCACTCACAACCTTCTTGCTCTGGAAACCCGAGCACCAGGCATCCCAAGGCAGGTTAAATGGCCTCCAGTCAGCAAAGAAAGGGAGTGGCAGTTTGATGATGATTTGGATGGTATCATGGAAGCTACAATGAAGGGAGAGGCAGACAGGAAACTGCAAGCTACGACAACCATGATCATCAACATCACCACCAAAAGATTTGGCTTAGTGGAGAAGCATGCAACCACAAACCAAAGTGGCGCAGGAGGCTAAGGTGAGAGTGAAAAGACGAGCTGCCTTCCTAGAAAACTCCTTTGGATTTACCAAACAGCTGCTAGCCCAGAAGCACAGTGGCCACCTAAATTGCTCAAAGGAGGAGATAGACTCCTATCTGCACAACAATTACAGTAATGCAGCCCGGGAAGAGAACCTTGGTAAAACACCTCATTGATCTATCCATGCCAACTACTACCTTCAACACCAGTGATCCCAGTTGGAAAGAAATCCAAACTGTTGTCAAGGCTGCCAGAACCGGCTTAGCACCTGGGCACAATGGTGTGCCATATCTGGTGTACAAGAGGTGCCCCAAAGTCTTGCACCATCTGTGGAAGATTCTAAGGTTCTGTCACGACTCTCAGTCTGGGGTTTTTCCATATACACTCTGATCACTCTTTCCACTGCTTTTTCTGTCACTTATCTCATTATTAGATTAAGTCACTCACCCTTCTCCCCGTTTCCCTGCACTCCCATGATTATTACCTGCACCTGTGTATCCCTTGTCTGTGTCTGAGTGTTACGCACAACACCTGCACTTCCTTGTTTAGCCCTCACTCAATTATCATGTTCACCTGCACCGCACTCCTATTTAAACTCCCCTGTTCAGTTCTTCTTTGCCAGTTCGTCTACTTACCGAGGTGATTTCTCTGTGGCTGGTTTTAACTCTTGACTCTCTGTTTCCTAGTTATCGAGTCGTGTTCTGTTCCCTGGTTTTGTCGTGCCTGTGCCTGGTCTCTCGTCCTGTTTTTGTCAGTCCTCCCTCCAGTGTATCTCTGTGTCTCCTCAGACCAATCTCTGGCTTGTGACCAGGGGTCTCATTTATAAAGACTTGCGTAGAAACCTTCCTTGATTTTATCTAAGAACTTTTCTGATTTGATCGTCAGTGCGATTCAGAGAAAACGAACGTACGCACGAAATCCATGCGTACGCCAATCATTCGGTTATAAATCACAAATGATCGTGGAATTGTGTGCAGCTGAATGCTCCGCCCTCAAAACGCCCCATGCTGAATAAATTAACATATAAAATGAGCTCATCCTCAAAGCAAAAATCTCTGTGACAATGGCAACTAAAGAGGAACGCAAGAAAAAAAGTGGGCCTCCTCGGCTGTCTCCGTGTGCGCAATCGGGGTGAGCAGCCATTTCTTCAAAGGATAACCTTGGTCTCCTGTTGACAGAAATTATTAATTTAACCTCATGTTCCCTCTAAAAAAGCAAATAAATTGGGCGTCATTTTTTAAAGGGTTTACCTAGAAGCCAGCCGTCTCTGCCCGCTCCCGCCTCCAGTCGATTCCCAACACTACAATTACGCACAATGAAGGAATCGTGCGTTGACCCTGGCCAGCGCGCAACAGCATTCAAGATTGCCATACGAGCATCACAAATGAGCTGCACATTTATGGAGTGGAAGTTTTTCCTGTTGACATACATGTACTCGTTGACATGTGGAGCTCGTATGGCAACGTGGGTACAGTCTATCGCACCGATCACATTTGGGAACCGTGTTTTACGCAGGAAATCCTCATTCACTTCTTGCTGTTCCTGGGCACTGTATGGGAATCGAATTAATTGCGGGCATAGGCGAATAATTCTGCGAAGAACATCTGGCAATATTCTGCTGAATGCTGATTGGGATATTCCCGACCGGTCTACAATTTCTCGCGGGAGAAACCCAAGAACAGACAAAACCTGTACCTGAACGGGTATAGCCTGGTTGCGTCTGGTGCGTCTCTCTAGATGAGGGCCCATTTGGGCACAAAGCTCTAACAAAGCCGTTCTCGGCTAGCGGTACCTGCTTATCAGCCATGTGTCATCATGTGCCAAAAAGTCTGCGCGGTCACGAAAAACTCGTTCTCTCCTTATTGCATGGTTGGCAATATCCTCTAACAGGGCCAATGCAGCCATGTCTCTTACTAAAAACCAACACACTATGACAGTTTTTATAGCCTACCAAATGTTTTACAAGTGTGGAATTAAATGTACACTTATCATACCTTAATTTGGATCAACTATAGCCTATTCATGTAATTCATTTGATTGTATTGATTTGATTGTGTAATTGATGATGATGACGATGATGATGAAACATTTAAAATATATATATTTTAAAGTATTGGTAGGGTACTTCTGCATATATCAGGCTAATCCTAATCATATTACAGTGAAAGAGGCGAGATTGTCTTTTTTAATGAAATTCCTAGCCCGTGCATCGGAAAATATCTGCAATACCAGGCATAACCACAAGGAAATGGTCGTACGCCAAGCTGGGACCTGACGTAGAAATAAGTACTTTTCCACGTCAAAGATGTTTTTTATAACTCTGTACTTTGACGTGAATTCGTTCGTACGAACACTCTAAGATCAAATCTGTGCGTAAGAACGTTTTATAAATGAGGCCCCTGGACTGTTCCTGACCACGCATGATTCTCATACCCTCGGCTTCTGACCCGGCTTGTCCCTGACCACGCATGACTCTCCAGCCCTCGGCTACAAACCCGGCTTGTTCCTGACAACGCACGACTCTCCAGCCCTCGGCTACAGACCCGGCTTATTCCTGACGACGCACCTGGGGAAGCAGCTCAGATTTCCCCAAGACATTGTGGAGACCAGCCTTAAACCAGACATGGTTCTGTTCTCAGCAACATCCAAGCAGGTCATCTTTTTGGAGTTAACAGTACCCTGGGAGGAAATGATGGATGAAGCCAGTGAAAGGAAGAGGGAAAATGTGCGGAGCTAATGGAGAGGTGCCGAGACAGGGGTGGCAGGCACAGTGCCTGCCCATCGAGGTTGGGGGAAGGAGCTCGGCAGGTAAGTCACTCTGCAAGGCTTTCATCCCCCCTGGGAATCAAAGGGGCACGCAAGACAAGAGCCATTAATACATCTACAGAGGCAGCAGAGAAAGCCTCAAGATGGCTGTGGATCAGGAGGGACAAACACTGGGCGAACACTTCTTGGACAGGAACTGATTACTCCTGGTCAGGTCACCTGGTTATGGGGTCTGAAATTGAAAAACCCGAAGAGAGAATAGAAAAAAACACTAAAACCGTTTCATACCTCAGGCTGTAAGTAAATAATTTTGCTGTGAAAACTGACTTTTCAACATGGGAGCCTGTCCACACAGCAATGTTTTTAGGTTGAAAGGGTATAGTATTTGATCGTTTCAGACTTTTGTCCACACAATGCCAGTGTTTTGGGTGCCCTGAAACAATGTTTTTTGAGAAGGGGTTCTAGAGTGGAAAAATCTGACAACACCGTTGTGCGTGTCGTGGACAAACAAACCATGTTTTTTTCACAGAACAATGATGCCACCCCATCACTGTCACGTGACCAGAAGAACAAGAAACAACCCCACATCAAAGATGGTAGATAGGCAGAGCAATATACTTTGTGGTAGTTCATGCTTATGGGAGCATAATGGGGATCCGTTTTAGGCTGCACACAGGGGCATGTTAACGTTTCTATGCCTCATGCCCTTGTGATTGGTCCTCAAATGAGGGGGATTTGTGCCCCTGTGCAATCGTGGTTCTGAGAAGTGTCTCATCATCACAAATCTTGAGAATAATGTTTTCCAGCAAAAAAACCCTAAAAGAAGTAGGAAGTACAGAGAGATCTTTCTGTTCACCAGATCTTTAATGCATTCACCGAGACAATAGTCACACTAGACAAAGCATCTCCTGACCATTCTGACTAGCACACCTTCTTTATACAGATGGAGTGTGCCATATTCAGAAGCAAGGACCTCCGACTCTCAACCATGTAAGGGTGACCCTAAAGTTAGACTACACACACTTGGTATTGGAAACACAGGTTACCTACTGTATTAGGTTTCCTGCTGAGTCTTAAAAGATATTTCTACTACTACACAGAGGCACACACTCCTATGCAGACAACCAACAATTTCCTTTTACAGAAATTATGACAATATCTACCATGTTTGCCCACACCACCACAACAACCGGCAACAATGATGAATAACAGAGCTGTGTTTGTGCTGCAGGCTTTATTAGCATTATTGCAACAAATCCTTATTGTTCTCTATCAACTAGCTAATCCTCGGAGACACATGCACAATAACACGCATCTGATTCTTTAAACACACCATATTGTCAACCTAGACGTGGGTTAAGAAGCTCTTAGAACTAACAGCTTCTTTAGACCTTTCTTAGGGCTCCTGTAAGAAGCAAACATGTTTCCCAAAATGCTTCTTAGCCTAAGAAGACTTGCCACAACACCCTTCTTAGCAACAAAACAGTGGAAACAGCGCAACGTTAGGTAGGCAAAGCAATGTGACACTAAGCAAGGTGATATTAATGCAGTGTGTCTTTTTTCATTCTTTCATGCACTTCTACTACTCATTAAGTGTTAACATTAGGGGGAACAAATCTGTCCTCTATGGTACCATGTGTTTGAAATGTTTTACCACTGTTCCCTAATTTCTCCTTCTACAGTCCTACTCCACTACTTGTTGTATGCTGAACCAACTTGAGCATGTCTGAAATGAAGTTGTTGAATAAGGTCTAACCTTAGGACACATTGCCTTTTCAACCCAGTTACAAGTAACATTACACAACTGACACATGGAATTGGCTTGATGAAGGTCCAATGGGTGCAGTCCAATCGGCTACTCTGGGATCGATTGCTCATTGAGCTCCAGTTAAGAAGGCAGTTAAGAAGAGTCTTGGCGCTCGCTAAGAATGGCATTAAGATGGCGTCTGGGAAACACTCAATCTTAACGCTCCCTCCTAGCGGACCTCTTCTTTGGAGCCTTCTTAACTCCTTAGAAGGCTCTTTATTCGGAAACCCAACCAATGTCGTTGTTGATGATGGATGGAGAGTGAGTTTTCTTGTGGACATGAAGAACTTTGTCCTGATATCGAAGGCCAAACAACCAACATGAGAAAAGCAATTGGTAAACACAGCTGATTTTAAAAACTTGTTTGTCTAAATAAGCAAACCTCCACTGAAGGTGAAACAATCTGTGATGGGATGACTGAAGATTCCGTGGGCTAATTTGATTAGCCTTTAGGCTAATAAAGAAGCTAGATGAATGAAACTAAATAGTTATTACAACAGAAGAATATAGTTGGCATGACATCAGCCATGGTAAAAAAGCTAGTTTCTAGTTTGGTAAGTTGATAGTTGCCATGCATGCACAGCCCCCTGAGTGGGAGCGTTTAGCGGAGTTGTTTAATTCCATGACAGCATAATGAATTGCTTGTTAAGTGATTCGGTTATGTTGTGTGACACAACTGGGCATGATATAGCATAACTGTTCATTCTGTTTGGTTGGTCAATTAATGGATCAAACACTGAACATTTTACCTTTCCAGTGTGCCTTTGTCAGGACTCGGGACACACAACTTGGAGGTCTGGTCACCCTATGTTCATATACCTGGGGAAGGTGGTTTAATTATAACTTGTTCATCTAGGTCTACAACTGAACAATTGAGTATTTTAGTTGTTGTTAATAAACTGTACTTTAAATTATCATCATGGTCCTGACATTTTGACTTGTCGTAGTACAAAAATTACCTGGAAATGGTCAAAACAAACTATGACAGTGGTTAAACGTTTTATTTTTTTGTCATGATTGAATTCTTAGTAAATACATTATTTAAGTCTTTGGTCATCATTAGTAAAACGTTACTAATTCATTAGTACTCATCTACTATTAATATTTTAAAGCGTTATGTTATACCCAAATTTATCAAATTCTTAACCCACATACTTAACTATTAGTTTGTTACTCATTTCTTAATGGGGTTATTCCCCAGTATTGATCATTTACTAAGCACTTGTACATGGTAGTTAGAATAGGTTAAACAGGGGGTGTTTACGCTTGCCACATGACTACCACCCTTTATGGATGCAATATGTTCTTCTAAAGGGAGACTTGTCTATGCTTAATGTGAAGTATTGTGTAGCGTGGTAGAGGTAGTCACCAGGAGCAGATGGTTCAGTGCAAATGTGGTACAAAAATGTATTCTTTAAGCTGCCAACAGGTTACAAAACAGGACGAACAGTAGACATTTAAGATAAAACAAAAATACAAGGCTTGCATAAGCACATGTAGACTACAAACAATGTAGCTCTACCCATAACAAGATCTTCTTACCCAAGAGGCCCTGACAAGACTCAATGCCCATTTTCTGGCTACAGGTTATATTGGCACTCGCTCCTCCCCACAGGAGCTAACCAACATGTACAAAATCAATCAAGTCCCAGAGTACACATTTGCAAGACAAAACACCTTTAATCCACAGTGTCTGTGACGAACAACATTTCAACATTTCATAATTGCAAATACATGCATAATACAGTGCTAACAATAGTCAGACCCCAAACCGGCACAAAACACCCCTCCTTATAATAGAACATTCCACTGTTCCACGGTCCTGTGTGAATAAGGAAGTGGCAGTACACGCTCTGTTTGGCCGGCGACAACACTTCAGGTAGGCTCAGTAATCCATTACGGTTTATTTTATCCTCTGCATAGAAAATGTCCCAGTTCTTGCGAGAAATGCAGACATGCAGTATGGTGCGCATCATGTTGTTATGCCCACAATTTCTGTTGTAAACACAAGTCCAAGACACAATAAAAGTTCGGTTTTGAAACACCAGTTGTGTCCGCGTTTCTGTACCGTGGGATCCTTGCAACACCATGTTTGTTGTGTGTTTGCTCAGTCCACCCCAAGTGACCCAAAACTGCTAAAACGTGTAAAAGTGTTTTGAAGATCCTGCACCTTTACAATAAGCTAGGGCTATGTCTGGTGCTTTTATGTGTGCCGGTATTGACCACAATAGCGTTGTGCAAAATGCTCCCATTGCAGAGCTCTTCATTATGGCTCTGGATTGACAAAAAATTAAGCGACATTGCCATTGAGTGTTTGGCCAAAGTTAAGGCAGATCAAAAGCTGGCCGACAGAGTTACCCTGTTCAAAACTGAACGCAAACTTCTGTTTAAAAAGACGTGTTGCACCACAGGTAGCTAGATGTGCAGACTTGGACTTCTTGTTCTTTTTTATTGACATTTATTTCAGTTTAGAATACTTGGAATGTATGTTTGTATGTATCATTGGGTACGTATGTTTAAGTTTAAATGGATGCCTATTATTTTCTGTTGAAAAGAATTACTAATACTTTCAACTACATAGTTGTTTTTTTATTTCCCTCTATGGTGTAGTGTGACATCTCCAAATTTGAGTGTGATCTCTCTCCCTCTGCAGTGGCTTTGGGTCTCGAGATGATAAATGACACACACACACACACACACACACTCTCTCTCTCTCTGAATAATAGCTAGATGTGCACACTTAGCTAGTTGTGCACACCTTTTTAAATTATATTTCAGTTTAGAATACTTAGAATGTATGAATATTTGTTTTGTATTACAAGTTTATCAGTGGGCACATGTTTAAGTTTAAATGGATGCATATTCTTTTCTGTTCAATATGTCCAATTAAATAAGTGCTAGTTTCTTTCCCTCTATGGTTTGGTTTCATGACATCTCCAATTTTGAAGATCTTAAGACACATTTCAATAGGTCATTTGTAAATGTTTTGTAGAGCATAGACAAGCTGCACTTTAGATGAGCACCCAAAAAATATCTATAAACAGTGATAACTGATGAGTTAATCATGAGTGAGCCTTAACAAGTCATTTGTGAATGTTTAGTACAGCATAGACAAGCTTCACTTTAGAAGAACTCCCAAAAAATACTTGATAATGTTTCCTTTAGAAGAACATATTATATCCAAGAAGGGTGGTAGTCATGTGGTAAGCATAAACACCCCCTGCTTAACTTAGTCTAACTACCATGTACAAGTGCTTAGTAACTGATCAATATTGGGAAATAACCCCATTAAGAAACGAGAAACAAATCAATAGTTGGGTTAATAATTTAATGCATTCGGGTGTAACATTTTACACATTACATGAAATAGTAAAGATTTACTAATGATGACTAAAGACATTACGTAATGTATTTACAAAGGATTAAATCAAGAGAAAAAATTAAGAGGCAAGTGTTTACAAATGATTAACCAATGTGTTAAATAATGCTTAACAAATGGCTATAAGACAGACGTCTTTACAGTGGAGAAAGCATTAACATATACATCTATAAATGATTAACTGATGAGAAATAATTAAGAGTTACCAGTTTACTAATGATTGAAACATGTGTTAAATTATGCTTAATAAATGCTACCAATGCTACCATAATAAGTGCTACCAAGGTTCAACTTAATCAATTAATATACTCAGTTCTGTTGTATTCAGACATGACTTGGGCAGATAAATAAGTTGTATTTACAGTTGATGAACCGCGTTCCCCAGCCATTTTCCCGTGGCGTGACTAGGTCAAATCTATGCTCTCTGGTGAATCCAATGTATGTCTCAAGACTACACTACAATGCACTGATGTCGTGCAATGTTGTCAACAATAAACCATACCCTCAAACTTCAGTTGATGTAATTGGCTGTTTGAAAAAGAAAAAAACTCCATACATTTGTGTATCAAGTGCTGTCAGGAAAGTCTCAGAAATCCACAAATGAATGCAGTGGTATTCACAGATATGTACAGTGGTCTGCAAATGCAGATTTATATGTTTGTAAATAAATGTAACGACACAGACATTTGTGTGTCACTTAACATTTCTTCTTATTCGAGAACTGCATTTGTGAATGGTGTTACATTTCTTTCTAAGTCATGAATTATATTTGTGAATCTCATTACATTTGTTGTTGGGGTTGGGCTGTACAGGATGTTGTTAGATTATGTTCATAAAATAGCAGACTGAAACAATGTTTGCTTTAATCCAATGGTTTAAAGCTTTAACACATAACACCCATTGTGTGCTGTTGTTTAAAACATTAATCAAGCTGTCTAAAAAGGTAGAATATTTTTGGTTTAGAAGAAATACATTTAAAATATTTGTCAGTACTTCCTTTGTTGTGGCAAATGTTGTTTGTCAACACATCACATGATATCACATCCATAGATTCTTTTCTCAGCATTCTGTGCACCTAGTACAGACAGATATTTAGAACAGAAGGACAAGATGCAAATGTATGTTCTCCTGGTAGCACTATTACAGGACAAATGTATAGGTGCATTTTTATCATTTTCTTCTTTTTCTGTTCCTGTCTCAGGCTCTAGTCAGAGGCCGTTATCTTTTCTCTTGCCTCTTACATTGGGCTGAAGGCCAAGAAGACAGCAGCAGTACATTGCACTAGCATTAGCGTACCCTATAGATATTAGTCATATGGGATAGTTTTGATGAGGACCATTTCCTATTTTTCTCTTCAGAGAACAAAAAAAGCAAATTAAAACAAGTTCCTGTATAAAAGATTAGACTATTGACAGCAAAGCAATACTAAATGCATTTTGACATTTTTTTATTCTTAGCATGGAGTGTGAACAAGAATGTGATTAAAAACAATCTGTGAACATATCTAAATAGCCACATGCACACATGGATAACTAGAGCAGTGAACCACTGCCAGAAGCATTTTCTTTGAATACGTGAGTAGGCTTGGCCAGATAAAGCTAATTCTGCTTTTCACTGTGATTTACTTAAAATATGCTTTATGTGCCTTTTGAGCAGGAAACATAAATAGTTCATTCTCACAAAGGCATTTAGCAGACTTTGTTATCCAAAACATGTTACAAAGACCAGCACTCTCTCTTTAGGAGCAACACACAGGCTAGAGTACTGCAGGATCTCTAGCACTAGGTTGAGGTACTAAGCTCTCAAAATAACAAACAAGTAGAAAGTCTCAACCTCAATTGAAAAAGAAGGATAATGAGAGACTTTCTACTGTATAATTACCAAACTTCTCATGACAACTTTGAATGCTATCTTGCAGAAACAGTGAAATTTGGTTTGAAGTTAGTCATGACTTTTATATTTTTGACACTGGTAGATGAGAGCTAAATTGCCAGTAAGTGACAATGCATCATATTACAAATTGGGCAAAATGTAACAACAGCTGCTATGGTCAGTTATGGTTACATATATTTAGATATTCTGTTTTGTGAAACCTCCCCTTTTATAAAATTGTTTTAGGTTCAAGTACACCTTTTCAGTCACTCTATGGCACTGGTAGTTGTAGGTTACAGTCAGTGCAATGCCATATATGTATGACTTACTGAACCTGAATGTAGGTGGACAAACTAGCTTGATAAAGTACAAGTACTGCCTTGTATTCCCTCTGTGTTCTTAACACAGATGATTTTGCTAATTAAGCTTCTCTATCTGGCTAAAGAATGGTGCTAATTAGGATTAGCAGTTGTCTGAATTGGCTGTAACGAATATGTGGCAGGATATTTACTTTCTGAACCTGGGATGTCCATCTCTAAACCTATGGTTTGGATACACTTAGAGAGGCATTCTTATCTGTCCATTTCTGACATGGCCAACAAAGATAACTATCATATCAAAGTCTGGAATGCTGTGAAATCACAATAGCAAGATCCGTTTGTCTCTCTCCTGACTTAAATTCCTTTCAAAATAGAGCACCAGGGAGACTGAAGGTCATGTCTGTGAGTTTAGAGGAGGCTGGAAAAGTAACTTCCAAAAAACATGCAAATGATGTTGGGTAATAATTTATAAGAATGCATATAAAATTCTCATGCATATATTGTAATTTCTTTCATGAATGTTAAAAAAGAATAATTTTGCTAAATACTTCTGCAAAGTCAACCAAGAGTGAAACATCTGAAACTATGTTGGAAGGACTGTAAGAGAACCAGTCTTTTAAGCCTTCATTAAGACATACACAGCCTTTGATATTAATTGCAAATCATATATCCATATCTTCTATAACATTATGCAAATGGGGTCATTTAGGTTAGAGAAATAACTAGAAGTTGGATGATAATAGAGTTCCCTCCCTTCAATGCGTATCTTTAAATGCATTTAATTATGGGGAGGTAGGCTACTGTAGATAAAAGAGGACCTTGATAATACTGTTTGCATAAGACAATGTCTGCAATTATAGCTCTGATGTAATGTCTCTAGATAGGTGATTCACAAGCATTCTGCTTTCTTTGATGGTGACCTATTCTGGTCGTTCTTCAGAAGTCTCCAAAATGTACTGTTATTAAAAAAACAGAGGATTATAGCAATGATTTTTGCATCACTTGCAATATGGTTTGAAGGTTTTAAGGCCATTGATTTTCTTTGTCTGCCATGCACTGTGTCATTAGTAAAGGCTCCAAGACACAATCAATGGTTTTGTCCTCACATAATTCATCAGATGTGGTTATATGGCTTGTGTAAGGAGTTTTAATATCAAGTTGCAACACTGAAATGCTTTATTATTATTATTATTGTTGTTGTTGTTGATGTTGTTGTCGTTGTTGTTGTTGTTGTTGTTATTGTTGTTGTTGTTGTTGATGATGTTGTTGTTACTATCATTATTTTAGTCATTAACTGCTCCATACATTTCATAAGCTGGTTAGTAGACTTCTAGATTAGATTAGAGTAGATTTCTTTCTTTCTTTTTTGAGTGCTGCACAATCTTATAGATGTCTGCCTCATCTAATGTGGAATTTCTGGCTTTTTAGATGGGAATCAACAAACAAAAGCTAGGTAAAACACATAAGCTCCAATTTGTTTATTTTCTCTGACAGATACTAATTAAAATTCACTTTGCTGATTCATGGTCTGAGACACTGCCAACAGTTGAAATAGGGGGAGAAAAAACATCTACAGTCCAAATTATATCACAAATCTATTACATCACAGCTAAAAACATTCTGCAGTTAAAGGCAAAATGCCCAAACTGTGTGACCCATTTTCTCCAGTTCTGCACTCCTCACGACTGTACCCAGTAAAGGAGTGAGTGAGAGAGAGAAAGGGGGGGGGGGGGGGTGTTGCTAAGGGCAACTCTGAACTCCCAGAGTTCCACAGGAGATGCCAGGGATGGCAGGATGATGTGTGCCCTCGATTTGTCTAGCGACTCGAGGGCACAGGAAGTCAAGGCATGGTGAGTTATGAGGCTGCCACTCTACTCGAACATTCCATTTTACGGATGGAGAACATTTAAATATATGGCGGTCAAGCCATATGCCATGTCACAGGGCATCTTGGGGAAAAGCGCCTTGCCATTAGTGTCCTTTCTACAATAGCATTGGTATAAAGGGCTATGCCCCCGTGGCCCCCCATACCTCACCAAAAACAAAACAGAACAGAAACAGGTGGAAAAAAACTAAACCTCAAAGGTACACTACTGGGTTTGGATATGCTCCAAGCCCTCGTGCTGAGCCAAATGTCGCCTTAATATTTCCGCATTCTCTGTTATAACAGCAACACTCCCAAGATGAACTGAAAGCATGTGGGTCTGAAGCAGCGAGAACTTTAATGATTTTTGTGCTTTGGCACGCAGATGAGGCCTGCTACCAGTGCCAACGAGGCACCGTGAGAGGTTCCCTGCGCCACGCACCGACAAGCTGCTCTCCTCCCTCTGGCACCAGCCGGGCCCTTTAGAAAAGTACCAGCTCGGTACCAGAACTATCAGTGGGCAGATACCCCATGCTTACTCCTCCACCATACACCCCTCAAGCCCACCCCACTCCACCCTCGGGTACTAGAACTTTCAGTGTTCAGAGCAGACAACTCCCATACACACTACAGTAACAGAAACATCAGTGGGTAGACAAAAACTCCACACCCCTGTCCCGACTCCCTATTCACCCCATTTAGGCTGAGGGCTGTGTGAAAACAATATGCTGAACCAAACTCTGCAAATGAGGATTTGTGAGGCATTATACTGATGGGCTTATCGGAAACATCCCCCACCCCCACAGTCAGTTTTTCACAATGTCACGTCATGCCCGCCAGTTAAACAAGTCTTGATTGGAAAGCCTACTGCAGACGACTGCTGACGACAACATCATGCACTGCCAGTGGTACACTGTCTCATTCTGCAAGGGTGACCCCAGCAAAGGCATTTCCTATTAGTCTTAAATAGATTTTTTTTCTCCTCTGTAGGTACACCACGTTGTACCTTTAAGTGCATGTTTTTTTTTCATTGAGAGGTGCAAAACCCACCTTAGACCTCGCTGCAGGGAAACTGTCCTGTCTTATCCAATCAAATGTAAGAATGCAATTATCTCTTATCCCTTTAGGTGAAAAGCAAATTCACTAAAAGACTGTGGAGGTTGCCTACTTTTCAAGTTAAACAAACTTAATTTTATTTCCAACAGTAAGGCTTTTTATATTATGTCGTGGCATAAAAGATTAATTTCACATACACATTATGTAGCCAGAACAATCAAAAGAGGTTACAGTTCATTTGGTATCGCTTTATTTTACATTTCCTTTTTAGTGCATCTACATGCAATGTTGAACAACATGCAATATTACATTTTTACACTGTACATACGTAACACTAACCCTAACCCTATAGTACAGTGTAAGTACATAATGTTACATATTGTTTAAGACTTTGTTATACTGTATCTAATTGATGTAACAGGGACAGTAAAATAAAGTGTAACCCTTTATTTTAAGGCCCTGTTAGTATGTAGATCATAAGGTACAGTGTAACAAAGTTCGTAACAGTATGTCACTTTTTGTACTTACACTGTACTATAGGTTTAGGGTTAAGTGCTTGTTTTGTAGTGGTTTAGGGTAAGGATTAGGGTTAGTGTTAGGTAGGTATAGTGTAAGTACACAACATTACACATTGTTACATTTAGATACACACCATTAAAATAAATTCAAAACTTCATTAAAATAAAGTCAACAGTCTGACCCTTAACTAAAGTGGAAATAAATAACAAAAAATATAATCTGGGATACTGGGGAAATTGGCCTTATCCTACTAAAAAACATAATTTCTCCTATTAAAAAACAAAGTCATTGTGTGTGTGTGTGTGTGTGTGTGTGTGTGTGTGTGTGTGTGTGTGTGTGTGTGTTACTTCAATAAGATTATTGCCGAGCAGCTGTTGAGCAATCTGCAGTTTTGTAATGTCTGTCTCAGTAATGAGTTATGTTGTATGTTTGCAGACAGCTGCATATTGTCTCCTTAAATAGATCTTGTTGTACTCTGGCCTTAAGAAATAAAAATCAAAATGAACATATACATGTTATGTCATACAAAGATAGAGGGACTGTGCAAGTGCACTATGTAAGTCCATCAGCATAGGTTCTTACTATGATGTGCAACTTTGTACAGATATAAAAAGTAAATAAACAGTAATGCATGACTGCCAGATGAGGAAATGACTATTTTGGGTCTGATTTTTATTAAACCCATTTCATAAGGTGTGGCTGAATACAACATACAGTATAAATAGCAGACCTCTCTTAATAATGTGTGTGTATGCACTTTAGCACTGGTGTTTACAAGCCTAAATCAGCACCTCTACTTTAACTCAAACCTGCAAGTGTGTGTGTGTGTGTGTGTGTGTGTGTGTGTGTGTGTGTGTGTGTGTGTGTGTGTGTGTGTGTGTGTGTGTGTGTGAAACATGTTTTGGCAGGAGCTGTGAAAGAAATAAACAGTCAACACTACACCTTTTTGTGTAGTACACTCAGTTTCTTGCTGATTCATAGGTGGAAAAAGACTCTGAGGACATAGTCAATTTTTAAACAATTGTTGCCTTCAGTTTCTATGGAAAACATGCTGCTGCCTGCCTAAAGTTATGCAGGGTGGGGATCCCTTATCTTTCTCTCATTATTTTCTCAAGAGTAATCCCCTTAAAGTGAAAACAGTCAGATTGGCATTAGATTAAATTAACAAACTGTGTGCACACCAAGTGTTTGCATTGTACTACCTAATGAGTGACTTTGAAACCAGTCTGAAAATAAACTCTCAGCCAGAAAAGTGCTTTTGCATGTCACCTCCCTTTACAGTGACCCCCATCGAAAGTCCAACAGCAATACTCTGCTAGAGGCAACAAAGGAAGAGCATTTCATAATCAGCAAACATTGCTTATGATCTCAGAGAACTTTTATGCGCTGTTGCTAGGCAACAAAAGGGCACCTCACGGCAGTGGAGTTATGCACGGCTTATTGTAAAATGTGTCAAACAGTAAATACAAACTCAATCTGTTTTGTGTGAAGATATGAGAAGGGTGTTCTACAGAATAGCCAACAGGATTTGACCTTCCACTGTGTTTGAACCTTGAAGTATATCATATAACTGAAAGGAAACCCTATTTGCATTCTGCATGTCTTGATATCTTTATGTTATCTCTTAGGTATGATTACATGTCTGGAATGCTAAGAAAACACAGAGCTACTTTTTAGCCACATCAATCTCTCTGTCATCCTATATCAGCTAAAGAAGAATGACTCTTAGGCAGTCAACATTATAATTTACCATATGCTATACAGGATATATTTATATGGCGCCCCTCCAGCATATGTTTTATCAGTGTCTGGAAAGGAGGCAACAGATTGCCGGTCCACTTGGAGGACTGTAGCTCTTCAGAGCCCCTCAGCTGCATGCTGGGATCAGTTAGCCAAATAATGTGTGTGTGTGCATGTGCGTGTGTCTGTGCATGTGTGTGTTTGCTAATGTTTGTGTGTTACTTTAACTGACTACAAACTATTCTTTCAGTTGTTTTTTTAATTTATTTTATTTATTTTTGTCATGATTTCAGTTGATTGTTATTACCCCAAAAACACAGAAATGAATAATCATGCTGAAGCTTTCTGCAAAACATTTATATTACATTTGCAAGCTGGGAATAAGTGTGCTAAATAAGCAGGAGTTAATTGTGCCACCTCTTTACACTTGATTTTTAAATTTGTCTTGGTTATCGACCGCCACATGGACAGCACTAAATACAAATGTAAACAACCACCAACATGTATTGTGATATTCAGACGTGAAGATCCCAGCTTTAGTAAAAGCACTGCTACGTATTTGATGCAAGCCCTTTCTGAACCAGCTGATTTTAATGAGCACACAAATCATCAGACAATTCAGCTAATTAGTATGTTTAATGCACATGCAGAAGGAATATATGTCAGGGCCTTTACGTCCTAAAGCCAGGATCTCCGCCATTGGTATTCACACACATCGCTTGAGGAGGAGGTATGGGATACATTGGACCACGTATAAAGACTAATTTGCATGGATGAATGTGGATATGAAAGAAATGTCAGGCAACCTGGCTTAGAAGCTACAGTCCAGTACCAGGTATTTGTTCCAGCCATTCAGGCCAGGTGGAAGAGTTAATTAGTGGCACCACCTGTAGTAACCACACAGGTAGAAGATGGGGGATTTGGAATATGAGATACTGGTTTGTAGTTTCTGATTGCACTTCGCTGTGTGAATGTGAATGTAAATGTGCTCATTTGCCTGTTCGACACACAGTGGTAACTATGAGAAGCTACTGCTGCTCTTTCAAGCCTCTGGTGCTTTGTTCCATACTGACTGCATGAGTTCTCAGTCAAATTATACATCGTAATGATGCCAGTGGCTTACTATCACATAAACTCAAATTTTATTGTCTTTTTTACCACTTCGATCCATGTTGATCCAAGGATTTCCGAATCATAAAAACCACCAGTGTTAAGATGAAATATTCTCTCTGGCATGCAAATTAAATCTGGCTTATTTGCCTTCATTTCTACATTACATTCCATAATGAATCTATTTTGGAGAGATCATATAGTTCCCTTTCTACAAGATGAACATGGTATGAATATTCATCACATAAGAATACGGGCCCATTTTTCAAAACCACTTTTCCTGACCACAGTGTTACAAGCTGAATACACATGAATCATAGATCCTATAAAACAAAACAATTGTACTTTTTGGCCTCAAAGATTTATGCTCTCTTTCAGAACTTTTTTGACATAAATGCTGTGAGGAACACAAGACGTTTTTCTCCATTGAAGTTCTCTTTTAGTTCAGGACTAGGCGTAATCCATGTAGAGCAAAGACCAAAGCTACTCACATAAAGGTGTTTATTAAATAATAAAAAGCATTGCAAATACAACCTTGATCCGTAGAGTGCATACACCTGCTGTATGGCAAATGTCAAAGCATCATCATTTAAAAAGATTGGTTTCCTCTTTAATTCCCTTCATGCTGTTATGTCCCGACTGAGATCCATCACCATTCAGCCACACAGTGAATGCAACCTCTCTCTATCTCTCTCTCTCTCTCTCTCTCTCTCTCTCTCTCTCTCTCTCTCTCTCTCTCTCTCTCTCTCTCTCTCTCTTTTGCAGTGGTTAATGACACACACAACCTCAAACATACCCACTTACTCTCACATCAATGTTATCAGAAGATTTCATCATGCTGTTTTTCTTCTGTGTGAAGCTGACTGAAACATTCTGCTAGTGCCATTTTGGACTGTGTGAGCAAGAGGCCAGTGTTTATTATATTGATTTATAAAGGTTATAATATTGTTTATTTTTGTCCTTTTGTAATATTAACGAGCAAATAACCAAAAAACCCCATCAACTGGACTAGACTGCTCCTGAAGAATCTTTCTATCTCTCTCACTATGTGTGTGTGTGTGTGTGTGTGTGTGTGTGTGTGTGTGTGTGTGTGTGTATGTGCATGTGCATGAGTATATTTTAGCCTTTGTACTGTACTTTTGTACTGTTCTCCCAGAACTAGGCACAGCTGTGATGAAGCATCTGTTAATGTTGCAGTAGGCTGATGTCCCTTTTCAAGAGTGCTGGGGTCACTCTCAGGTAGCAGACAACTGGACCCACCCACAAATTTTCAGAACCTGAAACCAGAATTTTTTGATAATGGGGGGCACTGTTAGCTGTTACAGAGAAGCAACTCTGAAAGACCCTGACACACAGTGAACTGTTGGGCAACATTAACGTTAATGAGTGCACCTCGGCTCAAAACACAACTCCTGGACTCTTTCACAGTCTTTTTCCTCCCTGCGTGCACTATGCACAGAATTCCTTTCTTGGATGTTTACCCCTTGGGCATGTAGTTACTAATTTCCTGTGCTCTCCTCTTCCCTCGTTTAATTCGATTTTTTTCTGCACAGATGTATTAGAGAAAGAAAAAGAGCAGTGATGCTGTGCCCACGGGTAAGGTGCTTGTCCATGACAAGGCCACCCTTTAAATCATTAATCAAGATGACGCATCAGTTTTGCATCAGTTGCATTTGCTGTCTTGGATGCTTGTTATTTAACATGCCATAATGTTATTGTAAATAAATTACTTTCAAATTTAGGTTTTGATTTATTTTTAAATTAATCCTTCATATGTATTTCAATTCTACTGGAATAGACATGACGCATGTTCTCCAAACATCACGCAGGCACCCCATACAATTTTGCCCTCTATGAAGTTCATTCTCTTTTGATTAATTGGCATCCATTTTCTCACCATTAGCCTTTGTAAGTGTGCAATTACACAGCTATTTGCGGTTTAATTTGTGTTAGCTGGTCATGTAAAGTTGGTCAAGTCACACCAACAGCAAGGAGGAGTCAGGGGTGTGTGTGAATGGGGGTCATAAGGAAATGCACATTTCAGATCCTTCTAAGTTTTTAAAAAATTATTTTCTGGCAAAGACTAACATTTCAGCCGTTTTTGACCATTCCAGCAATGGTCCAAACATCATGCTTTGCTGGATCATAATCTAAAAACCTAAAATCTGATAACCCCTCTGTATTGGATTTTGTGACAACCTTTTTTCTACATGTGCATGTTTTCTCCTAAATGGTTGCCATAAACTGACCATTTGGTAAATAGTTGCAGTCACCTTATTGCTCTGGTGGCATAAGCTAATCATAGGGTCTGAGGGCAACTGCAAAGTCTAAAAAGGCTTGTTGTTGTTGTTGTATGTTGACACAGTGGCCTTCATGTATCAAATGAATGATGAAACCAGTGTTAATCAATTTACGACTGCTCACGTGAGATTTATGAAACATGCATATTATTCTCAGTATAAGAATGAATGGCTGTTGATAAATGTGATGCCTAAAAATGAGTGTAATGTAAATATCATACCTGAATATATTCTCAATTTACAGGCCTTGCTCACAGAATTTGTGACATGATGGTGCATGTTATGGTGGGAGGTGGTGGAAGGTGGTAAATGCTGTCGACGAGGTTCATCTGACTTATAAATGGTAAGTGTTGCCAAGTCAACCCAGTTTATAGTATGTAAATAGCAGAACAACACAGTAATATCTTGCAAAGTTGTGGAGCTATTTCATTGACAAAATAGCTGCACGTTACATTGTCAGCGATAGCATATGGAATTTCGAGCTTTTGTGCAGTTACGTTTTTGTTTACTCATATGCACGTTACTATTCTCTGTCTTATACATGGACACTAATGTGATTGGTCGAAGCTTCGTCCAGTAGCAAACACGGGCATTTCACACACGTGGGTTAAGCCCGCCCTCTGAGAAATGGGTTTACAACACAGCTTGGCCAGACCAATGTTCGCAGAGCATTGATAAGTCGCACTAGCCAGGCTAATATTCACAATTCTAGAACAGGAATACAGTGTTCCACTGCCCAAGGCCCAGTCTCCAAAACTGTGTACATAAGCTCAGATCTGACATGAGTTTTAATCACAGCCTACGACCACATTCAAATTGATGAATACCACACTCTGCATAAAAATCAACGTACACCACTTTTATGCTTGTTTTCTGTCCTTTGCACATTTGATACATGAGGGCTAATAACTAATGCTAACACGACCCTGAATAACATTTTAGATGACTTCTAACAATAGTGGAACTTTAAATGGAACCTGAAGATCCTGTAATAGCTATTTTGAACTATTTTTCAGCTACTTTTGTAATAGTTATTTTTGAACACTCACAATGTGCCTCTTATGTGCCTTGGGTGTAAAGGATGAGTGACAGATCATTCCTAAGAGTAGACTTTCACCTTCCTCTGTGCCTGCAATGCAATTTCAAGATACTTTTTTCTAATACTATTTTTCTTTGTCCAATTTCTGTAATGTGCAAATCACTTCAAAAGGGTCTGAGTGAAAAGGCAGCACACATGCCATTTTAGTATGCACTATTTGTTTGTTTGTGCATTGGTTTTAGTTTGAGCTACATTTACACTTTGAGCTACATCTTGTATGAATTGTGGTATACAAATACAGTTTAATAATTTCACTACAGGCTGATATATCCAGTCTTAAAGAGTGCAATCTTCTACTCTTGTACTTTTTCCCTTAGCTGGTATGTCCTCTAATCGTTTTATTTAATTCATTTATTTATTAGGACCGTGCACCTTGATTAACTTTTCTATAAATATGGCAGTATTGGCCAGCAGGCTAATTTTCAACTGTAGTTCAAAAGTTGTTTAGTAACTATTGACCAACCATTGTTCTTAAAAGCTAATTGACAACATTTAAGCATTAAAATAAGACAAAACAACAGAGTCACAACCATCATTATATATATATACATCACCTTTCCACCTATTTATTTATTTATTTATTTACATTTCTCATTTGTTTCTCATAATAAAATAAAGTAAAAAGCGCAACACTGCTTACTAGACAGAAAAAATACATTACTGATAAAGTGATGTTTTGGCGAAGCTGGCTCCACGCAGGGGCAAGAGGGGCATCGTCTGGCCCCTTCAATTCAAAATTCTAGAAGTTTAGAAAGAACATTTTAATGTACTCACCAAATTCATCTATTACAAGTTGACAAAATTATCTGCAGTAGCAGAAAAAAAATCTGCCGAAAGTAGCCCATCAGCCAGTAGTGGTTTTAGGTGAGGGCTTTTGTGGGGGGTGCCATGAGCGCTTGGGAAAAAGTGAACTGCAGGCGCCCTTGCTTGCTGAGAAGATGGACGGGGGTGGGGGGGTGGGGTGTAGTAGATTAGATGGTTCCGCAGAATCATCGGTAGCAATATTGAACGACTAGTAACCTTCTTTTGCTACTAGACTAGCTTATGTGCCACCTTGTGTTAGCATTTGCTGCCTTATGTGTGCATTTACAAATCTTTGACCAAAGAAAACAGCAATGAAAAAAACAGCAAAACACAAGAAGTATTCCTTTAAATACAAAAAAACTGACAATGAAATTAAGATCATTCACTGCAGGATTTATTAAACACCCAAGTAGGCTACACCTGGATGGCTCCTGTTAGCAAACCAACTTAGTCTGCTTGTCAGCTGCGTAGCAGTCTAACGTTACTGAACCCAAACAAAAAAATGCACCTTGCAAGACACATCTCTTGCATAGTCCAATAAAGAGCCCTGTCAGGGTGTTTTGATTATATTTTCTATGGAATTAATAAATATTCCAAAAGTGTCTGCACTAGCCCTTTGATTTCCTAGCATCTTGCATAGAAACAAAGTTATGTCTATGTCTATGGTTAAAACATAACTTTCTTTCTTGTTAGAATTTTGAGGGGAAATTTAAAGTAATGGGTGCCTAATTAGACCTTAGCCTACAAACATCAAATAGAACATAATTGCATTATTTGTAAATGACTTCCTAAATAACAGTTTATGTTAAATATATGTGTCTTTGTAAAGCACATTTTTTTCTGCTGTCCTTTTACTTATAAGCATACAATTTAGCTACCTAACAACCTGTTAAAATGCACCAGAATGCTGGACTGGAGGCATTGAATATCAGTGTGAATTTCATTAGATTTGGTTAGAAAGCATAAAAGAAACTAACCATAGTATAACACTAGTTGTTGCTGCCCTACCAACAACCTACCACCAAAAATTATTACTATAAGCATGGAAAAAATGTGCTGGAGCATGATGTGTACATGATGCCCCCTTTACATTTATGACTGCCCCCTTATATATGGCTGCCTAGAACCGGCCCTGCATTTTGCTCAGTCACACCTGTATCAGTGTGAGTGAGTCTACAGTATGATGCAGGTCTGACGTTTTGGTCAGTCAGACCATAGACTGTATAAGAGAACTAGATATATCCTCTGTGACATCACAGATAGCCTTTCTCACAGACTGGATGAAACCTACATTGAAGGTTATCTGGGGATTAAACTCATGGATTCTAAAAAAAATGCACCCCTCTTAGAGTTATCATGGACCCTAAAACTACTGAAAGACACCAAAACTTTTTTTCAACAAGGCTGTAAATACGTTTATTTTTGCTGTGAACATTGACCTTTGAACTTTTTGGGAAGTTGCTTGTTTCAGCAACCAGCCCCCAATGGACGTGTGAGGTATTGCAACTTTAGAACATTCAGCCTTCGTTTATATGTAGCCGAGTAAAAAACAGATAATCCCACCCCTAAGGTTTCAAAAATATACTTGATTGCACCAGACCGTTTTCCAAAATATATTCATTTACACTTATCCACATAAACATGCTGCTAAGCACTTTTATAAGCATGCTGAACCTATAGGTGACAGTGTAACGAGAAGTGTAAAGCCGTGTTAACCAATCAGAACCGTGAAAAGTGGTGGCTCGAAACAATGGATTGAATAAACTTTCTAATGACACTCAGCCTTTATATTGGTGGGAGGAAAAGTGTCTGAAAGACTGCTGTCCTCCTCACAGTCCCTCTCCTCTGCTCCTAATAAAGCAGTTGAGTTTGCAAATGCAAACAAATCAACAGCGTAAATAAAAATACTACTGTTATAGCATCCATACCAACCAGCAACACCATGCAAATGCGGAGCACCTGGCATTCTGTGACGTTTGAGAACCTAAAACTTTGTTTTCCACTACTGACATGCAGGCATGAAAACATAGTTTTACAAATCTCCATTTTGATCGAAGTTTTCAAAGGTAGCCATATTTCAATTACTGAAACATCCGTTTACATATAAATGATAAGGGCAACAGCATAAATAAATATGCGTTTCTATAGATATCTGGCTACATGTAAGGGGGCCTCAGTTTTGGCTTCATTGTTTAGCCTGGACGGTTGGCACTTGAGTCAGACCTTCATCCGTGTGAGTAAATTCCTGCAGCAGGTATGACAACGTGCATGAATAATTCCGACAATGTGCAACTCCGTATTATCGATCCAATATAGAATGTAATCAGTGCTTAAGATTTCTATCCTACCAGAATTTAATTTAAAGAGAGTGTGACTTGAAATCTGATAGCATAAAAAGCCTGGACAGCACCTGAGTTTGGCTGGTCCTCTTGCTCTGTGATATTGTAGCACTAAGATTCAACACCCCACAGCCCCTACAGACGATTCAGCAGTGTTTCATGCTGCTGAGATTTAGTACAGATGAAAACCCCTGACTTCATAGCTATGCCTATTTTTTGTTAGTCTAGCCAATTATTCATCGATCCCAGTCTTTCAGACCTGCCTCTTACCTCAAGGGTTTCTTTCAGGTGGAGGGGGTGTGGGGGTAAAAGCCAGGGTAGCTTCAAGATCTGCCATGACTTTTATAAGCATCTTACTGGTCTCCCAGTGAGCTGCATGTGTGTGTGTGTGTGTGTGTGTGTGTGTGTGTGTGTGTGTGTGTGTGTGTGTGTGTGTGTGTGTGTGTTTTACCTCAGCATCTCAAAGTTAGAGGCAAAGTGTACTCTCAAGCAGAATGGGAAAGTGGATACTATATTACCCTGAGCAACACAGTAAAGGTTTAGTCTCAGAGAAGGATGCGAAATGTTGCACACCTACCTTGGAAGACTTTCAGTTTCTCACAAATGTTATGCAGCCTTTTCCAGTGACACTGACAAACTACACAGGCCTCTCAATTGTTACCCATGCAAAATCACACCATTTGTACAAATAATAAAGTGTTTATCTCCTGACGGATACCATCACAATCAACATTAATAAAAGCTAGCCAGCTAATTTTGGGAGTTTGACTGCTTTAAATGCTTCCTATTAGGCGGAAGGCAGTGCGGTGTGTGATGCATCGTCTGAACGGGTTTTAATTAGACCCAGCATTTTACACGGTCAGGTCAAAGATGTTAATGGAAAGTGCACTCATATGAAATCATTTGTAACCCATGAAATTAGTCAATCTGCTCAGATCCATTCTAAACAGGACTCCCGGCAAATGTTGGTCCTCAGCTCTTTGGTTAGGTAGGGGTACATCGAGGCAAGTCAAATTACATAGGCAGCATTACAGAGGAAGGGGGGGGGGGGGTACACCCAAGGACATGCTGAACTAAGCTATATGTAAGAAGAGAAGGATAGCATTTTACATACAGTTAATATTGCCTCTACTAACTTACAATAATGCATAACAGAACGCTATGGAAAACAGAACTTACCATATGCAGTGACACATGTACATCCAATGAGGTACCATAAATTATTGTATGAATTGAGATTTTGTATATGTGTCCAATTTATGAAGTATCAGTATTACATTGTTCACTGATCCTCTACATTTTCTTGGAAACTAAACAAAACTGGTATAGTATAAAAGAAAGCAAAAAAGGTGTATGTAGAGCATATGTTGCTTTATTGTAAAATCATGACTTATTCAGCAATGGATTAACCTTTACACACACTTCTTTACTTGTGTAAAACTTCAGTTGTTCATAATGTCAGGACCATGCTCCTTTGTTGCAGTTTCTAAGACAGTTTCTAAGGCTGACAATAAGTGCAACCTCCAGGATATATGGAAGCCTTTTACAAAGCCAAGACTTATTGTTGCACCATTCGGTTCTTTCATTTAAAAGTGAGACAAAAATCTTCTTAATAAACGTCTTCAGATCTGTATGTTTCCTAAAGGCCTCACTCTCCCTCAATCATATAAAATGCTAGCCTCTACAGTGACAGCTGAAGGTCGAAACCAACCAAATCGTTTAAGGCTGTCTAGGGATCCAGCCTTGACTATATTGAGTTCTCTCCAGTGGCATCTGTGCAGAAAAAGAAAAAGGAAAAATGATGGAGGTGAGAGCCTTTGAGATGATACGTACAGAAGCACACACATTAAGCACGCATTGTTCAACCAGTGTGGTATTCCTCTCAGGACCTACTAGACTAAATAAATATTGTGAACTAAACTTGATTGAGGACATTTATGAATACATGTCTTAACTTGTGGCCTTGTGAAAGAAATAATGTTTTCGAAAAAGATTATCTTTTATTAATACAGTTTATTAAGGATTTGTTTTTCTTTTTTTCAAACTTAACCCCATAAATAATAAAAGTTAGACAAAAAAGGGGCAGTGTTTATCAAACTATATGCCACTCAACGGAAGTCAGTGTAGCAAAGTAATGTGCTTGCTTAATCACATCAATTTCTATCATATATATTTAGTAACTTTATTTTTCAGTCTCCTTTACAGTGAATCAACATACATACATACATACACTGTACATACCGAACACTAACCCTAATCCCAAGCCCCCTAAGGTACAGTGTAGGTACATAACTTATGTGTTGTTACACACTTTGTTACACTGTATTTTATGATGTAGATAAACTGTAAAATTGACTGTAAAATGAAGTGTATCTTTATATTCTTTACTATGTAACATTTACATTTTAGCATCATCTGTCTAACAGCCACAGTTGTCAAGTGCCAAAATGTTCAGTTGATTTCAGAGATTTTGAAATATGAGTCTATTACACAAGGTCACTACAAGTGCTCGCACCTCTACCTCACACCAGAGTGTTCTTTAATGACTAGAACTGCATGATAACTTCCAAAAGATCCTGTATTTGTTGATAATGGAGTTTTATTGATTCACTTATGCTGCATCACCAGTTCAGGTCCCTTGGCTGTGCTTGCTTGAGAATGGCATTCAAACAGTTTTCCCCACAGTTCTCTAATGTATCTATACAGGTTATCGAGCTTCATTGTCATGGTTGTGTGTGTGTGTTTTTTCTTCAATTTATCATGTCCCTGCTATACTCATATTTATTTATACTTTCTCTTGAAGGTCCCACAAGATAATATGCTTTTGTTTTCTCTGTCTCTTTTTTGTGTCTGTGTGTGTAGCACAAGCTCCCAGGTTACTCAGCAACCAGTGCACTGACGCACTGACGAGTGTTAAACAAGGCTATCTGTTAAACAAGGCTGGCGAGCACTCTTGGTGAGTAAGCACACAGGGACAGAGAGATCGCTGCTGCTCCCACGTCCCCAGGGTGTCACAGTACAGAGGACCCAAGTCCATTTGGGCGGCCCATATGTGCAGTGGGCTCATGTGCCATAGGCACACTGTTTTTAACTTGCGAGTGCTGTGAATATGAAAGCAGTTCTTTCTAGACGAGACCTTACTGAATATTCATGTAGTCAGGGCACGCACAAGTATTGCATACACATCTAAATGTTAGTTCATTACACTTTACATGGCACCTTGCTGTCCTAACACTGCTGTCTTGAGTGCGTACAACAGCAACTTTACACTCCAGTTTCTAGTTTCATTTTACATACTTGGAAAGCACTAAAAATGACTATTAATTTAGAATGGATTATGATGATGATACAACAGGGCATAGACTTGGACCAGCACTTTGGAAATGGATTTTATTACACTACTCGATCATAAACAAATAAATAAACGGGTGAAGAAAAGATAAATTGAAGCGCAGTAAAAAGGAAATGGGTCAAGGGCCTGCTCTTTACACAGTCTTACTAACATTGCACTGCAGCTGCTTTCCAGTAGTCCTGTGAGCCGCCACAGTGAGATGCTTAGCTCTCAAAAGCCTGAGCAGGAACAGTGCATCCAACGTCTCCAACCCCAGTATACATCTAACTCCTCGAACATATCCTCCGCCATGTTGACAGCCTGCCGGAGATTTTGGCACTGCAGTGTAGGAGCACGACAGACAGTCATTCTGCCTACCTGTCTCTCTTTCTTTCTCACTCCCTCTCCCTTTCTCTCTCTCTCTCTCTCTCTCTTCCTCAATTTCTCTTCTTTTCTGTGTCTTCCTCTCTGTGCCCTGTTTTTTGTTACACCCCCCCCCCCACCAGACACACACACACACCTCACTTCAGTTCTCTCACTTTAACTGGAATTCACAACTTCCAGCGAAAACTCTGTAAACAAATCGCTGTCGTCGCCATGCCTTCAGCATGTGCCAGCGCCAGCTCTGCTGCTTTTTCCCGCCTGACACTCTCGCCCCCCTTTATCCTTCCTGGAAAATTGCTGACATACATTTTGTGTGATGGAGCCTCCTCACTTTCACTCACGAATCTCACAGAAAACCCTCCAGTGTGATAGCTACCCCATGCCTTGATCTGCGGAGGAGTGCCGAGTCTTGATCTATTCTAGCCTCACTCACAGGACGCCATGAAAGGGAATCAACAACAACCATGCACAACATGCTGTTCTACATGGAGATGCAGAAACCCACACAAGATTGGCTGTTGTAACTCTCAGCACACCTAATTGGAGGCCACTCATTAAGAAGTCATAGACCAACAGACAACTCAGTTCTTCTGCAGAATGAAAATGACACATAATACTTGCATGTTACATTGTACTTGTCGGTTTGCTAAATTAACATAAATCAAACACTCTTTGCCTATAATAAATGCAATAGTAAATGCAATGACATTGGAGTTTCTGAATGTGAAAAAAATAAAGCTATAATATACAAATATTGGTGCTAATATGCAATGTGTACATTTTACATTGGATTACATTTTAGATTGGATCTTGTATTTAGATTTAGGCAGACATGCTACTTTCACCACTAGATATAAAGTAACCATCATCACCCTCATCATCATCATAGTTGTTGTCATTATCCTTATTGTAATTATCATCAACTTCATCATCATCATTATATATAGCTAAAACATCATCAACATTACCAAAATAGTACTATGGTTACACAAGTACCCTAATGTGTCCCAGTGTTCTCTTTTCCACCAGGACCATTGAATAAGCAGAAATTTTAAAAGGATGAGAGGGTAAACACCATAAATATTACAAACTTTGCCACATAGAGACTTCATAACTCGCTTTGCCTGTCGCAACACTCTGTCGAGCACACAATTTCCCTGGTACCTTTAAACCTCCATGTTCATTAGGTCCTTCGGTTGGGCCTCTTTTGATAGCCATTGTTGTTTTTCTTCTCCTGCTGCCTCAAGCACTCTGCTGTTCACATGCATATATTGATTTATTTTCATTGGTCGAGGACACTGGAAAGCATGAATCATTTTTGTTTGTGAGTAAGAGTGGAGGCTTTCATGTGAGCCCATGGTCTTGTGATTTTTTATCAGTGACTCAAAGTCCAGGAAAAATGTAACAGAAATTCAAGTTCAAGAAAAGTTCAACATTTGTGAACATGTTTTAGGAGAAAAAAAGAAAAGAAAATGGAATTGACCACGAAATTTGAGTGCTACTGTTATAACCAAAGCTGCATAATCTTAGCCTGGGCACGCCCATACTTCATGTGCCACTGCATTTGCATTTCGCCTGCAAGTCAGTCTGGCCAAGCTGCCTGTCTACACCATTTCTACATTAACAGAGAAACTGGGACCAATGAAAATCTAGCATTTCAAAAAGGCAATGACGCGGTAGTTTAGCAACCGGAAATCTACCTCAGTCACTGTCAACATGGCGAACGTGGAGCAACGGCAAAATTTCAATGCAGCTGTAGCTGCTGTTTTGGAAGAATTCAAAGAGAAGTTTCTCTGAAAATAGAGCAAAGGTCAGCCCTTGAAGCATTCCTTACAAGAAAGGACGTTTTCACAATGCTACCGACCGGCTTCGGTAAAAGTTTAATTTATCAGTTAGCCCCACTGGTTGCCAAGTCGATTCTTGTTGTTTGTATCAAGCTGTTTCTGTTGCTGCGTATACGTCAGAGGACAGAGGGGTGTGATTGGCCGAAGCTTTGTCCAGTAGCAAACACAGGCATTTCACACACGTGGGTTAAGCCCGCCCTCTGAGAAATGGTTTTACAACACAGCTTGGCCAGACCAATGTTCGCAGAGCATTGATAAGTCGCGTTAGCCAGGCTAGCATAATCTGCATAAAAACAAAGACCTACAATCTAGTCTATGAATCAGTGGAAGCTAATATGGGGATATAAGACTGGCTGTAATTTATTTCTAAAGGTTTTTCACTAGCTTCAACTTTGAGAATTCTGTATGTAACAGGGACTCTTGGAATCGATTACTACTAGTGACTTGATGTGGCATGCTTTTTTGATTAATATTGCATTGCTCTTTCTGATGTCAGCGCAGCACAAACATGTTTTATAACTAACATTTCAGATTTCTGTTGGTCTTGCACCTCCTCTCCTCTCATGTCCGGCAGTGGTAGCAGCTCCTACAGTAAAGGTTATGGAGCTCACTGAGCTCTTTTGTATTCAGGTTCTGTCGGTTCATCTGGTACATAATATGTTTGTAAGGCATGACGACCCCTCAGGCTTCCCTCCTGAACCCAAACCATACATCATCCTTTCATTACTGTGTCATACCATGATCCAGTGGCCTTGAACAGTGGCTATCAATCCACGCCAGGGCCCTCAGATAGTGAGTGGCAGGCTCACTGAGCCTCTGTTTGATGAAGGGATAGCGTTATAGATCGGGGCTTGGTTAAAATAATACCAGCTAGCCCACATTGCTATTTATGCAGACATGGTCTTGCATGAACAGAGACAGATTGATAAATAACTACGAATGCTTGGAGCACCAGAGAATCTCTTCTCACTAGAGTACGGTACTTTTTACACTTTAGGTCTCTATGGAGGATCTATCTAACATTACTGGCAACTTTGTGACCCTGCCTGACGTTTAGTCATTATTCAGTATCATTCAGACATTCACTCGAAATTCCAAAAACAGGCTGAATCCATTTCACTTTAAGTTGGTCTACAGCACCAGCTAAGTTCTTATTGAACATCCCTCAATCATTTCTTCGTAAGGTTAATGTTTTATTTTCAGCACAAGAAGTGCTTTACCATCCAATGTTACAAAGTTTAAATCTGGCAGAGTGCATTGCAAGGAGTAAGCAAGTCCTATTTTCCTGAATTGACATTTTTCCAAGAGTGTTTTTTTGAGATGGCAATTGCAGTTCAGTTGAGGTAATGACACAGGGTAGTTTGGTGTGCAGTCTTCATTCATGGGAAATGATAAAGACAAGCTTTCATTAGCTGTTGCATTCAGATAAAGGCCTTAGAGTGGTACTGCTTTTTAAATCCAAGGTCTGTACTGTCTTGACTTTGTATTGACTTTGAATTCAGCATTTATGTTTTCTTAGAAAATGACTGACATTTGGTAGAATTATGTTTCACCAAATTCACCAAATACAGATGGGCCCTACATTTTTTTAGTATATGTGCCTTCAGCAAATCAGTCTTATGACCCTGACATCATTAGCCACTCATTCCCAAAGCTGGGCTACAATACAGAGATACTCTCTAACCCATAATACAAGACCCCTGAGTAAAACTCTGCCAAAGGGGGTGGACATTAGCTTTTGTCAGAGCCTTAGCCACCTTTTTTATTAGCTATTATGTGCTAGGGCTGGCCAACCCAACTACGCCTAAGTTACATGGGTAATTATTACACTGCATTGTTGTAGTGTTGATTATAATATTCAGTTATTAATGAATAACGTGTGAAGTCACCCATACACACTCAGTGTATTACCCAGAACAAGTAAAAAAGGGTGATCTTGGGGCAAAAAGGCATGTTTGCAATGGCAGATGCAGACAGAGGCATGAGTACTCTATGGACACAAAATGATGGATGGAATATATTATCCCCTTAAGAGACACTCCCTATTTTGGGTTTGCTGTTACAGGAATAGCACTGACCAAGATGTAATGTGTTACTAAAGACTATAATGTCATATTAATCCTGTAATGTTGCAGTTACACTTCTTTCATTCACAGTGAGTCATTCCACTGGTGGTATGTGACCACTAAAAGGCTACGGACATTTTTGGGGTCAAAGGAAATAGTTGACATGAAGCTGAATGCCCACATTTATAAGAAGAGCATGCCCTGCATTTTGAACGTCAATTTACAACAACCAGCATACTTAGAAATGTTTCTTTGGATTATCAAGGACATTTCCCTGAGAGAATAGATCAATTTATCATCATTGACTTAAAGAGTGTGTTTAAACAAACAAACAAGCAAGGATGCAGTAAAGACGCAATCCCCATTCCAGATGTGTCTTAGTTCTTGTTAATACAAAATTGGTGAATCAGAGCATGTGCAGCCCTGGGGGTCAATGGGTCAGGTTTCCTTGGGGCCTATGCCAACATAATGAATTCGAGCCAGCAGGCTGAAATATATATATATATATATATATATACAGCTGAGGCAGTGTCGCCCAGCATGTGTAAGAGCCCACTGCATATCAGCATGACACTGCATTATGCACAAGTCACTACACTGGCATGGCTCTTTAAAGGAAGGCCTCTCCGTGGTTGTCCAACTGACACACACTCCCTGCTACCTCAAGCCTCAGTAGGCAAAAAAAGTGGAAGTGAGAAGTCAGCAAAAAGGCAAATTAGAATGAATATACACACACAGAGTCTTTTTAAACTGTCTGAGAACACGACCGAGAAACACAATGGGTTTTCGCAGGAGCCGATTCGAAAAGGGGGCCGCAAACTAGATCCCCAATGTATTGTAACATTACAATCATCAAATGGGACGGGATTCAGATTTATGCTGGCTGTGTCGTTTAATGACCCTCTTTCTGCTATGGCACTTTTGGGAAACTTTTTCCGTGTGTTTTAGGACCTGACAAACTGTTATGAAGCTCCTTTTATTCAGAATTGATTCAACCGAGGATGACTGTTGACTTAATGAGCTGTGGGCTGGCTGAACTGGACCATCTATGAAAATAGTCCAGATGATTCATTGTAATACGTTCATACTAAAGCCTCTAACTGATTTCAAGTGACTGTCTTCAGGTTCTGTTATGTGCCTATATTTACATACATTTATGCTTTCAACTATCCTATTTAAAATATTTGTGATAAATATAAAAAATAACAGATAAAACCAAACCAATACATGTCTGTTTGCTACCAAATCATCATTTGTTTCCATATCTAACGGTAAGCTATGTAACTGGTATAAGTCAGAGCATAAATATAAATAACAATATAACTGTACAGTAATTTAACTGTATTTCAACCTCCTAAACCTTCACATGCCTCAACTTACAACACTTAGGTGTGAGGGTTTAGACCATAGTTTACTCTGCCTTTTTTCCCTTCCGCTCTCTCTCTCTCTCTCTCTCTTTCTCTCTCTCTCTCTCTCTCAACTGCCTCTTGACTCTGATTCGAGATGCTGGCTAATTAGTAAAATCACGCGGAGCTGAGCATGGCTGGACCTCACACCTGCTGGACATTTGCCTCGGGCTGCCCTGAGCAAAACCCACATAGGTGGCCCGGGCGGAGGCCATGATTAAAGTCAAGAGCCCTGGCTGATCTCGCTGCTACCAACACATCCAGTGCTCTCTCATTGGTAGACAAGACGTTCACGACCAGGCAGAGCAGGATTACCTGCCGATGTTGCCCGGCAGTGAGTGTACCTCGCTGTGTCTGCACTGGGCTATGCTAGCAGCACAAAGCAAGGTCATTTCCCTTCTTCTTTTATGCAGTCAGGGCCTATGTGTCTATGCTTTTGGCAGGGCATGTTCACTTGTGATGGACTGCCTAGTCGTAGTAGTATATTTGGCTATAGGTTTGGGACAGCTGCCTTTACTCAATTAAGCTGTAAAGTGTACTGCCACAATAGACCCTCAGAGACTCATAATTTCCTCATACTCATCGGATTTCCTCTTCTGTGATTTCTGTTTTCATTTTCTTAAAAGGTCCAATGTATAAAATGTCTCCCATCTAGCCAACTCATTTGTGCACCACAGTTCAGAATATGTATTACAGGTACAGTTGCCTTCATGGCTTCAAAAAACAAAGATGTTATCTATGACTTTGGATCATGTAATGGCGAAAATGCGAAAGGCCTTTCCCTAACCTGCTAACATATTTGAAGATGGCGCATGAATATGTAGTGTCGACCCCAGTCCATGCATATACAAATGTAAAATCTAAAGCCCATAGAACTACTTGGAATTGATGGTGGTGGTAAATATTCATGAAAAACGACATAATTGCCAACTTTGGCACTAAGCTACAACTTCTGTGTAAAGCGCAATACAAGTATGCAAGATAATGATGATGAATATTATAATTATTATTGTTATTATTATTATTATTATTTTTATTATTATTATCGTTGTTGTTGTTATTGTTGGATTCTCAGCAGCCATTATAGTATGGTAAAATGCATAACCTCTAACCAAGGCCTACTAAGTCAACTAAGTAATTTACAAATAGCTAATACATTTCCTTCAAGTATGGAAGTTTTAAATTAGAATTATAAATGGCACATCAGTTTGTGTATGCCATTAAGCAGCTGGGTGCATCACACATGTATGTTTTTCAAACAACATCGCAGTTGTTCTGTATGGAGACTGTGGAAAAATAATAACATATGCAATGTTTTCCTCATGTGACAGTATGCATGAGTAACATCATACCTTGGTATAATTGGTAATACACACCACATCAGCCTGCTTGGTCTTAATCAGTAGGATCTCCAAAGTAGGATTACCAAAGTATGTCTAATTCTGTTTATTTGTTTCTTTGGTGTGTGTGTGTGTGTGTGTGTGTGATTTGCTCAAATACCTTTCACACACTTTTCAGCCAAACAAATTAGAGCATACTTCACTGGTTCCTCTGAGTTCTCATGCATATAAATGTGTGCATGAGACTGCCGATCAATGCCATTTTTAATTGAATTTATATGAAACCTTTTGTATTCTCTGTGATCATGCTCATTTCACCTACCCAATCCCCCTATCCACCACTACTTAGCCCCCTACCCTCAAACACACACGCATGCACACACACACACACACACACACACACACACACACACACACACACACACACACACACACACACACACACACACACACACACACATCACCACCCACCTACCCAAACAGTAATTATGCACCTGTCATATGTCTCAGTTAAAATTGGGCCTTTGTTCCTGACTGAATTTAACTGGCAAGCACGGCGAGTTAGAACCATTAATGCTCCCAGAAGCTAGGGGTTTAATGTCATTAGTCACTGAGCAAATGCTTAATCATCCTTCCGTTTGGTATTGATTTGCCATTAGATGGCAACTATTTAAAGCCAACATTGTATGGGGCTCAGAGTTGCCAAACATCACCTCTTAATCGTGGGAGCAGAATGGATGACCTTGAGCAGTGAAGTTGTACACAGCGGGCTCAATGCTCTCCCCTTCAGGTGGGCCACTGAATCACATCACAGTGACAAAAACAAACCTTTTGCAATCAGGGAAAAGCATGGAGAGCTGTTGTAAAGTGGGCAGATCTACGGGTACTTTGACATATGTCATTTTCTCGCTACGGTACAGTATAGTGCAAAAGCAATCCCTGATGTGTATGTATCATCAGTGTTGAGATATAGATCTTCACTGTTGTTGACATACCAGGGACTTTATCTCATGTCATCTTGCCACCATTTTTAACATGCTGAAAACAGCTTACCAATCACAGTAAAGATTGTGTTGATAACTATTTCTGACAGATGTCTTCGTCTACCAGTCAAGCAGTATGTTTGTATGTATGCATGTATGCATGTAAGCATGTAAATATGCAAAAACAGCATATAAGTGCTTGAGTTTTATTTGGCCTCTGTCTTATGTTCTCTTTCTTTTCCAAACTTAAACTTATTTTCTCAAACATTTTCTGCCTTTAATTGAAGTGTTAGCTTTTGAAAATCTCATTCTCATTCATTTCCTTTACAGTGTCCTGTTGAAATATGACTGGTGTCTGAATACATTAAAATTAATCGCAGGGGGTATATTCAATCATCAAAATTATCTTTCTGTGAAAGTGTTTTCCGAGATAAATTATGATTTGTTTTTTTTTTCAGTTGTTTATTTAAGACTTCAGGCACATCAGTAACAGGCATCAAGGGTAAACAATAACAGATCCCCATGGTGAGGTTTTAAGACAGCGAGTTTTAATATGTGTCCTGTAAAGTCGTGACAGATAAAGGTGTGCACTAAGTGACACTGATGGAAAGTAATAAATGACCCCAGAAAATGTGTTTCACTTAAGCAATTAAAAGAGTCACACAGCGACTGCATCTCTCATCCATAAAACATACCTCAATCAAGTAAATATGTACCTGCCATGCATTTTTACAGGATGCTGAAAGGAACTCAGAGGAATGTTTTATTAAGAAGAGCCATACAGGCCGTAAGTCAACTTAAACCCAATCAATATGGTGTTTGTAAAGCTGAAACAGGAACGGCATGTGGTATACTTCTGTTAACTAACTTTCAGATTGTATGGATGTGTCAAGAGACAATTCACTGTGTTCCCAATCAGTCAGTGTTTTTTTTATTGTTATTGTTGTTGCTGACATAGAAAACCAAAACAGCATAGTTTAATACTTGTCTTAACTGTATACACATACAAAATGGCCATGACAGTGCAATTATAGTGAAATTTATTTATTCCTGTCTGACCATGTTAGGAGAAAACATACATTCAGTTGGCAGACTAAATAGATGACAAACTAAAAGTTTCCAGCCACAAAGACTTTACAGATGCTTTGTTAAAATTAAACATAATTTTGTCCGTTGCTCATTGACCTTAACCCAACCCAAGCCCTAACCTTAACCTGAACTATACATTTTAAGGAACCATTTTCCAAAAAGATATATATGTATAAATTCTAGTTATATAAGGTATTTTAGTGAAGTTGTATACGTTATTTATAATCTCAGCATCTGCGTAATCCATAGGGGACAGTCCAACCGACTAATTAGTTGATTTTAGGGAATGTATAATTTTAGGGGATTCTGTTATGGTAAGGGTGTCCTGGTGTTTTTGGTTATGGATGCATGTAGTTGAGCTCAGGTTCCTCTGCAAAAAAAGAGTTGTTCAGGAGCTTCACTTCATTTTGTGCAAAAAGGTTGGACACTTTCGATAAGCATATGGTTACTTTGCTGTGGGATGCTGTGGCACTTTTTTTTAACTCAGTTCTTCAATTTCTGTTCACTGCTTGCTAAAAATCTAATAGAGGAAACAAAAGCCCAAGGAGAGTACCCTTAGCCTGGTAAACCAGCCCCTCGTACTTAACTTCATTTTGTATAGAGGGTCTGGCTGTGCTGTATTGAGAAACGTTTTTCTTCCTGGAGGTGTGGACTCTGCTGAAATTTAAAAAGGTTGGATCTGCCTTTACCCAAACATTAATGTGAAGGAAGTTGCGAAGCTCTGGGCGCTGATTTGGCTAGGAAGGATTCTGCCTACAACCAGCTATTTCAATGAGATCGGCGCCAGACCATCTGTACAAAACGAAGTGAAGTACGAGGGGCTGGTTTACCAGGCTAGAGTGCCCTGATATATGCAATATTGAGAAGAGTACTCTTACAGCTACCTTCCATGATTTCATTCCATTCATGGTCTCCATCTCCACAAGGGTCTGTTTAAGATATAAGAAACTGTTCTTCCTGCAGGCCATATGAGTTTTCTTTCTTCCTCCTTCTCCTCCTTTCTCTCCTACTCTTCTTCTTCTTTGTCAGTGAGTCACTGCTCTAGTACCATATAACCACTTCCCCTCTGAATCAGCCACACACTTTTGCCATCACATCTTATATTTTCCTTTCTGCCATGATGTCTTCACTGCTGCTGGACATAACTGTGTGTCGTAAATGACACATGCAGTGTTGCTGCACAGTATTGCAAGAGGAGAGTAACCGCTGTTTTAGCACCAAAGAGACATAGACACTGTGCAGTGCAAAATATTGCCTAGTCATGGCTTTGATAACTTCGATTTATGCCTTTGACCATGCAGACTAAAATACACACACACACACACACACACACACACACACACACACACACACACACACACACACACACACACACACAGGCACACACATGCACACACAAATGAAAGCTGATGAGCGCCTCCCCAATGTAGCCACATTTGATTAAGGCTGTTGCCAACTTGGGGTCATCAAAGGCAGCCAGGCAGGATGCAGTGTGTGTCCAAAGTAATCCCATGCAACAGGGTATGGTGCAACCATTTGTGCCTAATGAGTGAGACTTATGAAAGATAAGCCCTACTCCCCCTTCACTAGCAAGTTGAAGTTTATTACTGCTAATGGCATGTCTGGGGGTGATTAAAACCTGCTTAGTGTAATTATTGATACTTTGGACAGGGGGCTGTTTGAAGGTCAGCAGAAGAGACAGAGAGAGAGAGAAAAAAAGTTGAGGTAGCTCACTGGGATTTCCGCCATCTGCATGCTAATTTTCTGGCCTCTTTGTGTCATCACTGACCAAAATGGCACAGCGCCTCACTCAAGTCTCTGTCCTGCTTTAGCATGTTGTTGTCGCTAATGACTCGGATGTTCTGTCTCACAGATATAGGATGGGATTGGAAGGGGGAAGGAGAAGAGCTCTAGATTTAACCATCCTCTATGTGCCGCAGTGTTAGATGTGACTTGCTCAACATGATCATGTCTCTATGAGAGATGACTCAATAGCAGCATCTATTAAGCCTGATTTGACAGACATGGAGGAGGAGAAGGAGGAGGAATAGAAGGAGGAGAAGGGGGAGGAGGAGAAGGTTAGCTGTATTCTCCAGCAAGCCTGTGTACATGCTGGAAGGTCGCCTGTTCATATGCATAGTACCATGCGTTGTCTAGCACTCATGAGTCGCATGTTAAGCCACTAAATCTAAAGGCTGCTGTCTTAAAGTTTTTTTTCTCTCTCTTGCTCTTTCTCTCTTTTAGTTCTTTTCTCTCCTCTGGGATGTGCCATGATGCACTCTTGTCTTTAGCGATTCCATCTTTCCCTCAGATGGTGGGACAGCTTTCGCTGTGCATCACACCGTAACTCCACATGGAGACTGACACATGGACACTGCCTTTTACTGCATAATGTGCTACACTCAGCACACTTTTTTTCTGCTCAGATATGTGGGTTGTAAAGAGGGTAAGTCATTGTCTGTGGCCTTGAATTGCATTTCCTTGCATCAACACAGCACAGCTTTTTTATGATTTGGAAAAATAAAAACGAACAAATGCTTGGACAGATAAATACAGGCACATCCATCTTAACATACTCGGAGTGTCTCATAAAAAACCCTTGGGGCCCGAAGTTTATTGAACATCTGCAATGTCAAAGCAATGTCAAAACAAAGCAAAGCAAAGCAAAGCTAATCTGAACAGTTTGTTGATGTCCTACTCTTAGTCCTACTCAGTACAGACATGGCTGGGTCAGTGACATGCTTCAGTAACACCACCAGACAGGTCATGCTTTGCTTTGTTTGTTTCCCACCAGTGAAACTAAGGCACATGCAGAACAGAACACTGATATCCTCTCACATTGTGGTGCTTTGTATTGCTTACGATACTATTGTCTTTTTTTGTTGCGATATCATGCCTGGCGTCTCATGTAATGACCTTTAATGTGGTCACATGATTACACAATGAGCCCCCAGTAGTTGGTGTGTGAGACAGGCACCTCACAGTGAAAATAAATCACTATGGCGCCAGAGCACGCTGGGCTGTGTGTGACAGAGATCACTTAGTCTCGCACCCAGGCAATATGACTCACATTGTGATTTTTGGGAATTAAATATTAGCTAGACTGCCTCATGAAAAGCTTGTTGGGACTGAGGACGCATCAACAAAACAAAGAGCCGTGTCAACATCTGGAGTGATAACAGCATGAGTTCATTGTCACTGGTAATAATGTCTTTTTTCACATGGCATTCAGTCACAACAATGAAAATGTGTCAATGAATAGCATCCAAATCATTCGCAGTGACACACAACTTTATTTAAGCAGGTTACTCAAACAAAACTGCCATTTCTATTTCCCATAACTAAACTTGAGTATATTTTAAAAAAATAATTACTATTATTCCTAATAATTACTTAAAAATTACTTCTTCTTACTCCCCCCTCCATTCTAAACACTGGACAGTTTTTTTACTGGTCAAATACAGTGTGTTCCATTATCCCCCCCTTTATTGGGAGTAGGTGTAGGGTTGATATGTTGGTATGTTAGTGGTGTGTGTGTGTGTGTGTGTGTGTGTGTGTGTGTGTGTGTGTGTGTAGGGGGTGGGAGGCACATTCAGTATCACACAAAGTGATGGAACTACCTGTGCATCTAAACATGGGCTTAAAGCATCCGCCATGGTGGATATGAATATGGCTTGATCCTGTATGGCAGGAAGTAAATGGCAGAAGATCCATGCCTGTCTTGAGCAGACAACAAATCCACCCCACACATATACAATACCATTACCCCCACCCCACACATACACAACGCCACCATCCCCACCCCACACATACACAATACCATTACCCACACCCTACACATACACGCCACCACTTATACCACACGCACACACACACACACACACACACACACACACACACACACACAGCACCGCTACCCAGCAAATACACAACACAACCACCCCCAAGACACTCACTCACAAACACCACTACTTCTACAGTACCCAACACATACACAACACTATTATGTCCACCCCATACAAACACAACACCACCTCCCCCACCCAAAACATACACAACACCAAACGGGATGGAGTGCCATGACCACAGTTGAAGATGTACACTGACTGCCATTCAAACAAACCTGGCTCTTTGCGGTTGCAGTTTGGCTGCACTACTGCCATGCAAGTCTGTTTTACTCATTTACATTTTTTTGTGCACATTCCTGCTGACATGAGTGCGTGTCTATCTGTGTGTATGTGTGTGAAGTTGTTTCCCAAGACGAAGTCTACAACAAGTAAATATTGATACTTAGTACTATTTTGGGAGCATGGTGCCAATAATACTGTGAAGACAGTTGAAAGGCAGGGACTTGATCCAATGACAAAGACAGACAGTCCTACTGACTCACAACTTTGATTTACTTGTGCAGAAAGTGTTGCTGGAGTATTCCTCATGAGGAAATGAGCTCACAGCACTGCTCTGTCACTAAGATTGATTGGGGAGAGGTGGGTAAAATAAGGGGATGGACTCAGCTTTCCTGTTATCTAAGGCAAAGTATAAGTATCGTAATGATAAATGCTGTTTTAGGTGCTCTCTGTGTTATTATGACAAACAGATTGGCAATGTGCAGCGCACTACAAAACGCGAGAGTGAGAGAGAGAATGAGAGAGAGAGAGAGAGAGAGAGAAAAAGACAGAGAGAGAGAGAGATAGAGAGACTGATTCATGTGAAAATAAAACATTTTGACATATGTCCGAGATGGGAAATTTAACAACTGTCTGAAATTATAGTGTGTTTGACTTTGTTAGTCATAGCAGTGTGCTCATTCAGATGCATATTCCTAAAAAGGGGATAAGTGTGTGTTGACTTATTTATTCTTGTGTATATGTTACAAATTGAACAAAAACATGTGCATAATGCAGTCAAAGCATGCAGCAACACTAGCCACACAAACTGTGCTGCTTTTATCCAACTTTCGGACACAGCGTGGTAAATCCTCTCTTTTTACGGCTTGGATTACGACCAGTGTTTCTGACTTAACAGCACTGGGACAGCGACTATGTCTTTCTGGGTCTATATTTTAGCCTCTTTTTTTCCTTTTCTTTGCTTCACACATTCTGACGGGGTCAAACGGTCGCTCCATAGAGGCCCACTTGAACGGCAGCAGCCTAATGGTCCAGCATCCTGCCTGTTCGAGTGGCTGAACTTAAACTTGTTCTTTTTTTCGTGCATAGCCATCCGATGATACGAGGCAAATTTTCTGCCTCAAGAGAGAGTAGCGGGATGAATGAAAGCAAACACGGAAAGTGATGATAGCAGTCCGCCGGTAAACATTGGCTGCTCTGAACTGAAGTGGACGGGTGCACACTTATCAACAGCAGAGCATAGTTCGCCCAAGCTGCCACAACCGTCATGGCTTATTTTTTTTTATTGAGGTCTTGTGAGAGAAATAATTTGGCCGTTCAAACCTCTAGAGCCAGCAAACGGTAGGAGTAGTAATTTAATTTCTCTCACAGCGTTCACAGCACTTTCAACTGCAGGAATGCTTTAATTTCACTAAGGGGGTTCTCTTTGCAAAACATCACTGGACCTTGCCTCTGAGAGAGACACAGAGAGAGAGAGACACAGAGAGAGACACATAGAGAGAGGAAGACACAGAAAGAGAGTGACACAGAGAGAGAGAGAGAGAGAGAGAGAAAGAGAGAGAGAGAGAGAGTATGAATCTCCCACTGTGATTTAGGCTATTGGTATGCATGTGTGTCTGTGATTGGCTGTGATTGGAGTGTGCATGCATCTATTTCTGTGTGTGTTGTTTTGCATGGTCGGATCATTTGTGGGTATTATTCTGTGTGTGTGTGTGTGTGTGTGTGTGTGTGTGTGTATGTGCTGATGACTATGTAAATGCATACACTTGTGTGAATGCATGAATTTGTATGTGTCCTTGTGTGAGTGCTTGTGTGTGTGTGTGTGTGTGAGAGAGAGAGAGAGAGAGGTGGGGGAAAGAGAAACAAAGAGCCTATTACTATGAGTGTTGCTGGATGTTTGGTTATGTATGGCATGTTTTGATGTGCGTGCGTGCGTGCGTGCGTGCGTGCGTGCGTGCGTGCGTGCGTGCGTGTGCGTGCATGCATGCGTGCCTGCCTGCCTGCATGCGTTTGTCTGCGGTGCATGGTTGGGGCAAGGGGGTGGTGGGGTTCCTGTCAGGATGATTTCTCTCAGGTTTGATGGGGTCCTTTCTCTGTGCTTCTTTTTCTCTCTCTCCTATTTTGAGACCCTGCTTCCTAAGACATGCTCTTCCATTTTGTGTTTCTCTATGAATCAATTCCTCTCAGCTCTTATACTGTATGCCTGTCATCTTTAGAGCATATTCAGATTCAGATTCGGACCTGGCAATTTTCTTTCTACTTCAACAAACACCAGCAAGGGAGTAGACTCACTCTGATGGCCTTTCTTATTCTTGAAGCAGCATTGGGGGACTAGAGATCACATCGCAAGGATTTAAAAGCCATTGATTTATTACGGTAAAAACACCTATCTGGCATTTATGTTGCATTCATCATCATGATTTTCCATGAGTTTTAAAAGGGTCATCAGCTTTAGTTATCAAGCTTCTTACACATGGGTGGCCATTAGCAGTATAGTATACTTTTTATTGGATTTGTGGAAAGGATAAGAATTCATTAGCAGTAGTGTATGGGTTTGAAGTTGCTACATGAAATTATTGACATTATATTATGATTATTGTTGTTAATGGTGGTGGTGTTAGTGGTGGTGGTGGTGTATAGGACATTCAAATGACAGTGTAATGACCTGATTGACATAACAATGTTGGGTATACACACAAATAATAATAAAAAAACAGAAACTGGTGGTGATCCTCCAGCCACCCTCTATCCAAACCACTTTAATACTCTGAAGCATATCCGTAAAGGCTTATAAATATGCCTACCATGTCTGATCCAATATGAAATATCTCCATATCCCTGGGCTATTAAGGGAAACTGTTTGAATTCCATTTCAAGTTGAAAGACTCCTTTGAGCATCAAAATAGTCATTTACTGTGACCTGGCTTAGTTATCATTTTAAATATGTAAAAAGCTGTAACAGAAAGCATAATGACTCCCACCCTCCCAACGAGTTTTTCTAAAATTACATGATGCAAATAATGGTCTGTCCTTTTTACTGAGGCCGAGTTTACAATATGAAAGGGGGAGAAGAGCATAATTTTGCCACACAAAAGGCGAGAAAGAGAGGGGGCCGCATTTGCCCTTGTTGGGCTTATCAAAGAGTGACTGTTTCGGCTAACAACAAGTGTCATCTCTTGTGTTGGAAAAAGAGGAGAGAATTTTCATGAATATTAATTGAATTGGAAACAACCTGCACTAATCAACACAAACAGCGGATGGCTTTAGCCACATACTTCAGTCAGTCTCTACAGCCTCTTTGCAAGGAGTGGATAGATGTAAGTCAATAAAGACAATGGCTCTATCTTCAATGGGCAAAAGAGGCTGGGGAGATGACCTGGACTGCCTGCATTTGAACCCAGCTCAGAGTCAGTTTTTGGGAGGGGGGGGGTTGTTGGCAGTGGGCAAGGTTTCCATCTCAGTGTGGCAGCCTATCCTTAATTTGTGAACAAATCAATGATGTCTCAGCATTATTTTAACAGTGTGAGAAACAGCTGCTTAGCGCACGAGAAAACAGCTATTTGCATTGTTTTCAAGATTGCGAGAGAGTTGCAAAATGGCATATGCTAATGGAAAACCAGGTGCAATATTCTGTTTGTTGACAAAATGACAGCTGATGACCAGTGACATGTCTGCCATGTCAGGTTATTAGCAGCCACAATGCTATAACACATGTATAACATGGTTATACTCTGACTATTTCTAAATGTTCAGCTTTGGCCAAACCTCAATCGCTTTTGTAGTTAAATGCAGGTATACCCAGAGAAATGACTATTTTATAGTTTATTTAACATAAGTTCATTTACAAGGGGAATGTGATGAAACAACAACATTGTACTGTAACACTGTACTGATGATGACAACGAATAAATGTATAAATTGAGGCTAGAGAGGCAGTGTTGTCAGCAAAAAAAAATCACAATTCGAGTTGCGTCTATAAAAGCATTCACTTGCTGTTATTTTTCAGGTTGGCTAATGGGTATAATTACACACTTAAGCTTCCTGTTCATTTACCATTCTCTTCCTAGAGTGCTCAACAATTAAAATTTGACTTGCTAATAGCTATCGTAGAGATGTACTGTCTGTTTAAGCCTTTCTGGGGGGAAAAAGTGCTGTGTTTGTGTACTTCTAATTGTCATGTTTGTTGATTACATGGCCCTCCACAAAATCTACTTTATTCATCAGAACACTGGGTATTACATAGATCTTAAGACCAATGACAATCACACATATTTCTGCCTTACAGCTTACTTCAAATGGTAGAACATGTGTATGTTTACCTTTTACGGCCAGCCCTTTTGCATTGACTATGGGTTAGTGACTGTCTCTAGGTTTGTAGGAGATTGTGTGTGTGTGTGTGTGTGTGTGTGTGTGTGTGTGTGTGCGTGTGTGCATGTGTGTTAATATGCATCTTGTGATGCTGAAGTATTCAACCTCAGATCTGGGATGGGTGGGGACACTGTGTCTTGTGAGATTGATTGCTCAACCACAAACTCCAGACAAGCTGAGATTTATGCCGCTTGACCACCTGTTTCTGACAGTCACACCCAAACAGGAAAAAAGGAATTTACAATTTGGTTTGCATGCCTCGATCAGAGGCAGAACAGTTTTCAAACTTCTGAAAGCCTCTATATTTTTGTAATAAAAAAAAAACTAATAAAACTATATGCATTGCTGAGAGGATATTATTACAAACACCATAACTGCCCTCGGGAAGACAGCCTTAATATGTTGTTCTAGCTATAATATGCATGTAATGCTGTGAATTTTCCTACTTAAATCAGCTTGAGCATTCAATTGAGGTTTCCATTGATCTTCTGACATTAAATACAACTCAGTACAGGATGTAAACATTACCTACAAGTGTTTCAAATGCAAGGGTGGAACTTAACCCCCTGAGGCCCAGTGTTGTGATATCACAACATCTGATTTAAACCTACATAAATAATTTTTTTTTTTTTTCTTTTCCAAACCACATTTACACTATTAATGGGTCCTGTTGTTCTGTTCCTTAATGCTATTGGATGGCGAAATGGGTAAATAGGCCCGGTTATCAGTCCACAAAGTCATTCAATTTCAGGACCCCCCTCGGAGCTTCCTGTTTTGGACGAGTCTGCTGGTAAGGCACTCTCAAAGTCTTGCAGTTATATCTTACCAACCTGTTGCCTTTGACACTTGATGCATCCCTTTGTGATTGAGGGCACAGTGAGTCACTCAGTGTCTTTTGGTGGCTTTGTTATTCTGTTCCACCTTGGAAATCGTTGCCTCTCTTTGGCAATTCAGGACAATGATTGTGGTTTCATTTGAAACACAAACTTTATTCAAAGGAGATTTTCATTCTGTCAAATATCAGGAGTCAATTAATGCCAAATCACAAACACTCACAACTTTCACAAGACGAACAAAGAGACTTAAATGTCACTATATCCATCTTATGGCCCTTGTGACACCTATGTTTAACAGTATTTGTCATTATTATTTGATGACCAGATATTTTATCTATTTAAAATACCTTCCAATTATTAGGCTGTTTCTTTTTAAAGGTTTATTCAAGGTAATTCATTTTTGATACTCTGTACGAAGGACGATGACAGAATGTTAAGACCACGCAAGATTCCAGTTCAAGTGTGTTTCTGGGCTAAGAGAGCATAAAGGACTACCATATTAGGTTAGCCAGTTCACATGACAAGAATTGCCACACCAAGCCTCTTCCACAGACAATGAAACACACACTGAAGGACAACATAACCTTTTTTTGCTCCTTCTTTCCCTTATCTAATTCTCTCCGGGGTGAAGTATGTGGCCTGCTTGCAAAATCTGCTTTAAGAGCTCCACTACCTGCTTGGAGGTACTGAGAATGAATGACTCAGCTATTCAAAATATCTTTTGGGCACGGGCATGGGTGGGTTGGACGGGCTGACGAGTGTCTGGAGTGCCGATTTGGACTTCACTCTGTCATAATTTAGCCGGCACCCAGTCAGCCAAGCTCTGATGAATGCCTATTTAATGGCACTCGATCAGGTGGAGAGTCTCAGGCTTTATCTTTTCCCCTCTGAGGGGATGGGGGGGTGGGTAGGCTAGTTCGCGGGTGGGGGAGGGCAGCCCTGGTCCACAGTGGCTGGATCCTTTCACTGTGTGAGGACATTACCTGACCCTGATGGAGCTGAGCTGAGCTTCTTCCAAATGTAATCCTCTGTCCAGACTTATATGCCGGCTCCTCTGCTGCTGTCAATTAAGCATGTAGCTAAGGGCTGTATTGATGATCTTTCAATCAGTTTAACTATGTAACTTAATTTGAATCGTTTGGTCAGAACTGTCCTTTTTGTGTTCTCTTCCGAGATTCTCTTCCGAGATTGCTTCCCTCCCTAACAAAACTAATATAACTAACAAACACTAATCTAAACTCTCTCTCTCTCTAGCCCTATGCAGAAGTACATATGTCTATTGTGTCTCTACTCTGTGTCCTCCTCTATTGCTTATGTCCCCCTTGATTGTAAGTCGCTTTGGATAAAAGCGTCTGCCAAATGCAATGTAATGTAATGTAATGTAATGTGTTGCCATATTTGTATGGATTTGTTAAAAACCCATTTTTTTGCTAGGTTTATTCACTTATTCCAGTGAGAATAAAAGGTAGAGCATGATAATCATGAACACCTTAGAAAATAAAATGTGTGTGTGGAGAAGACAGGGTGATAAGGGCTCAGGTAAGTCTTTGGCAAAGTTTGCATTAGCTCCACAGGGAGTGGAGGCATAAAAAATGATAAGAGAACGCAGTCAGATTTGCCAGAGCAGAGCTCCTATTCCACCCAGGCATCCTCAGACAACCTCCAACTGACAAGCAACCTCCAGCACCATATCCACAGTGGTACACTCAATGGATCGGTGTGTGTGAGTGTGTCTGTGTGTGTGTGTGTGTGTGTGTGTGTTTGTTTGTGTGTGTGTGTGTGTGAGAGAGAGAGAGAGAGAGAGAGAGAGAGAGAGAGAGAGAGAGAGACAGAGAGAAAGAGGAAGAGAGAGAGAGAGTGTGTGTGTGTGTGTGTGTGTGTGTAAGAGAGAGAGAATGTGTGTGTTTTGAAAGTGTGAGTATGTGTGTGGATGGGGGGTGGGGTGGGGTAGGGGTTCTTTTTTAACCAATGCACTGAGATGTGAGCACTGAAAAAGCTTACTTTGGTGCCCTTTCAAATTAATGCATGCACTGTGTTGTCTAATCACATGTTCCAGTACAATCCATGTTCCAAGGCTGAACTCTGTTGTCTGGATTGGAAAGAAGTCAACATTACAAATGTCAGCTCCTAGCTGATAATTACCTTTTAATTAGAAATACATAAACCCCCAAAGCCCAGTGGACTGTACGGGCGTGCAAGGTGTTCTGTTCTGCTGCCTCATCAAGCAAAAGCAGACTATCTGAAACGTTCTCTTTTTTCTATTCTAAATTAAATTTAAGTTTGTGTTCTATAGTCAGTTGTGAGGGAAGTCAGCCTTATAAGCACTGAAAGCAACTGCATGAAGAGCCAGGCAGGTTGTTCACAATGATGAAGAAAAAGAGAAAGAAATAGTCCAAGATGGCTCAATATCTTCAAAAGAAAGTTTCAACTTTGTTATACAACTTTTTAAGGGTATTTGTGTCTGCCATATGTCATTAACGTGTATCTAATCTCATTTCACAAGATTGATCATTACATAATATAATGTCCTAGACCAGTGTGTGTCTGCTTATGAGTGTTATTAATTAATTAATTTTTTTTTCTTTTCTATTTCACCTATGCTGTTTCCTTTTCTATTGTTAGGGTGCATCCCATTACTCTGTCTTACCCCTTCCCCTTCCCCTACCCCTTTATCTACGTCCTTGTGTTGCCCCTCAATACCGAGCTGAGAGGGCTAGGGGTACGAATGTACTGATGGATCCTTATCAGTTTGCTTACCAGGCTAATAGATCTGTCGAGGATGCCATCAACCCGGCTGTCCACTTAACTCTGCAACATCTGGAACTTAGCAACACCAGTGTGTATCTATCAGCTCTATGCCACTTGATATTGGACTTTTTAAGAAGCAGAGTTCAAACTGTCAGTCAACAATGCCACGTCATGTCCTTTAACCCTTAACACTGGAGCGCCACAAGGCTGTGTGTTATCTCCTCTGTTTTTTTTCCATCTACCCTAATGACTTGAGATCTCACCACCACTCAATTTTTTCAAATATGCAGATGACATCACCATCATCGGCCTAATTAATCACAATGACAAGTCTGAGTACTGCAAAGAGGTGAATTGGGCTGTAGATTGGTGCAGCAGCAACAACAACCTTCAACTTAACAAACCAAAAACAAAGGAAATAGTTGTCTGTCTGCCTGCCTGTCTGCCTGTCTGTCTGTCTGTCTGTCTGTCTGTCTGTATAGACTGGTTTGACCCCCCTTAACAACCGTTGTCAAGACGAACTTAGAGGACAAGCAGGCTTCGAACTCAGAGGGCATCCCATTGGGAAAGCCAGACAGTCACACATAGCCTTGCTAAAATGTCAACAAGGACAGGCATGCTGCCAGAGTATTTACAAACCTTGGTAAATAAAGCAGCAGAAATCCGGTATATGTGTTTGTATATTTCCACATAAAGACTGTGTATATTAATATATTTCTGGAGTAGAACCTTATGAAATTCTTAAAACAGAGTTCAAAGATGACATTACAGGAGCTGGTCACATAATTAGAATATCATAAAAAAGTTGATTTATTTCAGTACTTCCATTCAAAAAGTGAAACACACCGACTGACACATTTCAAGTTTATTTCTTTTAATATTGATTATTATAACTGACAACTAATGAAAACCCCAAATTGAGTATCTCAGAAAATTAGAATATTGTGGAAAGATTCAATCTTGAAGACACCTGGTGCCACACTCTAATCAGCTAATTAACTCAAAACACCTGCAAAGGCCTTTAAATGGTTCCTCAGTCTAGTTCTGTAGGCTACACAATCATGGGGAAGACTGCTGACCTGTTGTCCAAAAGACCACCATTGACACCTTGCACAAGGACGGCAAGACACAAAAGGTCATTGCTAAAGAGGCTGGCTGTTCACAGAGCTCTGTGTCCAAGCATATTAATAGAGAGGAGAAGAGAAGAAAAAGATGTGGTAGAAAAAAGTGTACCCTGGAGAGAATTGTGAAACAAAACCCATTCAAAAACATGGGGGAGATTTACAAAGAGTGCAGCTGGAGTCAGTGCTTTAAGAACCACCATGCATAGACACATGCAAGACATGGGTTTCAGCTGTCACATTTCTTGTGTCAAGCCACTTTTTAACAAGAGACAGCATCAGCAGCGTCTTGCCTGGGCTAAAGACAACGACTGGACTGCTGCTGAGTGGTCCGAAGTTATGTTTTCTGATCAAAGTAAATTTTGCATGTTCTTTAGAAATCAAGGTTCCAGAGTCTGAAGGAAGAGAGGAGAGGTACAGAATCCACGTTGCTTAAGGGCAAGTGTAAAGTTTCCAGTCAGTGATGGTTTTGTGGTGCCATGCCATCTGCTGGTGTTTGTACAGTGTTTTTTTCTTAAGTTCAAGGTCAACACAGCCATCTACCTGAAAGTTTTAGAGCACTTCATGCTTCCTCCTGCTGACCAACTTTATGGAGATGCAGATTTCATTTTCCAACAAGGCTTGGCATCTGCACACAGTGCCAAAGCTACCAGTACCTGGTTTAAGGACCATGATATCCCTGTTCTTAATTGGCCAGCAAACTTGCCTGACCTTAACACCATCGAAAATGTATGAGGTATTGTGAAGAAGATGTCATACGCAAGACCCAACAATGCAGAAGAGCATTGAAGAGTCTGTGTGTAATGAATGAATATAATATACAGGTGTCACTTCTTGAATGGAATTACTGATATAAATCAACTTTTTCATGATATTCTAATTATATGACCAGCACCTGTAGTCTCTACGTACATCCATGTCAGGATGTATTTGCTTTTCAAGGAAAGCAGCTATACCCAGGAGAGCCTAATGAACTACAGTAGCCTATAACAGTTTAAAATGTTACAAAAATGTTGTCAATGGCTGGGTTAGAGAGATTACTTGCAAAGACTTTGATGATAACAGATTGCCCATTGTGAAGGTAAGAGACAGACAGGTTTGTGACAGGAGAGAAGCAAGCAACAGTCAAGCACTCAACACCAGTGGTTACATTGTTGCCACTGCAGTGTAACATTCTTGCTGCTACTAAGTGAGCTAACTTTATTGACAGTAGACTAGATGGTGAAGTAGCCTAATGTTAAGGGCTAAGTCATGTATTCCCCTTGCTGCAATCTTAATGGCTCTCTGGCTATCAGCCCTTCACTTGCATTTCTCCACCTCCGCTCCATTCAGTGACAGCTAGCAACAAATGTTTATTTACTGTTAGCATGGTTTAGCCCACAACTAGCCAGCCTACCTTTGCAATATTTTTATTAATTATAACCGAAGACTTGGAAATGAGTTAGACAAACACATATACAAAAATACCAGCATAGCTTATGCACTGCATGCAGGTATCTAACCATCCACACATGATATCTATGTACCCAGATAGCAAAAGCACACTGGGCCAGATCTCGTCCACACCTACCATGCAGTCCGGACCAGAACTGGCCAACAAGTGTTGTAGGCTAAAAGTGAAATGCTGCAAATGTCAAAAATCTTCATCAAAACTGCGATCGATATGCAGTAAACATAATATTGTTGACAACATGCACTGTAGTCTAAAACATTTTCTTGCATGAAAATAGGCTTCTTAATACACTGTACTTATTTTTTTGTCCGAGAATTGCTACTCCGAAGCAGGTACAGTTTTTACACCCTTGTACCGTGAGTTTGTGACACATTAGCGACGTCATTAGTTTACATTCCCACATGAACCTTACTTGCTATCTTGAAAAAGGGTACGACACCCCACCAGCACACAATGAGCTCTAGGTGACCCCTGTACATGTGCAGAAAAATGCCAACATGAGTCTAAATTAAACTTGCATCACAAACGTTTTAATGGAATTAACTTGTGAAACCGCCAATATTCAACTAGTTTGCAGCATAGCCCTACAACACCAACTTGTAATGAGCTAGCACTGTGAATGAAATTAGGCTATGTGACTTCACCAGAGTAAAATTAGTAACTAGGACGAGCTAGGACCCATGTGATAATTTCCACCAATGGCCAATCAATAATTTTTATACATAACTACATCTTTTAGACTGAGTTCAAGTAGGCAATAGGAACATTACACTATGCTAACATTAGCATCATGCTAGCTTACGTGCGCCTAATGTCATGTACTCTAACAAGCAAAACCATCTAGGTGCAAATAATTACATATTGGTTGAGTTGATAGGTTATAGTTTTATGACAATGTAGTCAGGTTAATGAAATACACTTTACACTTACCCTGTTCGTTTGCCCCTCCATGCAGCTGTACGACAGAGCATTAGGGCCATTCATGAGGAGAAGATATTTTTTGCTATGACGAGATTAAAGTCAACATGTCAACATTAAACTCGCAATTCCGAGAATAAAGTTGAAATTGGATGTCGACTTGATCTTGATGGGTCGACTTTAAACTCGACATGTCGACATTAAACTTGGAAATGTCGAGAATAAAGTTGATTTCAAGTCGACTTTAATCTCGACAAATATGTTAAATGTCGAGGCTGAACTCAGATGGGGTGTGTGTGTTTGTGTCTAAGGGGGGCTATATTGGGCTAGATTACGTCCATCACCCAGACATTGCTCTTCAGGATTTCATTGAATTCTGTGCGAAACTCTGGGAAACTTTCATATGAGTCAGGCAGCTCTAACAACGTGCGACTGGCCGTCTTGTGAAATCAGACAGTTTTTCCTCCTAAAAAGACGGAGTTTTTGGCACAATCTTTTCAGCGTCCTAATACTTATTACCACACCGTGGTTCTGCGCTAAAACAGCGAGTATTTCTTTGTTGCTTAATCCAATACCAAAGTATAATTTCACCAAATTGTCCACGGGTGGCATGTTGAGTCCTTGGTCTGATTCAGCGTGGAGCAGTGCTCTCTAAGCATGCCAAAAAAATCAACTTTTTTCTCAACATTTAACGTATTTGTCGAGATAAAAGTCGATTTGACATCAACTTTATTCTCGACATTTCCAAGTTTAATGTCGACATGTCGAGTTTAAAGTCGACATCCAATTTCAACTTTATTCTCGTCATATCAAAAAATATCTTCTCCTTCATGAATGGCCCTAATGCTCCGTCGTACAGCTGACCTTAACAGAAGCGGATACATTTTAACCGTTATTTAAGGTCTCCTTTTGATATGCGGATCCGACTGGGATCCGTTTTGAGTCATTGGAACAAAAATCTGTTACTGTAAAATCATATTATTTAGTTGATAAATTTCAGTCCATTTATTTTTTTGCAGTGCATTAAATTAATTGTCTACATTAACCACAGTTATGTTTATATATTTATACTTTATTTTTTGTTGCAGGCCTATTTAAAAAAAATTGCCTAGTAGGCCTATAGGCTACTGTACTATGTTTATGTACCATAACATTAACTTCAACCTTAAACTTAATTTAAACCTGAAATTATTCCTAAAAGTATGTTGGAATGAGATCTTATCTGATTCTTATTAACACTTGGCTTAGTTCCGTGATACAGGTGAGGGCCAAATCAGTGAAATGTCTTTAAAACGTATTGTTAGAAGCTCAGGAGCTTAGAAGCTGATAACCAGGTCTGGGCCAGATCTGTGCACTGTAAGGAAAACAGCACTGCCTGGTAAAGCCGGAAAGTCTATCTGGCGCAGTTCTGGCCCTTGGCTAGAAACCGTGTGCACAGCTACATGCGGATCTATAGGCTTTCATGCGGATCCTGCCCAAAGGTAATTGCTATCTGGGTAACTATACTCTACAGGGTAACTGCAGCAAACTTTATTGTCTAAATCTATGTTAGCTGAGGCATACTCTTATCAGCCCTTAACAGTTTTTAGTATAGTTCTCTCCCAAGAGGTCTTCTCTTCTATTAGGAAAAGCAAAGATTAGGGTGCATTTAGATAGACACCACACTTCCATTTCCCCATCCTATACACCAGGGGGAGCATTGGCTTACTCTGGGTGCCCATGCCCATATGGAGCCCCAGGAGAAAAGAAGAAGAAGAGAGTTTGAAGTGTTGGAATGGTGCTGTGAAGTGTTGGAGGGCACCTGGTCAGGTAACCGACGGGCTTTTTGGTTTATGGACTTTTCGCCTCATCCGTCACCGTTTTGATTCTGTTGGAAAGGGTATCATTGGATGTCGACTGCCTCCCTCCTTCCCTCCGTTTGAACTGAACCCACTTTCTAGTCCGGGCTGGTCGGCACCGAGCCAGAGCTTGGGTTCGCCGCATTGAGGTAAGTCACGCCATCCCCTGGTACACCCACACACACCGATTGTAGCTTCGAACATAGGTTCAAGGTTAGGAACTCCTCTGTATGCAAGGTTGTAGCATTTACCCCTAGACAGTGTAGTTTTGTAGCGTGGATCTTGAAGGAATCTGAATAATAGTAAGGACATTGTACATAACATTTTTAAGGTTACATTTTATTGACACATTTCCTTATTATTATTTTATATTCCTGTTATTTTGTAACTCTTATTATCACAATCAGAGCTTTGTGTGACACTTTCCTGGCCATATCTGTGTCTGCCTCCAGAGTTGAGGTGTTATGTGTATTGTCAGCCTCTATTGTCTGTCCCATTCATTCGCCCGTCTGAAGATGTGCCACATCCCTGTGTCACACCTGGAAGGCACTCCTCATTCCCGCCAAATTGTAAACAAAGAACCTTGCCACAGTTGTCTAATGCATATTAATTTAGGGTGGGTCTAAGGGGTTGCACCCCTGTTGACCAAAGAGTATTTACTGGCTGTAAATCTTTGGATAATTCAGAGATACCTGAACAACACCAACTCTGTCTCTCCATTGAAGCATCAATGCAAGAATAAAGCCTTGTTCCTGCTTTCTCCTCCATGCTAACTGAGCCTTCATAATCATCTATGGTATAACAAAAGTACTAGTAAAAATAATTACTATCAATCTGCAGCAGGGGAGCAAAAGTCCTAACACTTCATATTAATTTTAACCATTTTTCTTATGTTTTATTTATAAAACTCATCTTTGTCTGAGTCAGTGGGAATTGCAGGCAAACAGTAATATATCTTATATAGCTTATATATAGTCTATATAGCTTATCATGATTGGGATGGTTTAAACAACTGTAAACTGCACAAAAATTGACCATGTTATAGCCACTGTTTCCAAATTATATGGCAATGTGCCTGTTTACAACCATTGCTTATCCTCTGAGTTCATGCCTGACGGTGGTTGCCAGGGGAGGTGAAACTGGTTTATATGTAAGGAATAATAGCCGACAAGGTGACCAGTTCCATGGAAATAATGGTGAAGCAGAGTGGAGTTGCCTCACACACACACACGCACACACACGCGCGCACACACACACGCACACACACACACACACTTTTTCTTACTCTCTTTTTCACACACACACTTTGTCACTCTGTCTAACTATATAAACATAGAAACTGAGAAAAATGCCTTCAACATTGTCATACTGCCCAGTCAAACATGTTGTACGTATAATAGTGGTGATGCTTTTATTTTTCTTAATAGCAAGAAGCAAGAGATTTAGTCCTAAGACAAAGGAGGTGTTATGAAGTCAATTTCTAGTCTAAATTTGACAAAATATGTAGTTACTGCCTTTTGGCTTTAACACAGTAAAACCTACTCACAGCACCATTTGGGCAAGTGCATTTTGAATTTCTCTGCGGAAATGCAGTCTAGTTTATTACGGAAGTGCCAGTAGTAGCAAATTAATGTTTACTAACATGTTGCTGAATATATACAAATCTAATAATAACTTTATGAGATGTGCATTAAACTAAGGCGCAGTAAAAAAAAATACATTTTTGTAGTCATATTGGACCAAAGCCCTTGTATCAGGAACAGATGTTTGATTAATGAGTATGATAATTCCTACAGAAAATTATTACAGAACATATGGGGATATATGACTTTCCCCTCAACCTTTTTGACACATTTTATGGTGACTTACAAAAAGTAAACATTTGTGAAAAAGTAATTTGTGAAGGTGGTTTCAGGGGCCCTCTGAACTTGTCCGTAAGTCCCAGCAGAATTGCAATGCACCAAGGACACTTTGCACCAGAGCAGTGATGTGCACAAACAGTGAAATTCATCAAAATATTCCTCATTAATCAATCAAAAATGTTGTTGTTTGAAAAAGAAGAAAAATGGAAATTAAATTATAATGAATTTACAATTGTTAAATAAACAAAACAAAAAAGAAACAAATTAAGAACAACAAAAAAAAAACAATGAATGTCATGGCCCCCTTGGAAATCATTCAGGTGAAAGTCACTTTTCAGATGTTTGGTCTCCAACATCAATACATTCTAATGAAGCCTTTAACAGACTCAAGAGAAACATTTTGTTGCTTTGTAGTACCACTGACATTGATTTCTTCTCTGATGGTTTAGCCTGTGTTTTTTATGCACAGCTCCCAACTAGAAGTAATTCACTCTGAACAGGGCTTTACCAAAACACTTTTGCTTTGTGAAAAGAAGACTGCCTTGTCTATCTTGCTAGTTAGATGAACCGGAATTGGCTGAAAGATCTTACAGTATCCTTTCAGATGAAGTGATATATAGATAAAATATACAGTTTTTTATAATGTGTTAATATTTCACTATGAGACCACCCTGGTACTTGGTATCTGGCCCAGGGAGTGGTTACACTGTTGGGATAGATTGCAAAACAGGTTCACAGCCTTGCCCTTTCACGTCATAATGAAAAGGTTCTTGAATATGCTTCTGTTTATGCTAACTTCCCTGTTTGCTTAAAGGGGTCCTTTCATCGTTATTTTTATTCATATTTCTGTGTTGCCCCTATGTGTGCATCATTTCTGTGAAAAATTATGTCCTAGTTCTCTTGCTTGACGCTGTTTTCTGTAAGCTATAACAGGTCTAGTGGTTGAACGACTGGCTTTTCCGGTGTCCCTCGTGAATATCCATGACGTGTCAATAAGGCACCTCTGATTGGGCAAATTCGCTGTCTTTCGCTCACCTAGCTTCTGTTCACTGTTCTTCCTTTGGGATGTGGGCTTGCCATACATGGCTCTGGGCGGGGCTTACAACCTAGTGACGTAGATAGGTTTAGCCTGCTCTGATCCGCTCGTTTTGGTTAGCTCGACCCTTCAATGACCAGTAAAACCATGAGGGTCGAATTTCACGTCTTGGAATGTTGCGTGCATATACTGCTTGTTGTGACCCACCACATTGTAAATAGAGCTACTCAAAGTGGTTTTTAGCGGAAGGACCCCTTTAACATCTAACTAACTAACTGAACCAACCTCCCTAGTTGATTAATAAGGTTTTATTATATTCTCTTTCTATTGTATTACAACTAGCCCACTAGATATTTATAGATTTATTACATAAATAGGCTACTTTTTATTTTCAATATCCTTACTTTAATAGCAACTCTGTTTCATATGTGGTGCCTAATTCTCTGTCCCTATACACAGTTTTGTGTTCAACAGATGTGTGTCACCTTCTAAGTGTTTAGACTGATTTTGGATTATTGAAAATGGCAAACTTGGAACAGAGGCAACACATCTACCAGTTGCCAAAAAATGTATCACCTCATTAGTGCACAATTTGTCTAATGAGCATGAATGTTCCATTTTTAATATGGACTGCTAGCAGTTTAACTGTTCTGTTTGTCTGCACCATGGAATGTTGTGCAGTTGGCTCAAAGCTGATTTTTTTCTTTTCTTTTTTGCCGTCAGTTACATCATGGGTCATTGGTCAAATACAAGAGAAATTGAATCCCTGATGTTTATAACCCAGAACAAAGCCTCTGGACTGAAGCTGCTACCCTAAAGGTCTGCGGTGTAAACAGGAATATTGTTTTCTGATGAAAGAGACGGGAAATGTCCTTAGTAACCTGAACAGCAATCAAACACTGACTTCATGTATCAGTTAGTCCACCTGTCAATTAATCATGCAACTAATTAAAAGAAGCAGTTTTAGACAAAATCATGCTCAAATAAGGCATGGGTATTGTTTTCACATGACAGCCTTACTTAGCTTACCACCGCCATTCGGCACAATACATTGGCTATATTACATTTTCATTTGTTTCAGGATTTCTCAAACGTGAACTGAAAGAGTAAGGTCAGGAACCAAAACTGGCTTACACTAAACATACACAAAGGAAAACATTGTTTTTAAATCATCTGAAGCACATAATGCTTTGCATTCTCAACCATATACTTTTTTCCATATGTGCTCAACACTTGGGATTTTATTTTAAGAGATAATTTCCGCATACCTAGGAATAAATGGTGATATGATTTGTTCCAGAGGAGTGTGAAAATAAAAATTTCAGCACTTTGAAACTGTGAATATGCTTGTGTTGCAAATGCTCTATTAATTTCAATGTGTTGAAAAGATGAGAACATTTATTTATCTCATATGACTCTGCACTGTACATAAAGAATCTATATCTGTTTAGCTGTTATTTTCACATTTTGTTTCACTGAACTGGTTGTAGGCGATATGTAGGATAGGGATGGCAATACATATACAGTATATTTCCCACACAGAACATACACATATGTAGGGAAAATAAAGCAAAACCTGAATGCAGACAACATGAATGTAGGTGGTCAGCCATTGATGTCCTCACACACACATACACACAACTACACAAACACACACTCACAATTACACACACACACACACACACACACACACACACACACACACACACACACACACACACATACGGGAAAATGTCTATGTGTGCACAAACTATGAAAAAAGGTCAACTGAATAAAAAGGTATGGTATGGATGGCAGAAGGAACAGAAGAGGTGCTGTCCACAACTGAATAACTGATAACAAAGTGACTATACGCCAACACACAGATTTGTAGCAAGGCAAATCTCTAACAAGCTGATGAACAGTAGAGAAGCGACTATGGACAAGTGAGTGCATCTTTCAGAGATGACAGGGTTTTAACGGGAGCAGGCCAATCCCCAAAGCACACACACACCACACACACACACACACACACACACAAGGGTGAAAGAGTCAGATAGAGAGAGATGGGCGCACATACACACAAACACACACTTTTACAGTCACAAAAAGGACAAAAATGGTCAAAAGAAAAACCCTTTAGTCCCTCGAGCGTTGTAATAGCATGCTGTAGTAAGCCATGTATAAAAGTCCACTTTAACATCATTGCAGTACATGTACTTAATCGGAGACCCTAGACGCATCTTCAGGATTTTTTTTCTTTTATGGAACATCTTCCATCATGTTGTAGGGAGAGCTGGGAGCATCTACATCAGCTTTTGATCAGTTTTTTCTTTTACCAAGTGTATCATATTACCTCTCAGGCCATTCTTAGTTTGCTTTCACAAAGAGTCTTCTCTGCTCTGTCTGAATGTTTGCTGATACAGTCAAAATAAACATAGCAATGGAGAGTTCACAATGAGTGCAGTCAATAGAAGATCAAAGTAGGCTTGAAGTGAAGAACAGCTATGCCCTCTTGTCTAGAGGTTCCCTCAGCTTATCATTTATGTCTTTATTGTACTATTTTTTCTCCTTGAGTAGATAAAATGATATGCCCAGTGACATTTGTTCAGCATTGTTTTGAGGACACAACCTCTACTCTGAAGGGGCTCTTCAAGCCTTTACTACATGACGTAAGATAGTGAAACACAGTGGCGTAACTATCGGTAAGCAGGCACTGCAGTTACTTATGGGCCTGTGGAAATGCAGGGGCAGGTCAATCACTGATAGTTGCCGCTCACTGGGCCTTCTTGTCATTGAACACTATTATTGTTTATTACAGTAAATTGCCAACTCTTTCGCATCTCATTCTAAATGTATTGTAATTATCAGGGTTTACACAAGGGCTGGACCCAAATGCACCACACACACAAAAAAAACTGAAGTCCAAGAAAAGGTTTATTTACAGGGAAAAATCCAGTGAACAAAAACAGCAAAACAGAAAGCAAAGGAAGGTACTGTAGGGCAAAGCTGGAGGACAAAAACACAGCAAAACAGGCAACAGGAACAGGGCAAAATATTGCAACCAGGAACAGGCGTCGAAAAAAGAAATAGGTAGCAGGAGACAAAAAAAAACAGAAAGGGGCTTAAAAATACAAAAAACTAATCAGAACACTTATCAAAACGGAACACATGATAGGGCAAGGGAGAACAGGACACAGGTGAACACAATAGGGGGAACAAACACAACGATTGAATGAGACACAGGTGAACATGATGGCCAGACGATTAGGACAAGACAAGGAACAGGTGGACACAACGAGAGAACAAGATGATGAGGGTGAGTGACTAGGGTGTTCAGCGAGAAAAGGACAATAACAAAAGCACATGGCACAAACTGACAGAGGAAACAGGCATACATAAAATGGCCAACAGGGTGCTAAAAGAAAACAGAGCAGAAACACAGAATAGCAGTATATAGAAATACAAATATGTTTGAATTAATATTGACAATATAGGCGTAGTGATCCTTGTAATGTCAATGTATTTTGGACCAAATTTTGTTTTATTTTGTTTTACATTGTGACTGTGGATTATGGAATATGGTAGTGAACGTGTGTATTACATGCAAAACACTAAATCCTGGACAAAACAGACAATCCCGATGACGGTGGCCTCTGCAGAGTGTTTTCAAACTGAAACTCATACAAAGCTACCTGAGAAGCTTAATGGGACATTATCGTCTCTCTGGACTCGCCATACTGTTGATTGAGAATGCCCGTGCGCACACTGAATATTCAACAACTTTGCAAAGACGAAAGCCTGAAAAATGCACCTTTTAATGTATTTTAATGATCAGGTATTGCTTTTGGGTTTATTGGGTCTTCAGGCCTAGACCTAGGTCTATGAGTGCACTAAGTTAGTTATGGTGTGTCGTCACCAGTGGCATAACAAGTGCGTTATAAGCCCAGCAAAGAGCCCAATATGTTAACACAATTACAGAGGATGTATTACATCTAATGCATGAAATATAAGGGTGACTACAATCATCTACAAAATGCCAAAACTGCAGAGGTAGTTTTATATAGACAAGCATTATACATAGAAAACTTGTAACTGCTTTGTACCACCTTAGACACTCTGTCCTACCAAGTATCCCCAGCTTGCTATGAGTATTTTTGCATAATTTGCATACAAGTTATATGGTACATAAGTCCCAATTGGGTTGTATTGGGGATATCTTAAATGTAAGTTCTTTTTCCACATATAGTATGTATACTTAATCTTTATGCTAGAAGAAGCTGAGAGCTCGTTCACAGATTTATTTTGTGTTCCCCCTAGAGTTGATCTGGGTACCCCTAGGGGTACTCATACCCCAGTTTGACAATATTGCTCTACTACTAATAGCATACATTACATAGGAAAACATTAAAAATAATTTTATTAATATGGGACAATTTAATATTACTTAATATTACTACATTAACTTTAACTCGGAAGTAACCCATTTACTATGATCATCACAGTGGTTAGATGCTAGAAATGCTATCCTATCCACTCTACTAATGACTTATCTTCCCAATTTATTGCCTACTTGTAAGAGCAATAAAGGAGATTTATCTTTTGAAAGTTAAAATCTGACATGTCTGTGTTTGATGTTAGGCTACTTCTGGTCCTGAGATAACCTGTTACATGATTGCTGACACTTTACTGCTGCTGGGTGTGCTGTCCTCAAGGCCACCCTTTGCTAAAAATCTAAACTCGTCTAAGTCTTGGAATTTTGCATCTACATGCCAAATGTTGGTTTGAAGAGACTGTATTACGCTGTGATGATGTTTGTAATAAGTGATTAATATTATGATGAATATATCTTAAGCAATGATACATGACCTTGTATCATATTGGTAACAAACTGTTTTGTCGAAAATGAGGGAGGAGCATGAAATCATAGATAAGTGACACCAAACCAATTAAGCTTTCTGTTCTTGGCAGCAGAAGCTGTTTTACATATTTCAGAAGCTCACTGTTGTAGGCAAGATTGTTACGCTGTAGCTTTTAAATGTTTAATTAATGTTATATCTATGTTTTACTGATTAATACCCTGGATTGCCATGAAGCCCAGAAACAAACTGGAGTCTTCATCTTTTCACATTTGCTATAGAGAACCCTGGTGTACCAAAATGCTTACATCATCAAAACTACCTCTTTTGGATAGTGTTTACAATTTTTGTATAATTTTATGGGGAGTGATTTACTTTGCCTCACCATCCTTTTATTACCATGCAGTATCACACTAAGGCTTGTGGTGCTGAGCATACACTTTCCCTGCAGCCCACTTCAGACAAACAACTCTACATCCACATATAGACAAGCTCATGAATGCATATTGATTGACAGTCTATTTTCATGTAACTTTTCATCCACAACAGAATATACAATTACTGTTGACAAGTCATTGGCTTTTTTAGTGAAAATGAATTGTTAAATGTCTTTACTTGGCCTCCTTTTTATATTTCCATATGGCCGGATGATTTTTTTTCTTTTTTGCATGGGTGCATCTTGTGAGGTTTCTTAATAGATTGTTTTATTATTTTTCTCAATAACCCAAAATCACCAGTCTTCAATTTTTAATATACTTAAAATCAATGCCTGAATCACAATTATGAAGTATAAAAGAAGTATCAAAACCAACTCAATTGTCCGTGTTATACTTGGCCAATTAAATAGTCCTATTATCTTTAATTATGGTTTTACTTGTATCACATTCAAGATATTTGACTTGATATCAGTGAGGAATTTAATTAAGCTTCACGTCTCCGTGGCTTGTCCCATTGTCCTTCTTGAAGGCCTTTTGATGCATTTTAATTAAACACATAATGCATTATATTCCATCGCACCCATAAATGTCACATATTTCAACTTTAACCTGTGTATGAAAATGAGATGGCATGTCAGGTGACTCCCCTTCTTCCACACATGCAGTACATCTGTGAATAAATATTACATTCATTAGACTTTCAGTAGCTTCCCATTATGCTGTACCACTATGTGAAAGAGCTATAGAAAAGTGAAAAATCTGAATTTATTGCTTTTCACCATGTACCTTAAAAGTAGACTTTTTAAAGGCTTCTATTCCCTTCTGGCAAAATAGTCAGGTGACTCATTACAATTCAATTGGCCAACACACTAGGGAAAAGGGCAAAATGATGAAACAGACAGCAATGTGTTTGCAAATGAAACTTTTTTGCGTGTCTTAACACTTTAGCCTTGTCAAATTAGCACATCGTCGGCAGAAGAGAAGAAGTAAAAAAAAAAGAAAAATGATGATCAGATATAGCAGGATGCTTCACTTTTTAACCTTTACGCGGGAGGGGATACACTCACTGATCGGTGTAGAAGTGGCGCCTCCGGTTCACACAATGATTGCACTTTATCAAAGGACACACAGGAGAAAGAGAGAGAAAAAAATCTTTGCAGGGGATATGGATCAAGTGGAGACACTGCAGTTACCAGTTCAAAGCAGGTGGAAGCCATGTTGCGTTTGAAGAATGGAGTGCTCGACCATCCACAAGTAAATGTCTCTGTGGAGGATTAAAACAAAGAGACATGGGAAGGGACAGGGGTGCAGGAAGTCTTTCGTTGGCAGGTGTGGAGGTGGCTGGTGGTGGTGATGATGAAGGAGGAGGGGGATCCCCCTCAGGGCAGCACCCTGCAGTAAGATAGATGTGGAGAGGAATGAAAAGGGAAGGTGAGAGGGAAAGATACCTTAGGCTATTGGGGTTGGCAGGTGTTCCACTCCTCTGATGCATGTTGGGGGCCGTAAAGTAGCGTTCTGGAAACTCGGCGGGAGTTCCCTCAACGGGCCCCTGGAATGGTAAACAATGACTGTGTGGGCCCCTGGAGGGCTCTGCATCCTCTCTACAGGGACACTCTTGAAACAGGGACTGACAGGCTGTAAGGGGTGTGCTGGCGGTGGTGGTGGGGATACTCTACAGGGGGAAACAACCCCAAAGGCCCCATGGTCCACTGTAGTGCTGCAGGAGGCTGTGAGAGGAATGTGTGAAGAGGACATTGAGGGGTGACGATGCCCAAGCTGCACCGAGCATCCTTCACAGTACTCTACCTGGCACATACCAGAGTGTATACACTCCCATCCTGTGTACTCTACACTTGCATCATGCAGCCTCCACACTTGCATCCTGCATCCTGCACACTTGCATCCTCCGCATTTGCATCCTGCATCCCTCATACTTACATTGTACAATGCCAAGTTCAGGCTCAGCAACTGCTTTATGTGGCCTGGAGAAATCACAGCTTCATGGACAAACAAACTCGAGAAGTTGTGCACAGGACACAAAATATTCCTCTTTCAACAGTTCCCCATGCTAGATGCTTAAACCCTGAAGACGTGAAAGGCCATCTCTTCCCCAATTCACCCCTTGACATATAAGAGGAGTTTGGGGCCAAATTGCCGCCGACGTGGTTGAGAGCCCCTTGATGTGCCAGTGATCTAAATGAGGTGTGACATCTGCGTTAACCTTGTTGCCAACTACACTCTGACAGGGTAGGAGGGCTGTGATTGGGGGTCATTTTCAACTGGGAAAGATGTCTCTCACTCTTAGCAGTAAGATTTAAGATTCTGTCTGTTATACAGTAGAAGAAAGTACAAGGAAATTAACTGTAGAAATAAATTGTGTTTTTACAAGATCTGAATGAGCTAAACAGCAAGCAGGCATAACAATGTACCAGTGAGAGAAGGCATAGCTTCTTCCATGATCTAGAGTCAAGTGTTGTTTTAAGTGTCATTTTAAAGACAAAATGAGAGAAAGAAAGACAATATGTCTGTGTGCATGTGTCGTGTGTGTGTGTGTGTGCGCGTGCGTGTGCGTGAGAGAGAGAGAGAGGGAGAAAGAGAGAGTGTCTGACGAAGTGCTCATCCCCAAAGCAATACTGGACATTTTGCTGTCAGACGTGCTATCTGTGAGGGAATGCGCTTCTCCTGGTCAATCACTGGAAGAGTTGCTGTAATAGGCATGAAAATAAGCAGCCGCCAGCGAGCAGGGCAACCACTTGATGACCTCTATTTGAAAGGTGAACATTCACCACAGACAAGCCTGCAAGACTACAGGTCTGACTGTAATTACATGGACTGGACAATTCTCAAACCTATCTTCTTTTCTTCTTTTCTAGTGCTTGAAAACCCTCCCACATTTTATGTGAAGAGTTTGCTTGTGCTCCAGAGCAGTCATATAAAGCTAAGAGCTTCTCAAAAGAGACTGGAGGTCACTGAGGTCTTCAGCAGGACATTATTCTATGAAATACTTAGAAAATACTAAAGGAAAAGATTCCCTTATATTTTGACTTCCAAGGAGCGATTCATTTTCAGATTTCATAGAGCTCCAGGGCCTCACATCAGAAATCTGTGAAAAGCCTATGTGACAATGGTATTCAGCTCCAAAGTCCATGGCCTGGGTCATCTCCATAGCCTTATTCAATAAAAAAAGAAAAAAACAAACTTTCAGTAATGGTCAATATGACAGCAGCAGTCAGGACATTCTGTTCTATATTTGTCATGGCTAGCCACACACAAAATGTAAAGGGCTTCATACAATTTATTGTTACATAGAAAGGTTGACAAAGTGAAAAGAAATATGAAAATGTTCCAAAATTCCAACATTCTTTTTACTATTTTTATATTTGGCCACCACTATATATGGAACGTACTGACAGCAAACATATAGCCTACCCTGCCAGCCTTGTGTTGCAACAATACAACCATAAGCTTATGTTTATTCGTGTGTGTGTGTGTGTGTGTGTGTGTGTGTGTGTGTGTGTGTGTGTGTGTGTGTGTGTGTGTGTGTGTTTGTGTGTGAGTGTGGTACTGAGATGGTTTTGCCTTGTTAGTTAGATCTGCTGATATTAGGTTTAGAAGATAGTGGTAATGTTATCTGATGTCAGTAAGGTGCTATTTCAGCACTCTACATGGACAGGGTCTGTTAAGTTTACTAAACGGCAGGCACACACATTACACATACAACAAAATGAGAAACCTTTGTAATATCCCTTGTAAAGAATACTAAGAAACTTTCTTGAAATCCTGGTCAAATATTCATTTACATTTATGCAGAGTAGAATAAACCATGAACTAAACTATTGACCCTTTAAGATGTTGCTATTTACAAGCTTGTGCTCAATTAATCTGATTTATATGGAGGTAAAACATGAACATTGTTTGGTCACTGATCTTTGTTTTTCTGTACTTAAACACAGAAATGTCATTAAATGAATTAAATAAAATACCATCTGATGAGATGAGACACCTAGCTTGTATGTTGTACATGAATGAATGAATGAGTATCACTAGTAAGAAAAGTAACCTAAAGGTGCTTTATACACTGTCCCAACAAAAAAAAGAATTATTAATAATCATCTTATTATTTTTTAGCAATTATGAATGCTTCTACAAGGTAAAATTAGGTCTCAATATGGTAAAAATGTGCTTAGAAAAGTATATAACTCCACAATGCAGCAACACTGACTAGTATTTGTTTTCAGACACAGTTTTCAGATATATTCCATGTTATCACACCAAATACAATTTGTACTTTACTGGGTCTTCGACAGTTAAAAAAAAAGGGGGGGGGGGTCATGCGTATTAACGTTGTAAAGGCTTCCGAAGATCATTATGACAGCCATCATATGAATATGAATCATATGAAACTTGTCTGGGATGTAGCCCCATCTGGATGATACGGAGTAAGCTGTTTTGGTGCCTGGGGGCCACCTCCCCTCTGTGCTCGACCCCCAAAAATGTGGAAAAACAAAATCATTTGTCGCAGAATAACTCGCCAACCGTTGCAATTAAAAAGGTCAAAATTAATTAATATATATACGTTGGGTTCGACAAGCTGTATACACTCAATCCATAAATGGTCATTTGCCATGTAGCGCCACCTAGGGAATTTTGTACATGTAAAAAATTGAGGTAGGTAAACTAACTCATCTGATTGTCAAGAAATTTGGTATATGTCATATGCAGACAGCTCTTTGAGGAAATCTTATAAAACCTATTCAAAAGTTAAAGCATTACGAAGTTGCACACCAATTAATATTAGCAGCTTTAGATAAAAAGAAAATTAGATACACTTAATATCTTGTTCTGGAATTGTCCAATTTGTGTCATTCCTTTAAAGAACGTAAAGCTAAAATCAGTTTTTGCAGAATAACTGACCAACTGTTGCAAACAAGAAGACTAAACATTTTTTTATACCTTGGGCTCAACAAGGTGTATACACTCAGATTTGGCGTGTAGTGGCACCTAAAAATTGAGGTATGCTGGGCAGAGAAAGTCACCTCTGTCATCAAATTTGCCACATAGGACCACTACTCCAACCTTTGTAAGCACATTATTTTTGGTAAAATGTGTTCAATAGGTGTCGACAAAATTTTACACTCAAACTTGACTGTTGCTGATTGTACAACTTAAAACAGTTAGTATCATTTGTGCCAGATTATGTAACTTACAAAAACTTTTGGTGTGGTTCATTTTAAATTTTGTTGCAAGGTCAAGAGTCAATATATTTTAATTCTTCACATTTATCATAAGGACCTGTACAACTGATTTTATCTTTACTTATTTATTGTCTGTGGGTGCTTGGCTGCTTGTGATATAAAGGTTTTATATACTACATAAATTCTATACACAATAGCAGAGGAGATCATTACATAAAAAAATCTTCAGAAAATTTCTGTGCTGACCAATGTATATTATTTACTTAAAGTGTGATGGATTTCTGAAGACACATTAAGTCTAGTCAACAATAAAGTAATTCAATGACAAGGAAACCCTTAATCATTAAAGGTGAAAGCAGCCTTGGGCACATCACTGGTGAGGAAAAGGGTAATTTTATGATGAAGTATCAATGACCATTCTATAAGCTGACATTCATCACCTGAAATGTCATTGCAGATAGCATACTTAAAGGTCAAAGTATACTTAATGCTCCTAAAGGCACAGGTTGTTAATTCATTATACAAACTCAAAGCCCATAGTGCTGACTCATATGTACAGAGTGACTCTTTGACTGAATCTTATGTTCTTCTACCCTACACATGCTCAATAATCACAGTCAAAAAGATTTTCTACTTTTTAAGGGTTTTATTTTTACAGTTCTGTAAAAAACTGATTAATGTCAATGATATATTTAATAGCTAGACTAAGTATAAATTAAAAACAGGCATATTTTTTATTGGTAGGACCCACAACTGTAAGGCCAATCAATTTTTAACTTGCATAGTTCTAAGTTATCCAGGCCACTTAATCTAAACACATGACCATATGCAACTTTCTGAAGTGGGCTTCACAGAATATTCATGTTACGCACCAAGGATATTACCCAGTGGCTCACAGGAATCTGGGGTGACATAGTGTATAAACTCAAGCCTAATTAGGAGAACCCTCCTACCCAGGTCACGGGAGAAAGAGCAGTGAAGGGCACCTTCTCATCTCTGGAGGTTGTGTTGCTTTTTATCCGTCTAAGTGAATTTTATTTGCTTCCTCCGCTTAGTCGTCCTCCATCTGATTCATAGTGTTGGTGGAAGGTCAGCACACACAATGAGTTTCGAGGGGGTCTAACACAAAAGGAGAATTTCCATACAGATAGATGAATATGGATATACTGTGTCTGGTTTTTATTTGGTGCCATGTGTTGTGCAGACAGCAATTTACAAGTAACTGGTGGATTTGTTTTCCTGTATTTCTTCACTTTCACAGTTTTACACATTTCTAGTGTCTGTTTGATGTGTACATGTTCCATTTCTTTTCCTTCTGTTTTGGAAGGGATGCTCTCTGCCCGGTGTTGTAGGGTCCTGGTGACTCCCAGTTTGTATTACAATGAGAATGACTCATGCGATCCTTTATCATAAAATGAGGGGTGTGTAAAAAAATATATAAAAAAACAGGTTGGTACTTGATTTGTTTTGCACTCAATGACAAACACATAATAGCAGCTGTTTGCTGTTAACAGACATTATGATTAACTATGTCTTGGAAAGGGTGGATTTAACAAACCAATATACTGTGTTTGTGTAAATAAAAGTCAGTGGTTAATCTATGTAGTGGCCTTTTCTTGTTTCTTATGAGTTAGAATATGTTTTTAATTTTTGCTCTGTGTAGTTTTAATGAAACTTCTTCTTTGCGTTAGACTTTATAATTCTGAGGGGTTTAAAATTCAAGGGCTTATGTCCAGGGCTGTGTAACCACCCGGGTCTTTGCCAAGGTAACTCATGTGGGTCAATTACATGCAGCAAGGTTCCTGTACTCATTTACAAACAATTATGAGTTAAATATGTATATATGCTAATCACACCAAGGCCTCATCATCAAAGTGTTAACTTTACACATTATGATCAATGTAAGGACTTTTTTGTGAGTCTGAATATTAAGACAATATTAATGAAAACATGCCTAAACAGCAGTATGTATGCGTCCCTAGTTAGCCAAAGTGCTATGTTGACACAAGTGAAGGAAATCAAAGAAATCAAGTTAAGCAATCATGATTGTTGCAATAGTTATATTGCAAAAAATCTTTCTACTAGGCCTTTACCAGAGGAAGGTAAAAATGATATGGAATATAATGCTTTATTTTCACTATAGCGCATTAAAGTTCATAATTGAAGTTAAATTGTCCACTCCTTCATAGGTCTTATTTACCAGCTGCCTGATTGCCATGCAAAACTAGATGACAGTAATCCACATGGAAATTTACACTTCCATTAAAATAACATGGGTGCTGATTAAGAAAGGGTATCATTCCTTGTCATCTTTGATTTATGTAATTTTTTCCTCTCTGTCTGTTGAGTTAATACCTGCTAACTACATTTCCTCTCGGTCACGTCCAGACAACTGTCATTAGTGGTGCCTTCACTTTGGCACAGCGTGTCCTCTGGAAACATATAACCTCTGTTGTCCCAGCACCATTTTTACTTGTCTGGTTATAGGTGCTGCTGGCTGGAATAAAGCCAAAGTTCCTGAATTTTGTGGCGAGTAATTGTGTGAGGGCACATACATGTGTGAATGTGTTTGGTTGTGGGGGTTTCATTCGTTATCCTCCCCCACTAAAATACTCTTCACTCCTTCAGTCCTGTAGTTTCATTTTCCTGGGCAATTAAAGTGCATTGTACTGCTAGCTGAGAAATTGTGGAGAGCCATAAAAAAACGGATAATTTCTGCCACAGTGGCAGAAGCTATGGCGGTTCATTTAAGTTCAATCTGTGCTCATCGTGCTGCTGGAGAGTGTTCTGTCAAGGGTTAGTAAGTCAAATGTGTCTGGGATGGCTCTCATTAAACAAATGCCAAATTACCACGTCAGCACCGGCAATAAAGCAGACCAGGCTGATAGTATTAAAACACAAGCCCTTAAGCCTGCTGTCTCTAAGCGGCTGGAGCTTGCTGTTGAATTATTGGCACAGGTTAGCTCAAGTCCCAGACATGGTTAGGAGCAGGCTGTTATGATATGGGATGCAAAGAACCCCGACAGTCTTGTGGGAGCTTGGTCATAATTCTTCATCATGCCGAAAGTATATGTGCATTGGCTTTGTTTGTGGAGCAAAATGAAAAGGAAAAAAAAAAAAAACATAAAGGGGGAGTACAGTTGGGGGTAGTGGGGGGGGGGGGGGGGGTGGATGGGTGAGAAAGGTGGGTGCATGTGGTGTGGGTGTCAGGGGAAGCTGGCAGTGAGGACTGGGAAGAGTGAGGTAGAGGGAGTTGCTGCTGCAGCAAGTGAAGCAGGAACTGTCAAATGTTCCTTGGAAGTGCACTTTCATGTGCAACAATTAGTGGTTCATGTTCTTCCTTTGATTTGTATGCAGAGCAGTGAAGCAGAGACAGGGAGCTGGCAGCATAATTTATTTCCCCCTCTTGCAAATGTGATTTTATTTGAGCAAACGAGTTTTGGAAGCACTGCCCGTGATATAACTGACATTCGCTTCCTGCATTGGTACTTCATTTTTCAGTTGCAAACAGTCGCACATTGAAAGGGGGAGAAAGACTTAAATGATGTACATTACAGGAGGGAAGAAAGTCAAAATGAGATTTCAAAATAGCACACAGCAGTGGTACAACAGGGCCCCAGCAGTTTCTCTATTTGAAGGTGAGACAGAGGGGAAACCTTTAGGTGATATTTCATCCTGAATGTTCATGTTAAATTCAGACACTAAGCTGCCTTTACTTATTTTGTAGGTTAAAGGGGCAGATTATTATATATTTTACATTTTATTATTAGATTTTATTATATATTAATTAATTTATTATATATTACTTTAATGTAACAGCTTGTGGGATCCGTCATTTGCCAGTTCCAACAGTTGCGTTTCTCTGTTACATTGTGTTGTGATATTGAACCTTTAATATGCATTTATGCATTATTTTGTCATTAATTTTGCAGTGGTCTCTAGTATTAATAAATGCCCTGTGAGACGGTTTTGGTGGAAAAAATGCTTTCATGCTCCTGTCTAGTTTGGTGGAGGGGGTGGGGCAGGGAGAATGACAGGATTTTGACTATGCTAGTCACAGGCTACCATTATTCAAAGCCCATTTGGTCATAGTACACGAAATAGAGCTAAACGTGCTACTGTAAACAAACACACCTACTTACCTATATTTTGCTAGGTGAATGTGTGCTGCAACGAGACTCCTCCGGTAATCAGAACTATGGTATGCTTTTTCTAATTTACAAAATAACATCACATCATATACCTTTTTCTTATCCACTCGTTATTCTGTCTATTTTCTTTCACTGACTGATGGAGACAACGGAGGTAGAAGAACATTTTCATGTGCAACATGCATATGCAACTCGAAGTGACCTATGGTATTTCAAAAAGAGCAAGTACTAAACGGTTTCTCTGGGAATGACACCTTTAAACAAAGTAGCCACTGTCACACTCACTATCAGGTCAGGCCAAGGCCATTTCCGGGCTACTTGGTGCTAACGGCCCAGGGCCAATAGCCTCTACTGGTGGGTCCAGACTGTCGGGCTACAGTCCCCTCATGATTTCACTTCCTCTGTGAAACCGCCACAGTCATACTGCCCAATTTAAACAGAGAAGGAGGACAGTACACTGTCTCTCAAAATATGTGGTTAATTTATTGTAAACTCATGTAAAACTCACTGGACCTCTGTTCATCTGTTTTTAATTTAAATGCTGTATTTGGACTGGTGGCTCAGCCTTTATCATGTGAATGCATATGTCTCTCTTTTTTGTTGTTGTTGTTGTTTGGAATGTGTTTTAATGATAAAGGCCAAGGATCTTACAGAACCAGCATCAACTGCCTCTGGCTGAGGCAAAAGTCCAAATGCAAGTTCATTCTTATAGAAACAAAACAATGACAATAATAGACATGACAAGACGAACTGTATGCTAATTTAGACATCATTCTATGTTCAATCAACAACACAGAGTGTTGTGAGAGCTTTTTAACTGTGGGCGAAAATGGGTGGAGTCAATTGTTTTAAAACCAAGATGAGCAACATGTCTGATGATAGCGGTACAGTTTACTAGTGTTGACAAAATCCAGAGCATATCTATCTATACATCTCAGTATACTGTAAATATCCAGGGATATGTGACTACAAATATCCCCAGAAACAGAGCCCTTTTGCCCAGTGCATCTTCACCCTATGTCAGATTTCAAGAGAGAAACAGGAACCAAACTCAGATGACATCATGAATTGTCTAACTTCTATTCAGCTACCTTTGCTTAAGTCTAGTCACAGGTAGCCTACATTTTTAGAGTGGACTTGATGGAAACGCATAAAACATAGTATTTCATATCCACAGTCATATTATAACTTTGGGCTGTAAAGAATAAACTATTTAAATTACATTGGCACAATACAAGGGCATGATAAGGCAAGTGCATATTTATGTAGAGTAACTCTCTGCAGAGCACACTTATTCACTTGATAACGAGCCGGGCACGACTAAGGCAACTCAGCAGATAAAGGCTAATGTTATGCACATGCTACATACAGGCTAGACTTGCAAAGCAAAAGCATGCAGTTTCCTCAGCGTGCATCTTCTATTCCAAGGAGCTGAACCTGGCCTCCTACCAAAATATTTGTGCTGATAAGTAGGCTTTTGGAGACAATGAGTTCCTTTCTTTGCCGAGAATAGATTGTTCTGCAAGGCAAGCTAATCTGTTTTGAAATCAGGCTACCCCCATTTATTTTAGCTTGGCCTGTTGCAGGGAAGAGTTGAAAAGTGCAAGAAGAAAAGATGACAATTATTTTTCACCTCACTCTTCTGTTTCGTTTCATGACAGACTACATTGTTGTTAAAAGAAAAGGCTACACATAAGAAAATTATGGCCAGAGTCCAGAGCCAATCCCCATTCCCAAAAAAGATACCTGTGGTATCAATAATTAAGAGGAGCCAGACAAAATTCTCAGAGATGCCCATTAAAGTCAGAGGAGGCTGATGGACATGTGACCTCCCCAAAGACATACATCTGGTCAATACTGAAGATCAATTTGATCAAATATTTATACAGCGTAGATGAAAAAAAACATGGGAGAGGGAGTCTGTATGGTGCAAGTGATCATAAAAGTGGGGCAGAAAAGAAGGCTTGTAATGAATAGTGATGGTATGATCCACTTCTATTGACTGATGGTAAAACAAGGGCTTGTGTAGTGTTATAATGCATATAATACAAAAAAATCTTCATTCAACACATGTACATCACACATTAACTGTGATGTGTGTACAGCAATAGGGCTGAATTTGGTTTGCATGTCAAAAACCTAATCTGCCAGCACAAAATCTAAGGATCATCGTATGGAAAGTAAGCCATCAGGTAAATACTATTGTATGGTTTCAAACAGTGGTTGGAATGTCAGTTGACAATAAATGTCCTTTGTCATATGTATATGTTTTCACAGTTGAAAAGGTGTCCTATGTTGGACATTTTATAAAAAGAAATCATAATATGGTCCTAATATGTCATCAGAGATGAAGGAAACATGTTAAACAGAAGTAATAATTTCCCTCACAACAAAAGTACAACCAAACTATTTTTATGTCTTGCTTCTAGAGGGGGAGTACGAGTTAACAGTATTTTGATTGCATTTGATTTGATTTTGATATTTGATTGTAGAACTGGTTTTGGGTACAATACTATATTAAGCATATTTATCCCTTTTATCTCTTTAGCACATTTTTCACCCCACCTAATATTAGTTGGTTATTTACTGTGCTTTTTAACAACAGTATCAATTAGATTTGAGAGAGGGTCTATTGTTACTCACAGAGAGTGGGGGCTTTGTGTGCAGCAGTAGCCAGGTTTATATTAACTTTTTTTGCTATTATTTAAATTCTGACGAAGCACTTATTCTGTTTCTATTCCGATTAAAAATGTCCATGTAAACGGGCTAGTGTCAATCCTTGTTCAAATGGTGGAAGCTATGGCTACAGCCATCCACTGACGTGTCTGAATACACTAGTCGCTACATGCCTTTTAAATGTTGGTAAAATATTTTTACCTGTCAAGATCATGTATAGAGCTTGTGTTAAAACTGCAGCAGAATACATTTGACTTCAGTGGTATTTAATTTAAGTTGTATAATCTCAGCAAGGCTCTGTCAGACCAATTGTGACTTGACTTTGGTAAGTCATGGCCTCTTCTTTCCAGATTTAGCTGAACACATAAAAAGCAGGGAGGAGGAGGGTACATTTGGGGCTCATTGACAGCATGTACTTTTCAAGGCTTTTTCCACTTGACACATAAACCTCAGAGGTGAACCATGTGGTTGTTGCACACAGCTGTGGTCAATCAGTTAACACCCAATTTAAAATGAAAATCTTTCTCATCAGAAGCTACAATTAAGGACAGTGCTTGGCTCTCTTTGTTTCAGTTTCCTGCACCGCTTTGCCACAACACTGGAGGCCAATGTAGCATGCATGCTTATCTTCTCATTGCCTGCTTGTCAGACCAAATTTTTTCCTTCTACTTGCCGTTTGTGTCAAACTTAGAGGCAGAACAAAAAACCCTAGCCATGTCCACCATCTACATCTTGCTGTGATGGTAGCGGTGGATGTTTTACATTTTGTTACAAAGCAGCTGGCCCCACATGCAAACACAGGGACAGTGTCTAGGGGTAAACTCCTAACTGGTCCTTAGCCACAATGTAACTTAAAACAGAAAGTCCAAACCCAGCTAGTCCTATACACTGTCCATACATGATGTGAAGACGTGGAAGACCTAGTGTGTGTGGCTGCAATGTGTGTGTGTGTGTGCGCTTGACAGCGTTCCAGTGAGAGGTCACTTAACTGTGACTCCCACTGTTCGGAATAGCTTCTTTTCCCGACCAGCACAAGTGTCTGTGTGTTCCTAATGGTTCCTAATGGTTCTGACCAGCTCAAGCACAATCCTAGGTTTTGTTCAGGTTTTTGTTGTAGGTGGTAATCCAACAAAGAATGGTGTAGAAATAGTTGCACAAAGGCTAACTAAGAGGGAGAACCAAGGCCTTGCTCCAGCAGCAGGCCTTCACTGTGTGTCTTCATGAAAGGACAGGTGTACACTTAACCAATTAGTCACAGATAGTGATATCACTAAAGCCCCACCTGTAAGTCAATGCTTTCCCTACTATGTGACCTAACCTATCCTTACACATTTAAATTGATGTTATTTATCTGTTCAAAACAAATTCACCAACACAACTGCTTCTAAAGGTCAACAGTGGAAGCAGCCATATAATGTAATAATGGAAATGGCCACTGTTTGCTGTAGTGCCGTACATGTGAATATAGGCCAGCTAAGCAATCTTTCCAGGAAACTACTGTTCATAACCTCATCCAAACAGCTTCAGAATGCCATCCTAAATGCAATGTTTAGTTGTCCTTTGACCGAAAGAACCAGGCCAACGGTTCTGATTTAATCAGAAATGCAGTCATACTCTCAATAGATTGAATATAGGAGGTTGCAACCTGCTACAAACCCATAAGTCATTTTCTTTACTAATGGGCTGACTGTGGTTGTTAAAAAAAGGTCTGCGTTTCCTTCTCTGGGTTGCTGCTGCTGGAAGTTTTGCAGCATAAAGAATTACTTGCTTACTCACCCCGGAGCCCCAGCATTGGAGACGAGCAAGAACCTCTGCCAGCATTGCAGTTCTCACTTCAGCACTGCACCACTAGGACCCACCACTACCTCCTGCGCTCTCTGCATCACAGTCCAGGGGAAGCGAAAGGTTACAATAAAGCCTTTGTTCATTATATTTAGCAAGGTAAAGGCCACATTTATGCCTTGGGACAGCCAGTGAGTAGAGTGCTAAAATGAGTGCTCCCTGATACTTTACTCAAGTCATTCATCTATAATGCATTGCAAACAATAAAAAGCATTACGAATTTATTATTTCAGACAATGTATCCCCCCCAAATGGTGGCAGTTATTCATTTTGATCACTACCTACTTCGAGTGAAATGGTAGCTATCAAATATCTCCTTTGACACTGTTTTTCTAAGGACACATTTGCATACTGAATTTCCCCTCATTCAGTGACTCTGTGCCAAGTAAATCCAACAATACCTGAGCTACATTTGTTGAAGTCAAACCATTTTCACATTAAAGCTCTGCAACAGAATGATTGATTATTTGATTTGAAGCCTATGAGTGTCATCAGTGTCATTGCAATGTATTGTAGCAAAATGGTACTGCTCTTTTTATTATTTTATTCCTCCACTTCATATACACACACACACACACACACACACACACACACACACACATATATATATATATATATATAGTTTTGCTCTGGTTAATGCAGTGATGAACAATCCCAAAACACACAAATGCCATTTTGCTGCACAACAGGGTTTTTTCCCTGACAATAACTGAAAACGTTTTTTTTTTTTTGTTTTGTTAGATTGACCAGCCATGCTACAGCAGGCCTATGCATCAATTAATTAATTAATTAATTAATTAATTAATTAATTAATTAATTAATGGTATTACAGGGACATATCCTATGCTTTAGTTTCTGTAGTGTCTAGTCTACCAACTCATTAATGTTTCAAGATTAAAGATTCAATACTTTTATTGTCATTGCACAGTTGCATGTTCAACAAAAGTTGTAGTTTCTCGTGACCCAAGTGTCCCAAGTCAGAAAACATACATCAGTAGCCCCTGTCACACTATGGTCAGGTTAAGGCCATTTCCAGGGCCAATAGCCTCTACTGGTGGGCTACCGTGCCCTCATGTTTACACTTACACCCATCCCATCTGCAAACCCTCACAGTCGTACAGCCAAATTTAAACAGAGCGGGAGGTTCAAAAGAATACACTGTCTCTGAAAATGTGCAGTTTATTTAATGTAACAGGAAAATCAGTCGATATCACGAATAGCCTAACTTCTGTCCAGCTACTATATGCTTAAACAGCCTAGTCACAGGTACACCCCGCCCTTCACCTTGACGCCGTCTCTGGCCCAACGTAGCCCCTCTTGGTTGGAGGTTTTTGTTGGGCCAGAAATAAAACGTCTCTCTTTTGGCACCAACTACCACCTGGGTGCAACAGTCTGAACACCTTGGCCCTGGCACGCCCGTATTGGCCCACCGTTGGCCCGATAGTCTGAACACCGCTAGTGACACATTTATGTTTGATTCCAATTCATAGGCTACATCACATTTGTTTTCATCTCCACTTCATACAACATATATCATTTTGGTTTCCTTGCTATCAACATTGCTATCAAAGTAATGTAGCAGGTCTAGCATGTGGAATGCTCCATTGTCTATCACCAGCCTGTATGCCTCATTATTTGTTATGTGGTAAAATGGAGAATTCAGAGTAAGAACGTAGTATTGACTACATCACCTGGGGCGGGTTGTCCCCTAGGACAGAAAGCTTGGCTAAGCTAACCCTTACAATTCACTTAAAGGCACACTGGTTTGTTACACTACACAAGGCCAGAGACATGTCTTCCATAAGTGACATTAATTAATAAATTGTATAAACAATCAAACATACATTCACACAGACAATTGACAGCCACAATATTCAGCATTCCAAACAGGAGGGGGCAGTGACCAGTATATTCAAGAGTCAGGGAATTGGAGCAAGGCTTATCACACGTATTAACTTTCCCCGGACATGGTTAATAAAGTTCTGAAGGATTTGTTAAGGTTTTATCTAAAAAGGGGCATATAGTTAAACTCACACACCAACCCGCCACTGTATCCAAAATGATTTTTGTTTATGACTGATTACTTAAAAAAATATATCTACAACCGACCAAACCCATTTTTTTCTGATACTGACATTACAGCAAAGAAACATATTTCTTTACTTACTTGCGCGTTTGTGTTCCTTTAAAATGGTAATCTGCAACTGTAAATTTGCTTTATACCAGTAGCATCATCACTATTGCCCCCCCCCCCCCCCCCCCCCAAAAAAAAGTTCCCCCCAATAGCAGACTCCTTTATCGCCGCTGAAGTTGTAAGGTATATTTATGAGGCAGTCACCAGATACAGCAGGGCTAAAGGCCTTCTCTAAAACAACCCTCTGCTAAGTTATCTTCAACCCCAGTCATCTCCCTCACAGTCTTCTAAACTGCCCAGCTCTGCAGGTTAGGCTCATGATTTTAAGACTTAAGGTTTCTACACAACATTTCACAAAATCACAACATTTCAGGGTGTTTTTTGTCATGTTTTTTTCCTGTGGTGGGCAAGCCCCTGGACCACCCTAGCAGGGATGGGTTTGCACATTCTTGCTTACCACTATGATTTATTCACCAGCCGCCACTTGGCTATGCAGTTGGTCTCACATCATGTGCGCTGTCTTCAGCACAAATTATCTGTCCCAAATGATAAAATCCATCCCCCCCTTTTTACAAGGAGAGGTGAAGTTTATCAACACCACACATGGAACAACATAACTAACACAAAACACAGCTAAGCTTGAGTAATGTCCAAAACATAAAACATAAAACCAACTGTAAAACAAAAGACAAAACATAACATGACAACGCAAAAGTAAAAGCATAACACAATGCTGGAGACAGAAGACAACTGTAGACAAAGCAGCAGACCCAAGGGCAGGAGGTCTCAAAGTATCCAACACATGTAGGCAGATCTACAAAGTAGCATAAGAGCTAACATTACCATTTGCAATGCTTTTCAAACATAAATAGTGTAACAGGTTATAGTAATCAGTATTCAAATTGTGTATAATTGCACACAATCTTTGTAATGTATGATTTTCTGTATGGAAGAGGTAGGAGGTAGGTTTCCTTATCTGTCAATCAATCCCATTAATATCTAGTTGTATTTGCAATCCCTTAGTGTACATTATTTTTGTGAACTGTCTTTTAAATTTGTATTATTTATGTTTTCTGTTGTCTCCTGAGGGGGCTAGCCTAATGAGTGGATGCTGTTCAAGCTAGCAAGCTGGAGGACTCATTTGTGTTTCTGTGTGCTTTGTTTAGAAAAGAAATCCCCTTTGCAGTACCTGGCCATTTGGATCTTTAAACAAAATACACAATGCAGAAGTTTTACCCCCGGTTATAATAGCATAAGGGTAAACAGTTTAAATACCTACCTGAACTGACTTTCCAACTCAACACTGCTACTGGTGGGGCAAATGCACAGAAAATACCACTGCTGCAAACTAATTTGATATTGAGAAATCAGGACACTGTCAGGAGGACAAGCACTAATAATCATACCCAGGTGAAGTAGCTGTCGTGGCATATCACCTAGCCCATACAGGCTCAATCCCCAATGAGACACACAACACCAGGCACAAATCAGTTCAAAGATTTTATTTGCAGGTCAGCAGCCACAAATCTCTGGTAACGAGCAGCACCCCACCCCAAACCAAGAGTGGTACAGAGAATACCACAAGACACCCCACTAGGCACATCAAGATACAGACAGTCAGGAGAAAACACAGCAAAAAGTCCACGGCAGAAAGTAGTCACAAGCAAAAGTAGTCCTTTCAGAGCAGTCACGGCACACATAAACACACAACAAAAAAAAGAAAAACACCACGGAAATATAAATAATATTTAGTACACAAAAGGGCAACCCCATCACCCTTTAGGGCTATCCATACTACAACATGAAATACGTGCAGGCAGAATACATGCACACTATTCTACACACACGTCACTGACATCATTAGCATGACACGCTAACACCAAGAAAAGGAGTTTGCCGGGGCCTGATGTGCTGCTGCACCAGAGAACGTAAGAGTCACACTGGGTCAGCGGCTTCCCCACACCGACCAATCAGGTCAGCAGTCCATACGACACTCACGGCAATGTTCGTGGCACCGCCAAGCCCAGACCTGAGGAGATTATTGGAGAACAGCAGTCCGCCAATCTCCCTGAAGCCACTCGAAAGCCCACACCACTGTCCACACACACACAGCCTCCGTCACAGTCCAAAACATCTGTTGACTCCTCCGTCGACCCAGTGGCAGTCCTACAGTGCTTTACTCCCCGGGCGAGACCCCTCTGAGCACCCCCCCTGACAGACTCTCTCAGCAATGCATCCCCCGGAGAGACACACACAACTTCTGTGCACAGCACTGTCTCCTCAAGCAAGGGCACCTGCAGGTAAGGGGCGGCAATGTGCCAATTGACCACACATTGATATTATACACAAAGCTATTTTTTCCAAGTGTTTATTGCGCCCCTATTGCTGCCCTGTTCGCCCGTGCCTAAAACCACTACTGCGTCGAACTCGCCCTCTGTGCGGTGCGGGAGCACCTGGAGTGCAGACAGCAGAACTGAGAACCGTGCAGCCCAATCGGCCAGCCCGCTCACACACACTCTGGCAACAACTCTTACTTCCTCTAGACAGCTAGTTGCTTGCGTTCAGTTCCTCGCTTTCTCCCTCTGATGCCGGTTCTGTCCAGCGCCCTCAAGTCCCAGGCAAGGAAGCAGAATTTGAAACCTCATGGGTAAAAGGGCCCAGTAGCCTTTAGCGTTTCATAGACTTCCATTCATTTTAGCGTCACTTTGACATGAAATAACTTTACATAGGAAGCACCCCATACCTTGATGTTGGTATTGTTGGACACACAAAAACCCACAGCAAAACATTATTTGCTTCGATCTGAAGTCATGTCATTGCCTTGTAAGAAATGTTTATCTGAAATTGTGCTAAATATGACGTCACAAATTATGAGACAGCTAGTGAGTTTCTGTTGCACAGGAGGAAATTTACCGTACTGTTGAAATACAAGCTATTCCCATAATCATGCTTGTTTACTTTTCTGTTCATGTCAGGGAAACATTTCAACAAAACAAGCACCCGAATTGGTATTTGTTCGTAAGAGGAATCGTAATCTTTGTGGATTTTACTGTTCGATGGAAGTGAAGCCCAAAGAAGATGGCTAAGCTAAGCTACACACAGCTCAGCATGGACCATTGACTGTATATAGGTATGGACGTGCTAACGAGCTAGTGCCCTTGACATGGTAGCTTGCAAGACTACCTGGAAACGAAAGTTAGTAGAATGTGCAAGTACAGTATTACCCTTCCACTACAGTAAATGTGATTGCAGCCATAACGGTAGAAAAACACTTGTTACGAAAATGACTGTATGCTTGTCTGTATGTGTTATTTGTGTTTGAGCATCTGCTCATCAATTTATCGTATTCAGGTTCGTTAGCCAACGACACTCAATGTCAGCAGGAGTTTGCGCAGTAGACCAAAGTGGACATGTGACCAAGCCAAAAAATGAAAAATAGGCTTTATTGACTCCCAGTGAAAACAATGCTATCCCTCAGTCCATTCCTTCTACTGTCTATGGTCCCAGGCCCCTCCAGAAAACAAAACACATCTACTTGCACCAGTGTTCATAATATCGGATCCGTGCATATCTATATACCGTTTCACATGTTAGTGAAGAGCGTGCATGAGTAGTTTTCTTGATGTTTGCATGTTCGAATTCCACCAAGACTGCTATGTCTGAGACCAAAACAAGGCCAACACCAAATGAGTCGCGTGTGTGACAAGACCAAGACCATACAAAATTGGTCTCGAGACCAGTCTTGGTCTACATCTATGTAAGTATTTAAGAATGATTGATGACACACCCTGTGTTACTGCTTATTTAGCAGCAGCCAATGCTAACAGCTAAGCTGACATCAGTAACTGAGGTTAAATGCTTATGAACTTCAAGAGAATAGTTGTTGTTGCTTGTTGCATGATCTAAATTTGTGAGATTTTAATTTTTTTTTTTATATATATGAGGTAGTTAATAGGTATTAGTATTAGCAGGTTATGTTTGGGGAAAATGTGTTTACTAGTATTTCAGGAAATAGGTAAAATTACCTACAATTTGGCAACACACAACACTGGTTTGGCATGAGATTTACAGATGTTAAGAAAAACTAACTGAAATTGGAAAGTAAAGGGGAAACAATGTGATGTATTATAGTACATGGATTTTGTACATGTGATGGTAGCTTGAGAAAGAACATAAGTCAGGCCAAATGTGTGACAGTTGGCCACCTTGCTTACTTAGTATGTCAAAGAGACAGACCTAACCTCAAGCAAAGTTATTTGACTGTGGAAGTGCAGCGGCTATTGACATTGCCAATTGACTGTTTCTAATCATATTGCTGTTTGTGTTAGTGAGGAAATCTGGGCTATTTACTGTATGGTTTCCAATACAGTAAATTATATTTCAACTAATAGGTATAGGCAGTATTTTTTGTTGAAGCTCATATTACTACATGACACTACATTTGCCCTTAGCTACGTTTGTTAAGCTATGTAGCCTAGTCTATGTAGCCCACCACAGAAAAAATCATACATTTTTCAGAAAGCTCTTCATTCTTAAACTGATATGGTTGTGCCACTGTGGCTTATTACCATTTGACCCTTGAGGCACTCAAACAAACCACTTTGAAGTGGCCGCTGACAGGGTTGATATCCTGTTTTTTTTTAATCCTTTAGTTATATTTTGACCAAAATATGTAACAAAAGAGGTATAAAAGTGGGTTAATATTAATATTTTTCCAACTACATTGCCACCAGTGTTGATCAAGTGGTCAGTTATGAAATAGACATTAGGAAAAAATGTGAATGTACAGCACTTGACTCCACAAGAAACTGATTCCACTCACCAAGTCCAAATACACAAACCTGCTGCTGATCATACACCTTCATTAACTGTCACCAGTTGGTGCCTCGGGTAACTTTTTGTTGTTGTGTAATAGATGTAGTTATTATTGTTATTGCTGTTATTGCTGTTGTTGTTGTTGTTGTTGTTGCTGCTGCTGCTCTTGTCATGTTTTTAAGACTCCACTTGGCACCATCATCTGTGGGATTCAGTCTTTTTGTGGTGCTGATGCCTCAGACTGGGAACAGTTCCCCCTTTGGCACCACCCCTTCCCCCACCTCCTGAGGAGAGACATGCTTTGTGTGGTGGCCTCCTCAGCGGGTAGTCGGAGGCTGTGTGCTGTGCCTGTGGGGACTGGAGTGTCTTGCCTACTGATGCCCACTCCACAGGTGCCTTAAAGGAAGTGACCCAGTCGAGCTTAAGTCAGCATTAACACTGGGACCAGGAGTCCCTGCCGCTGGCTTTCGCTGACCACAGGGAATAGAGGGACTAATTACTAGCTCGCAAGTCTCTGAGGAGAAAGGATGTCTGCTAAGTCTACATTTCCCTGAACACACACACACACACATACACCCGCACACACAGACACACGCACACACCCACACACATGTCCTTACTGTTATTCTAATGCATAATAAACAGTATAAAATTCATCTATCAAACATACCATCTCACTCTCTTCTCTCTCTCTCCATTTCTCTGTCTCTTGACATCTCAATAGATTCAGTAATTCTGTAATTTTAGTGCATCAAACATAGATACCTTTTCTATCTAATCAATCTGCCAAGAACATTTACTCTCTTCCTTTGTTGGACATAAAGAACAATCAGTGGGTAAATAATATCGCAAAAGAACACTAAATATTATTTTAATTACTTTCAATTACAATTGCAAAAACAGAATAGCCCTATGAGCTGGATCAAGTCACTGCTGGTACATCTGTTCGTGTGCCAGTGCTTGTGTCTCAGTGAGAACTCTTCTCCTTGAGCCATGTATTGAAATGAGAGTGTTAGGGAAAGATAAAGAATGCCATGTTTAACAAGGCTTATTAAATGAAAAGTGGCAAATACATGCAGGTTAGAGGTTCTAATCATCTGGTATTGAATTGCTGTCCCCTCGAAGGCTCTGGCAGTTGATTACAAATTACATTGTGGAATGTTATCTTGCCGCTGGGATCAATAGCAATCAAATTAGGTTGTCACCCCCACTGCTGAATCTTTGACACATCTCATAACCGTTGAACTGGTTTCATTCTTTATCTTCAAACTGAGGAAAAGATCATAGATGTGACCATTTACAACCATTTTTTACAAGCTACACTAATTCACTGGTTCAGGCACTTAAATGGGACACAGGACTTTACGCTAAAGAGGAGCAATCAACATACTATGATGCCAGTGACGCTTTATTTACCAGATTTCTAATGAGATTTCATTAGGCCTCAGGCAGAGGCTGCAGAATTCCGTAGGTAGGGCCCTCTTGATTGCCTTTGCAAGGTGATTAATCTAAAGTCAATTTCCAGGGTTCAGATGACCCTTATTTTTAACACGGAGAACACCAGAGATTAAAAACATATTAAGTCAGCCATTGGTTGCAGTCATTGGTTTGCTGGAGTGTCACCTGAACCAATGAATTTTTCCTAAAGACATTAACCTCATTTGATGTGCTGGCGCAGATCTGTGTTTGAAGTTTGAACATTTAAGATGCACACTGTCTCCGCCCACTCTATGGTGGTGTGGAACTATGCTTTTCAATCAATTATGCAGTAAAGCTGCCCTCAGGCTGCTAAGATTGACCTTCAACTACTTAAAACATGAACCCAAATAAGTGCAGCAGGTACATTAACCCACAAGCAAAAAGCATTAGCATACTTTGATGAATTATGCATATCAACCCATGCAGTATAAACTGATTGTATTTCTGAAAATAGATAAATGTCCATTAACTTCTTATTTAAAATGCACAAACTTCATGAAGTTTGGGGTTTTTAATATGCATATTTTGCCCTTTGTTTATACCCACTGTCGCATATCCAATCTACTATTAGTTAGCAAAAACATCAAAAGAGGAGTTTTTATTCATCTTAACACTTTCTTAATGTCAAATAGTTTAGATAACATCAAATCAGGATATCATCATCATAATACTGCAACAGCTTTTATAAATAGTTCTTTCTTCTATTTTAAATTACATACTTCAATACTGAAGGCGAAACATCAGTCCTAATTTTGCTTTTGTCTTTTACATCATTGATTATAATGCATTACATCAGAAACTGGGTTTGTTTTGGAGGGGGTAGTTATAAGGTAGCTTAAATCATACTTACAAGGCAGAAGCTCCTTTGTTGCCATTCAAAGCCACTCACCTCAACATACTTCAGCTGTGCTGACCCCAGCCTTTATATGCCCTGGCTTGGAAAATAACAAGATTTCAAAACATTCCTCATGCCACCTAAATTTACTTAGGCCTCTGACCTGACTATTGTCTGAAATTAAGTCTGTTTTTCAATGCAGTGATCAAATGAGTAGCCAAATTTTCTTTTAATCCAGGACAGAAGCAAAGTAATATTGTTTAGGGAAAATGAGAAGAGACCTTTGGATTTCTGATACTCGCATGGACACAAGTGGACTTAAAGTGAAGGACACAGTTAAAAGCACTGGCATTCAAAATTCTAACAGCCACGTGATAATTAAATCAACTCTACAATCCGAAATGTAGTCATATATTAAAACATGATGCAGAACAAAATCCGTCATGCCTTTATCTGCAGAAGGGAGATAACAAGCTTTCACTCATACAAAGTGCAGCCACTAGTACTGTTACAGAAATGAATAGAGCTGAGCTGACCACATTGCCACACTGTTAAGTCCTGCCATCAGATTCCAGTGAGTAACAGATTTGACTTTAGAGCTCTGCAACTTGTTTATAAATCACTAAATGGACAGCACCAAAATTACCTCTTAGCAATGTTTCAGCAGTACTCATTTGCTAAAGCTCCAAAAATGACTGGGGTTAAATCTGCTGGTAATGCCTACTATCTGAACATTATTCTATTACCGCTTTTGTCTTAACAACTTCCTTAGTAAATACATGTATATATCACAGTGGTAAGGCGTATGCTGTTGTTACACAGTCATTTTGAAATGATCATCTACACACCTACTCATAAATATATGGAGTGGGCCAAAAAATGTACTCTCTTGAATCCGTAAGGTTACAACAATTTTAAACCATGAAAATTGAAGCTCATTTAGTTCTCTTTCTGGTGGTATCATGGCTAATGAACATGTGAGCAGTGTTATGATTATCATGGCCATTGGGGGAAAAAACTACCCATACAAAATGCTGTCAGCTGGTTTTGGCTTCATAACTTGATAATTACTCCTAGTATTCCAACTCACCACATTATTATAGATGAGTAAAAAAGCACAAAAGTAATTAATTTTTTCCCACAAAGTTGAGAAGGAGATGACAAAAAGTGAACATTTGGCCAAGGGAGGGCACCAGCATTCTTGACTTGAATCTTGGGAGACAAATGTAACCTTTCAAGTTACCAATTGGGTTGCATGTGACTTACTGTACGTACCAGAAAGATTATTCAACTAGCTCCCCTTTGCTTCATAATGAAGATGTTGTCAATGTAGAAAGTGAAGGGGGGCATGTTAAACACCTTAATGTGCCATTAAAACCCATA
>CM059275.1:4015834-4093334 GCA_030347295.1 Setipinna tenuifilis | reverse complement strand
TCTAGATTCTGCAACCACCTGCAAACCACTTTGTAGTGAATGTCCTCTGCTTTCTTTTCTTTGTATCATCTCTTTCTTCACTGACATTTACATCCTGTACTGCCTTCATTCTTTTCTCACTACCACTATTCGTGCTCTTCAAACCACCCAACTACCGCCATATATTTTTTATTTTTTACATCTTCACTTTGCTCATCCTGAAATTTTAGTCCTCTACTTTGACTGTACATTACACATGCTCTATTCATGCAACTAGTGGATGTATGCCACGTCATGGCAGTGTTCATGGAAAATAGACAATATTCTCTACCACTCTGGTCAGAAAAACAACGAACACTATTTCTTCTCTTTTTAATCTTACTTTCATTTTGTGACCTCATTGTTCTGTGTTGTTCCTAGTCCTACTTTTTTTAGGTATTTATTTTTTGTTATGTAATTTACGTGCACAGGAAGTGTGGTTCGAGCTGCTACCCAATGTTTCCATATACCCTGCTTGCAATTGGGCTGATTAATGAACTGTGTTGATTCGTTAACATAAGTCATGGGTTTGTTCCATGGTCTTCCCGAGGAAAACAAATATAAAAGCTTGCTGAATTCATGCCGACCCACCGGATCAGTGTGTGTTTTCATCATAAATGTTTCATCAACACACATCAGAAAAGCCCACAGCAAAACTGTATAAATGAACACTTCACATGAGGTTCCGAACTGGCCACATCAACTCTTTTCTTTGATTTATTGAAGCCAGGAACCACCTCTTCATGTTCCCTTGCTGTCAGTCTGCTCTGTGGCTGTGACATGCTCAGCACTGGTCTAGGGAGGGGGGAGTAGAGGACACCATGACTTGGGTGTCACGCATATGGACACTGGCGGCTGCCTACACAGGACTTTTGATTTATAACGTGATGTAAATTTCATTTTGTGTTTTATTCCCTTTATATCAACATTTCCAGGGCTTCACACTAGATACAGAATATGAATCATTTGAAAAACTCTGCCACCTTCAACACATGCCGAATGAGTAACATTTATAAGTATGTAATCTGATTTAAAGTTGGCTTTAGAGAGAAAACCTGGTCAATCCAAACAGGTCAAATTTAACAGTCCTCAAGTCCATATGTATTTACAAATGTTTTATAAATGTTTTTAATGTTTATTTTATTGAATTTTTTTTACAGCCTGGCCGAACTTTGTATGATGATGAAAAAGACAGAAGATCAAAGCTTTGGCTTACTGGTACAACTTTAACCCATTTAAAAACAGCTACTATTCTTAGTGTTTTCTTTTTTCAAAAAGTCATATATTAGCAAAAAAGATTTGTAATGTCGTAGTAGTAAAGAACTTTCCATTGTGCTAGTTTTAGTAGGAGGTATTACTTTGTACAAACAGTGCTGTTGGCTTCAGCATTGTGACAGTCTAAGGTTTATGGATTAGGGGCTGTTGATAGAGCAGAAAATTGGCATTGTCCCTCTTACTAATCTCTTAATAATGTTTCTGATTCATACGAGGCACAAGCCACCTGTTCCTGACCTTACAGCTCCCACTTACTAGCTTGCTTAAAAACATTGCATTTCACTTTATTTATTTTATGTCTCTATTACACTTGACATTTCAAGTGGGGGAAACTGGGTCACTATTTTTTTCATCCATGGACTGGGGTGGTGTTAAAAAATGGCATAGATGCATATAGACTTTTCTTTCCGGAATTCTCTGCTAATTTGTAACGTTATGAGTGTTAGAGACATGTTTTGTGTTCTATACAGTTCATAGACACATTCACAAAGAATAACACCATTTTTTACGAATACACAGGTTAATTTAACATTTGAAACTGAAAAGCAGTAGGTGTATTAAACCCACACACTTGTCTGTTCTGTCCAGATGGTTGTGGATCTGTCACGTTACATACGCGCTTAATTGTATCCATGAATGTCACTGCACAATAAGAAAAAAAGGAATGAAAGGACTCAAGCTGTGCAAATCAAATCATGCTCCTCTTTTAGTTTTCTGTCATACTATCCTACCATTATGTCTCAGCCTGGTTGAAAGCCAGCCCACAGTGAGTAGATACACAACTTGGGGGAAATAGGCGACAAAAGGTAGGAGACCCAAAATTGATGTTAAAATGGAAGCATATGGTTGCACATATGCACCATTTGATTCAGGAGCCCCTTGCAGCACGCATTGTATAATGGCGCATTACTATTCTCGGGATTGCATTGGGATGTGAATGACCCGCTTTTCTCTTCTGCTTGCCTGTTGTGACAGGGCTCCATCCTGCTTCATTACATTCGAAATTGGCACTTTTATGTGAATGCAATCCCCCAAAAAATGCAACCTAATGAGACACAAAGGGTTTCACCCTCCACTGCTGAGAATATATCATGCATCTTAAGCAGAGCCTTTGATGATCGCACTTTCCTCTTCCTCTTCCTCTGCTATCTCTCTCTCTCTCTTTCTCTTTTGTTCCATCATCTCTCCCATCTTTTCTCTGCTGCTGAAAACTCCTCTGTCCCTTGCTCTCTCTCCTCTCTGTCCCTGTCTTTACACTTTCTCCTCCTTACTGAAACTCCTGGATCACCTCATTACTCCCCTCACTGGGACACAAGAAAATTGCATGTCTATTACAGCCACAGTGATGTACCAGTTTTACTTCACTGTTAGCTCAACTATTGATCTAACTTCAAAACTGAAGAATAGAAGAAATGCATGTATTTTTGGCCCATTTAGATGGACTAAGTTTTATTGATTTGAGAATAAGAATTTTATGTTTGCCTTAAAACAATTAGCCGAGAATATGCCTCTGTCAGCAACAAAGGTGGACCACGATTTAAGCAATTAGGACCAACTCCAATTGATGAAGCGTGTATGAAGAATAGAGAGAGCAATTTGCATGACTGAATGTGATGAGTGTGAGGAAAGGAGGCAGCAGCCCACCCACTGAGTTTCCACTGAGTAACAAGCACACTGACTAGCAAATTTGACACTGCATTTTGGCGAACACCTCCGCTACTACCTGCCAAGTATCCGCTGCAGGCTTAACTTCGACAAATTAACAGACATCTACCCATTTTCCAGGCACCATGGCAGAAACCTTTTCCCCTGAACAAGTGTGGTGTTTTTCGAAATCCAATTCATCAAATACAGTAATTAAAAATGTGACAAGGAAAGTGACAGACTGAGCTCATGAATAAAGACTTTTTTAATTGCAAATGTTATTAACACAGGACCAAATGAAACATTTCTCTGTTTAGCATTTAAGATTCATATGTAGCTAAGTTCCTCCTGTCTCTTGCCTGATACAGTCTATTATTTGACAAGTCAAGAATCTGACTCCTGCTGGAAAAGTGTGTGCAGATTTTAATTAGCACGATGCATGTATCTTTGTATCGCATGAGAACTATCTATCTCTACCTAAGCCATTGAATGAAACATTATTAGTGCACCAGGCAGGCAGGAGGACTCAGTATCATGGACACACACACACACACACACACACACACACACACACACACACACACACACACACACACACACACACGCACACCCGCTCATTATGCATCCACAGATTTCTAGAACATGTGTCACGTCTCCCAAAATAGATGCCATAATTGCCATTGCATAACAATCGCCCCACTGAAGCAGCTGGGCCTTAGCTTGAGCTGAGCTGTGGCAGAAAGAGAAAGAGAGAAAGTGAGGGAGAGAGAGAGACAGAGACAGAAAGGCAGACAGACAGGCAGCTCGCATCATGGCGGAGACACCTCACTTTTTTCTTCTCCCGTACTTGAGTTTATCAGTCATACAGCGCTGCAGTCTTGATGCCAGCACTCCAATTAATACCGCTCTCATAGTTTGATGGCCTAAAAAATGCTAAGTCAAGCTTATAAGGGGGGTGGGAATGTCAAGAGACTCCACAACACAAGTAAAACAGAGAGAGAGAGACGGCGAGGGAGAAAGACAGAAAGCAACAGACAGAGAGAGACATGGAGAGAAAGAAAGAGCAAAGAGAGAGAGAGAGAGAGACAGAGAATATAATAATCATATGTGCACCCACTGTCGACAATCTTCCTCTCATCTTTGTCACATTTTGCAGACTTGAATCGGGAGTCAGATTCAGCATGTCCTTTTGTCAGGCAGCCTGATCCCTAATGAGTCACATTTGTCATTGTGCTGGATTATTCACATATAAGTCTTCCATGTTCAAGGTGCAGCAGGTGAGAGTTTGTTTTCTTGAAGTATAAGATTGCCCTAAATGAAAATGTTCACTTCCTCCCAAAAAATGTCAACTTGCTCCATGATCATCTTTTAAAGATCCTGTTGATATTTCATGACAAGGCTAGGAGAAGAGAAAAAAGGCTTTGTTTTTTTTTTTTCCTGTAGTATAGCACATCCTCGGAAACTTGCACAAATAAAAGCCTTTCCTTTTTTATTCTTCTGAGGTACTTAAGACATCACCGCATGACCTGTGATGTCATCTTTCCTCCAAAGGTTGAGACCTTTGCGACCCTGAGTACCTTCTGTGCCATTGTGTGTAAGAATGAGGACAGGAAATGCTATTCGCTTGGGCTTTAAAGCTCTTGCTCTGCCAAGAACTGTTTCTAAAAAAGGACAGATCATCCAAAAAACCTGTTTCAATTTTAAGAGACCCTAAAGAGAAATGACAAATACAACCATGTTACTGTATCCTGTGTAAATGTGAAGTGGTCACATCCTAGGCATGCATTATTAATAAGACCTTTTTATTTTTTGACATGCACATTATCTGAGTTTTGAAACATTATATGATCTCAGTAAAAATATAAAGGCACAATGTTTCAGCTGAAGAAAAGTTTGGCATGACTTAACAAAAAAAGGCCGTCTGCTCTCCTCATTTTGTTTGGTCTGTATGGTATTTTTTTCTTTTTATTGCCACTGTTTATGTTTGTTTCCTTACCGTTTTGTGTCTAGTCTTTCATACCAATTGTGGCCTACTTCTTCACTCTGCAGCGCTTTGACCTGATCAATATTTCCCCCTGTGCATTATAACAGGCCTCGTCTTGCACATAATAAGACTGTACACAAGTGCCTCCCACCCCAGAGAGGGGCGCACCAAATCCAGATTCCCCTGATCGCACCCCACCTACCCACACACACACACGCACCACGACCACCCAACAACAATCCTCCTGCACCCCCTTGTGCACAGCCCGCCTTGTCTTTCAGCTCAGCAGGTCAGGCGCTTGCTCGGATGTGAAAGTACGAAAGCAGCAGCACCACAGGTTGGTAGTGAGACAAAAGGGGGTTTTTAAGTGTCAGGCAGAATTGTCTCTCTCCCCGGGTGCTTTTCCACTGTTTCTGACTCTCTTCATCCCCACCACCACACCCATCCCACCACCTTGTGTCTCTCTCTATCTATCAATGTTTTTTTCACCACATTTGCCATTTAAAATAGCAAGATACACGCTCCGCTTTCCAAGTTTGCAGGCTGTTAACTAAAATGCTCAAGATTTCCTCCTGGCTTATTTTCTTAAGAAAGGGGCCGTGCCTTATAATGCTTGGTTACTACTACACTACTTACAGGAGATTTGAGGATTTGCTTAACTGGGAACTGGAAGTTCCCTGATTAAAGTTTTGTATCTTAAAATAACGATACAGGTTGGCTTGCTTTACTTGACTCACAGGATTAAATGAATTACAGAGGGTGTAGTAGGAATGCCTCTAAATGATATGCACAAAACTGGCAAAGAAATAATGTAAAAATCCTGACCCGGCATTTGTTATTAACCAGACAAGTCAAATCAATTACTTGAACATTTGATTTATTTAATATCAGCTGACAGCTTAAACAGTGTCACTTAATGATTCAATAAAAGAGAAGAAAATAAATACCTTCAAAGATAATAATTGCATGATAAAATTAGACACTCTTTTCTTTCTTTGCCCCCATGCCAACCAAACCCAAGGCCTGTAATTGGTGCATTCGAAGTACACCTCGAAGGGCTTGCCATCATTACTGCCAGACAAAAAAGACACAGACAAGGGTGAGAGAAGGGGTGGGGGGAGGGGAGAACGATTTCACACAATTTTCTGTCCCTGGTGAACAAAGCTTGGTGAAGAATTAAAGAAGGTATGAACATCAAGACTTCTTTAGAAGTAGGCTGTAGAATGAGGAGAAAACATATCAAAGCATCTCGTTTTTAGTCATGTAAATGAGCCGGACTGAGCCGGTCTAAGCACATCTTTTATCCTGCACCCAATCAGGCATGGTTTATTTACAGACAAACACATGCAGGACAGCTGAGCAGAAAGTGTAGTTCTATGGTTAATGGTTACATTTGTCCTGTTTTTGTCTACCATCTACATAGACACAAAGTTACAATTACCTGGGACTGACAAAGATACTACTAGCACTAGTATAGCACGCTGATTGAAACTGGACAGGACTAAAAGGCAAGTCAGGACCATCACGTGGGTGTCTCATAAAGTCTGCAGCCAGATGATTGGAAAAAACAATCTTACATGTGGAACAAACAGAGGTAAAGTCTAATCTGTTCACATTCCACGTTTCCAAATCATTTGGAATTTATAGAAAAAAAACGTACCACTAACTATGTCTATCTTGTGTGTATGTCCTGTACATTTACTGCAATACATTTTTACAGCTCATATTTTTTCACCAGAAATCCTTTTAGGCTTTGATCAAGACTCATGTTTAAAACAAAACAAACATGCAACAACAACAAACAAAATTAGCCATAGTCTTTCGTTAGGCACAAGCATCCCTATTGTTGCTTCGTGCCATTCAATAGTCTTATGCTGCCTTGTAGATTTCCCTCTAATGCAGCATGACATTTTCACATCCTCAAGATGCTCTCTTGAAGAGCAGAGGCCTCTCTACTGAAACTGAATAGTAACCACAAGATGATATTTCAGTCCTTGAGGGACTGGTGATAGACTACCTCAAAAGACAAGTCCCTTCACATCAATTCTGTCTTTTTTGATGTATGTGGCCATTTGTGGCATGTGAATTCAATTAACATAAAGTATTCTTTGAAGGAAGAAGGGGAAAACAATGCATCAAATTGACAGTCCTGCAACATATTTCTTATACAGTCAGCCATGTAATCTTCAAAACAGAATAAATACTTAACTCATACTTAATAAATGCACTGCAAAAATCTGTGTTGTCAACATTCAGTATTCATATACTTTCAAGAGGAGGCAGGATATCATATCATATTATTAACACTCAAGGATGCCCATGTATGGGCCCTGGCTTTTTATGGAGCCATAAACAAATCAGTGTAGAGAACAAAGGGACTTGTATTGTTTGTTTAGTAAGACTTTATTTTAAGGTTCCTTTTCAGTATATCTACATGTAAAATCATACCTAACACTAACCCTAACCCTAACTTTATGGTACTGTGAAAATACTTTTGAATTACTTATTGTTACACACTCTGTTACTGTACCTAATCAATCTATCAGGGACAGTACAATATAGTGTAATCGTTTGTTTTAATATTAATTGAAATTTGCATTCTAGATTAAATAGTATAAAACCAATGTGGAATGTAGCTTGTGTCACTATTATTGCTGGGCATTTATGCTCTCACTGCTCATATATATGCAGTAACATCAGGACATTTTTCACCTGTAGGAAAGGAGATGTCAGGTACATGGATATACCCACACAATACTTTAGGCAGTCCCACAGTTGTATCTCTCTCTGGCATTTATCAGGTTTGATTCTCATCTTCTGCTTTACCTTTACTGGGTCACACTTCATAGAAGTAGGTCAGATGTAAAGCCTTATGTGACCCAGGGTCAATGTACCACAGAAAATTGATGTTTCAGTCTAAATCATACTTCATTTGGAATCAAGTGGTCAAACATTTTGAAAGCTAGCCAAACTCTTGAAGGGGTACATTTAAGGATTAAGTCTTTGCCATTCACTGAAAAAACATTATCAGCTGAACCACACAGTATTTAGGTAAACGTTGATTTTCATATGTGATTTAAACCATTTAAAAACCCTTTCATATAATTCATAAAAGTAATTCATATTGTGACATATGCCATGGGCCCTTGACCATGGTCACCCATATTTCTAAATAATCTCTCTTACTAAATAGACATAAAAACTCTTGTAATATATTTCTAAAATATCCCTGGTAGGACTTTACAATAACCATCACCTATAAACGGCAAATTACTGGTTATTAATGTTGTAATTGTAAACATTACAACTGTAAACATATGAATTGTAAACTGTTTATAAACATTATCAGCTGTTATGGTGTTTCTAAAACAGAAGTTCAGCAAGGAGCGTGACGAAATTTGCCACGCCCCATCTCATTAAACTTATAGGTAACTTATTCATCACCACTCACCTGTCAGTGCCTCAGCTTGCTTCCTCCTGCTCGCAACTTTCCTGTGCTGCTTATACCCCTATCCAGGACCATTGTTAGACCTGGGCAGGCTATAGTCCTGGATTTTCTGAGAATAGCCCAGGATCTCTATGCCATCAAAAATAAATAAACAAATAAATGATGATGATGATGATGATGATGATGATGATGATGAAAATAGTCCTGTAGAGTAGGGCCCACCCCCGAAAGTTGGTTCAATGCAGTTGGCACACCCCACCCCGGAGAAAAAAATCCTTCTGTATACAAATGTATAAACACAAAGCCTACAACACAGCAATACACAGCAATCAATGAAAGGTGTTAAAATCATGTTTAATGTTTGTGTGCTGAGGCACTTAGGAGTGGGGGGGTCTTACCCCATAATTTTTTTATAAATTAAAATTGAATGTAATTCCATGCATTCTGGTGCGTTTTACAAGTTCTTACATCTATAGAAGAAGACTTAGCAATTATATCTATAACTATGTTTAGACACAGGCTTAGCATTTAATTCCTGGCTTAATACTTGGTTGCCACTTAAAAAAAGTGGTTTGGTGAAACTAAAATGTCATACAACACTACTACAAAAACTAGATAGTTTTAACTCCTCCAACTCAATTTTAATTGATAGATTTGAAATAAAACAGTCAATAAAGCCAGTCAGCCTGGGATTTTTTTTGTCCTTCCGTCCGGTGCTTGCGCCCCCTGGGAGAGTGTCAATCTCACTTGTTCTGAATTGGTGCAGCAACCACCACAGCATCCTATGGCCTCCCTGAGCTAGCACTCAAAACAGTTGGCCGATGGTTCTCGGACACATACCACTTACAGGTGCTGGTCATATAATTAGAACATCATGAAAAAGTTGATTTATATCAGTAATTCCATTTAAAAAGTGGGGCTTGTATTTATAATGCTTATTTCTTTCATTTTAATGATTATACTAGGCCTAATACAAATCCCAAATTCAGTATCTCAGAAAATTAGAATATTACTTAAGACCAATACAAAAAAAGATTTCTAGAAATGTTGACCAACTGAAAAGTATGAACATGAAAAGTATGAGCATGTACAACACTCAATACTTAGTTGGGACTCCTTTTGCCTGAATTACTGCAGCAATGCAGCTTGGCATGGAGTCGATCAGCCTTTGGCCCTGCTCAGGTATTATAAGAGCCTAGATTGCTCTGATAGTAGCCTTCAGGTCTTCTGCATTGTTGGGTTTGGTGTATCGCATCTTCCTCTTCACAATACCCCATAGATTTTTTATGGAGTTAAGGTCAGGCGATTTTGCTGGCCAATTAAAAACAGGGGCACCATGGTCCTTAAACAATTTACTGGTAGCTTTGGCACTGTGTGCAGGTGCCAAGTCCTCTTGGAAAATGAAATCTGCATCTCCATAAAGTTGGTCAGCAGCAGGAAGCATGAAGTGCTCTAAAACTTCCTGGTAGACGGCTGCGTTGATCTTGGACTGTGGACCAAGTGGACCAAGACCAGCAGATGACATGGCACTCCAAACCATCCATCACTGACTGTGAAGAACTTTACACTTGACCTCAAGCGACGTGGATTCTGTGCCTTTCCTCTCTTCCTCCAGACTCTGGGACCTGGATTTCCAAAGGACATGCAAAATTTACTTTGATCACATAACTTTGGACCACTCAGCCAGTCCAGTTCTTTTTTGTCTTTAGCCAGGCAAGAGGCTTCTGATGCTGTCTCTTTTTGGAGAGTGGCTTGATTCAAGGAATGCAACAGCTGAAGTCTTGCATACGTCTGTGCATGGTTGTTCTTGAAGCACTGATTCCAGCTTCAGTCCACTCTTTGTGAATCTCCCCCACACTTTTGAATGGGTTTTGTTTCACAAACCTCTCCAGGGTGTGGTTATCCCTATTCCTTGTACACTTGTTTCTACTACATCTTTTCCTTCCCTTCGCCTCTCTATTAATGTGCTTGAACACAGAGCTCTTTGAACAGCCAGCCTCTTTAGCTTGACCTTTTGTGTCTTGCCCTCCTTGTGCAAGGTGTCAACGGTCATCTTTTGGACAACTGTCAGGTCAGCTGTCTTTCTCATGATTGTGTAGCCTACATAACTAAACTGGGAGACCATTTAAAGGCCTTTTGCAGGTGTTTTGAGTTAATTAGCTGAATAGAGTGTGGCACCAGGTGTCTTCAATATTGAACCTTCCCACAATATTCTTATTTTCTGAGATACTCAATGTGTGGTTTTTGTTAGTCAATATTAAAAGTCATCATCAATATTAAGATAAATAAACACTTGAAATACTGTATGTCAGTCTGTTTGAAATGAATGTATACAAGTTTCACTTTTTGAATGGAATCACGATCATGATATTCTTATTTCCAGCTGCACATTGTAGTTTAGCGCTACTCAGTCCTGGTAAGGGGTCCCACATACTCATGCATTTATGGGGTGCTTGCTCAGATTTCACAGGATTCCTGCTAGCACAGGGTCAGCAGGTGAGCTCCTATTAGAACTTCAGGACAACCACGACCAGCGACCTCGCCCAATACGCTCTTGATTTGATGCATGCTTTTTTTTCGTCATTGTCACCTGAGATTGATCTTGCATGTTTCTCAGGTGTCAGGCAGTCATTCTGCCGGGAACTAGAGGATTCATCTTCTTCATTTATTTCCTTAAATCGTGAACTAGTGAAATAAATATATAATGCATTGTTTTCATGATTAGTTAATACTAACTGCTTAATAAATTATTAAGTTAAATTAATATTGTCTATGATAGGCTATGATAGAACATGACCATAGGTAAGACTTGAACCTGGGTCCCCATGGACACCTGCATAAGTGCTGCAGCCAGCTGCAACATAGCAACCTCAATATTGCTCAGATTAATGAACAGGAAATCAAAGATTAATGTGCAGCATAGGTCCACAGAGTCAAGAGATGAAGAGAAAAGAATAGACCTGTAATACATTTGTTTAAATACACTGATAACATCTTGCTAACCTGAGGACACATTATGCATATATCTGCACTTTAACAAATGATAATAACTTCAACTTGATTAATATCAGGTGATCTCTTAGCACATCCTTGGTTACCCTATATGTTGCTGTTGAGGCAATAATGAGTGCAACACTCTTTTAAACTGTCCCTTGTGAGTCCCATTAAGGTAACGGAATTAATGATTTTTCTGATGAAAATAAGACATTCGGTCAGTCCGAAATTGGCAGAATATGTCATCAAAGTACAATGAAAAGCACTACTGAAACTGCTCAGCACTACTCAGTTTATCGACAATCACATTGTATGTACATCCATGCTAGAATCATTTCAACGTCTGTGTTCAATATTTTAGGACAGCAAATATTATGAATAGCAGACATTGTAAGTAAAAATAGAATAGGCTACATGTTGCAAACATGTCTCAGTCACCTACAGCAATGGTAGTCACCTGCCTACATTGTAATGGTTTTAATCTTTTTATTTGTTGACATTTGGCATTTTAGCATTGGGCAGATCTCCTTCCAAGTTCAGCATTGTTTACTTCTGTTAATAGTGCTGTTTTCTATTTAAATAGGATTCAATAAAGCAAAGCATGACAAATCCCAGATCATGCAATTTTCTAATAATCTGCTGATATAAAGTAGATGGCTCAGACGGGTCATCAGGTAATTTAGAACAAACAACAACTGAGAGTTAAATGTTTTAGAGAGAGTTAAACAAGATGTTTCAATCTTACTGTATTGTTTTTTATCTTTTTCAATTACTTTTGTTTTGATCATGTCCGTTACCATTGTAGCAAACATAAGTTTGCAATATTGAAATTCTTTAATAAAGTTGTGCGTCATTCATTTTTACAGCCTGGAAACAGGCACTTTAAGTGTCAGTAATGGTTCCTTGTGAATTTTCTATGAGTAATTATGAGTTAATCTTACTTTACCTAGAGTAGAAATTCAGTGTGTATGACTCTTCATAAGTTGTTATAAGCAATTAGTGCTGTAAAATACCAAGCACTTCAAGATAATAAATGCCACATCTAACTTGCAGGTGGCCACATGTGAGTATACATAAAGAACATCCCCTTTCATTCTTTTCTGCTGATTGTTTGATTGTACGTGATTGGCTGCCTGTAATTAACTGGCTAAGCCTACATAGAATATAGTAGCTTAGACTTCTTGATTAGGAGACAGCAAAATGTTTGGTTGTTTGTGTGCCGAAGACTCCTGCAAGAAGCTACAAATAAAGTGCAAGTAAAGTGAGATTACCTTAACAACTGCATGATGTTTGGATGTTTGACGACCTCCTCATATTGTTGATTACTGCCTGTCTCCATGTTCATCCAGTGGCTCTCCTCCCGGTGACTAAATTGCCTCATAGGCCCACTTGTTTATCTGTCTCTCATTCATACAAGATGATGATAAATATAATGTGAAAATGTACAGAGATATCATGCTTTTATCTGCAAATGTGGAATTGCAAGGTGTTTTTAGTTAAATTCCCACATCTTGAATTAAACATAACAAGAAAAGCATAACAGCCACCACAGTACTGCCCAAAATCATGTTTACTTTATTAAACATGTATGAAATGCAACAAAATATTCTCATTTGAAAGTTGTTTTTTATTATCACATGTAAAGAAATCCTATTCCCATTTCATTATTTAGGAAAAGTTTTATGACATTTAGCACGAGTTCCAAAAGTTTGAAAACTATTTTGTCGATGTTGGCTCCAGTGCTTTAAAAAGCAGGGGGAGAGCATGTGTTGTGCCCAAGCAGACCTCTGCACAGTAGAGGCATTCCCTGCTCATTATGGCCAAATGACCCTGCCTTCTGTTCTGTTGTTATCTTGCCAAACTGTCCCAGCTGTCTGACATTATTTTCTTACAGTAAATTAGAAATGGTATATGTGGATTAATGACATGTTAAAGTCAAGATTATATAAATAAATGTATTTACTTATGTTGTTTGTCTTGTTACAGTGAATAAAAGATTCAATGCCAGGTGTTCAGCAAAAGTAATACTATACATAGTCTACTTAAAAACATATATTTTATATAGGCTATTTAAAAAGAGATAAATATATGTAAAATTTAAAGTATAGAATGATCAAACCATTAACACACTAGCTGGCAGTATACATGTTGTTATTGTCCATTATAGTATGCATAAAACTACACATTCATCCATTCATTTTTGTCTAACAAGGAATGATCATTGCATCTTTTACGGCTAATCTAACGTGCAAGCTGTTCACAGTGCCCAAGTCACACTATCATTAACTTCAACCCTTCCATCAAGAAGAATCAGTCAGTCAGTCCTTTGTACATAACACTGTTTTGACAATGTTGACATATAGGCGCAGAAACCCACCCATCGCTCAGCTATTGAAACAGTATTTTGTCAGTGGTCAGAGGCCACTGACATAATGAACAGTGAAATACCTGATATATCCAGTAGTGTTCAGTAGACTGTTGAAGCAAGGCCCTGTGACAAATTCTGACTCCACGCCTAAGCGGTTTAAAGCCTAAGAGGCTTCAGTGCACCCCACTCAACAGAAAGTAGCCCGGAGGCAAAAAATACGAGTGCTCCAACGACGCTTTATAATGGCATGTCAGCATCTAAGTTCTTAAGAGCAAAAATCTGTCAAAGCGGAATCATTAGTCTGACTGTCTTGAGTGTGTATCTGGAGTGTGATAACAAAATTTGACTAGCCCCATCTAAACCAGCCATGCATCCAGCCAACCATGAACAAACAACTGCCCACTCTCAACTGTCAACACACAGCACAGTGCTGGCTGCCAAATAAATGAGGAGAAAGAATATGCATGAGTGACCAGTCATTTCCAATGTAATTAGCAGAAAAATACCTGTCATGCTTATTACAGTTATTGATTGCATGCATGGGAGGCCCCCACTTGAAAATGCACGCTTCAGTTCAAGGGGAAGGCGAGTGTGAAAAATGCTGGGCAGGAAGGCTGGCGAGGTGGATGCAGATGCACTGTCACTATGGGCCTCCACAGGACTACTGCAATCTCCAGAGATGCTACCACAAATTATTATTTTTTATGCTAGTGTAACAGAATAAACTTTTTTGTTCTCCATAATTCTGTGTTGTGTATAAATGTAGATGTAGACTCAATGTTGATTTTAACTGTCGCCCCTGACAACAATAATTAACAGAATTGACAGGAGTACTGTGATCTTCCAAAAAATCCACCGCAGATTATTGCTAGTGCCCCCTCAGACTGTCTCCGTACTATCAGTGTTCGGTGTTTGAAGAGGGTGGTATCTCTACCAGGAGAGAAAAAAAGATCATAGAAAAAAGTCTTTGAGCAGCATCCTCTCATGTCATTCCACTCTTCACTACTTGTAATACTAACTATTTGTATTAATCGATAGCAGAGCCCTAATCACTTTTCAAAAAAAAAAAAAAAAACAGAAAATGCACAGGTCATCACACAGGTTTATGAAAAAATCTATATACATGGTGGTATAATTTGCTTTTAAGTCCAGGACAAATTAATGATCATATTTAGCACAAAAAGGGTAAGTTCAAAAACTGTCTAATTACATGTTAAGATGAGAAAGCAAAATATATGTCTTCCATAATAACAGGATTGCGAAATTGTAATTAAGACATACCTGTGCAGTTCTAATGATGTTGATTTTAAAGTAGAAATGTTTAGTAGGATCTCATTGCGGTTTAGCAGTACAACAGCTGATTTTGTTATGCTTTACACTCTCATACTTGCAGAAGGCAGTGCCAGCTGATAAAGCTGATGTCTACATATGACATATGGTCACAATAGTAAGGCGCTGTTGTTGTGGGATGAATTTAACACCATAATATAATTAAATCCAGGATTAAGTTTTAAATTGACTTAGCATGTAGTAAGTCAACAACTACTGAGCTGTTTTCATTAATCCAAATTCCATAAAGAGAGATGTGAGTAGGTTCTAAACCATGGAAATTGAAGCTTACAAGATTAAATAAAATTGTAAGTGCTTCAAAACCACAATATAAGTAAATATCGGTGATGTACTCACACTCATTTTTGGAGGTCCTTTTCTTAATCAGTCACCTTTTTAATGTCTTGTGAAAACCCTGGGGCACAGAATTCTTGTTTTGTTATATTTTTTACTTATTTTTCTGACAGTGCCACCATGTTGCTTCTGTGTCATGAAAACAAGGAATGGGTCCTAATGACAATCCATCCACATGTATGCCCTTATGTCCTGCTGCAATGAGGACCATCATATGAATTCTTATGTAACCTGTATTTTCTGTTTAGGCTTCATATTCTTGCAGAAACGTAATAGTGACTTACATTATAGTAAAGGTGCAAAAGTCTAACATTTCGACATTTTTTAAGTTCCTTATGGACCTACCCTCTCATGCGCTTCTGTTCTTTCAAAGAGGTGACCAGCTTGCGTGACAGCACACTAATGGACACGGAATTGATTGGGGGTGTGGGGCAGAGATTAAAAAATGGAGCTGGTCACATCCTTTTTTTTGCTCTCCTTTTCCTTCCTGCCTGCTCTGGCAGCCACATGTGTTCTTTGAAGGAATCCTTTAATTGGATGCTCGGCGAAGGTGCTGTCAGATTAGCCATGCAGAAAAAAGACCAGGTCTGACTGGTCACGCTTCTGTTGGGGGAAATTGCGATTGCTTTCGACAGAAAGAGATCTGCATAATGCTGTAGAAAAGATGATAAAAAGGGTGAGATACAGCAGATCAAGCCATATCAGCACTGCAAATATTTCAAAGACAAAGCAATTTGTGAAAAGATAAATATGTAACAGTCGTGTGTGCATATTTGTTTTCCTAGATGTGGTTGTAGGCCTAGAAAAATATTTCAATTATGAGACAGTTTATAAATTCAAAACTGTTGTTATTCAAAACAGATTCATGCCCTCCCTATTCCTCTCTGGTTGTTCGTAGCATAATTGGGTATAGGTTTGCATGCTTTCTCTGTTTTCAAGTCTGCACTAATTCATGAGCCTTTTTGAATGTATAAATTATGCATTTGAAGTGTTGTGAGCCTGGATATGGCAAGAGTTTTCAAGTGATGTACCTCCATTATGAAGATACATGTGATATTTACCATACGCAACAACACAATGGTAATGATTACTAGTTTTCTCTCTTTCGATATGGACAAATGTGATGCTCTCTTCCATCTGTGTATAGTGTGCTGTCAGTAATTCATTCTGTCCTTCCTCCTTGTCCTGTTGAGAGAATCTCGCCTGACACGTGTGGCACAGGGGCTCACCCAGTTCGATTTGCACTGTGGCAGCGTAGTAATTTCACAACCACACTCAGGTACGCTGCACCTGGCACATAAAACAGTGCAGCAGTGCTTTCAATTTAAATGTATTGCATCTTGACAATGAATAAACAGAAGCAGCGCAGCATTTGCTCACGCAGGAGCGTCTCAGGGGCCAGCTGTCTACTTGGTGTCACGTAAAGCTGGAGGCCGGCATTGGGGATGAGTTAGGAGACACTGTCTCTCCACAGTTGTTTATACATTAGAATAGAATAGAATAGATCTTTACTGTCATTGTCATAGGTATAATGAAATTTAAGGTGCACACATAGCGCATCTTTTGTGACGTCTATATAAAAAAATTGAAGTGCTGGAGTTACAAAAAAATACAATCAATAAATATGTATACAAAAAAAAACACATGGGGCACCAGCTGTCTACTTCGTGTCATGTAAAGCTGAAGGCCGACATTGTACATACACTGCAATGCATATCTTACACACAGACTAATAAAACAATGTATTTCATGTATTTATCTCCTCAGGCAGGATCAAACCTAAGATTTTCTGTCACTTTTGTGAGATAGACAATGACGCATCTTTGAATCTTGCCTCCTCTCAATTGTTTATACAGTAAAAAAGCAATCTGCCAGTCCCTCCCTCAGTGTCAATACTTAAAAGACAGACATCCTTTCACCGAACACCTCCCAAAGGTATTTTCTTTTACTGTGGCACCTTTACAGGACAGACACACATGTATGTAGAGGACAAGGTTGTTGTGTGAGGTTGTGGCTGATAGCTAATTACCACATTGGAAATATGATTGATTACTGAATGCAGGGATGCCCTTGGTTGTCACAGTATCCTTTGAGCATTTACACAACATAAAGACATGCCCCTCCACAACTAGCTAGCCTTTCCCATAACTGGCTTCAGAGTTTTAAAAAATGTGGTGCTTGTAATTGACTTTTTATACAACCCTCCACACACAGTCAACAAGCTTCGGATTTAAAGTTTGTAAGCAGTGGGAATTGCTTTAAAATAATTTCTTAAAAAACTGTGGTATTGTATAGAAATATGTATACATATCAATAGTTGTTGCAGTGCACCAAAAAAAAGGTACATCAGAATTTTTGTTACTTTTCACTACAAAACCTACAGCAGACTTCTATAGCGAGCCAAGGTGATGAAATAGGGATCAAGATGCAGTAATGAATACAATGTGCATGTTTGGCGACTGCATAATGAACTGGATTGTGTCTACGTGTGTGTGACGATAATCAAGTGGGTGCATATGTTCATCTTGGATGTGTGTTGTTTGATTGCAGACAGGTGACAGGGAAAAGATATGCATGGGGAACAATAGGAAACCTTTCAGATATGTGCATAAACATGTGCATAAAGGGATTTAGCCAGAAGATGGAGGAATCTGCGTGACTGCTGGGACATTCAGTCTTTATCTGGTCATTTCAAACCCCATTAAGTATGAAACGTACATCTTTTTTTGTTTGTTTTGTTTTGCTTTCTTGGGGGCTGTCATGCTGGGAGTGTCATTCTGACGGTATGGTGTATATGCTGGCGTTAAATAAGATGCGGCTTAATATACTTTCCTTCAGCAAGTATGTATCCTCTTAAGACTTCTCTCCAAAGCATAGTCCTGTCTCACTGTAGAGGCAGTGTACCTGTCAAGCACAAAGCATAGTCATTCTGCTGTATTAATTCAGTCATTTACACAAGTGTCACATTGCCTTGATATTTTTTGCTTATTTTGTGCTCGCCAGTATAGACACTAATTTGGCTAAATTCCTAATTATATATTCTAAAATGTTACCTCAAATCACCTGTATAAATGTTGTGCTGGCATCTACATAGAACAGTTCTTAGAAACCATAACAAGTGTTGTGGGGGGGTCATCTCCCCGGGTCAGTGAAGGCTTTGATACGTGAGCGACCCTTTCGGGCCTTCGTGGTTGGCTGTGATTTGCTGCGAATGGATCCTATGTGGGAGGTTCCACTTGTTCAACCCCCGAGTTGAACCCTTTCTCAGAGAGGGATTTCACACCATGCAGCTCTGGCATACGGGCGAGCTTTGTGGGCTGCTCGGCTCAGCGGCAGCCTTTCTGAGCTGCCTCTGCTGCTGCTTCAGATCAAGGGCACTTGGGCTCCAGTTGCCATGGGGACAGCAACAGAAGGTAGACTGTTCCTGTTGATGGACACGCTCCTTAAACAAACTTTACAGGTCAAAAGGCCGGTGTGTGTGCACTGCGCTCTATAGGACAAGATGAGTGACAGTGGCGTTTTGTTAGTTTGATACAGTGTTGTTTTTTTCGCTCCGCTGTGAGTGCGGCAAGGTAATAAAACACAAAAGACACAACACAGAAAGCAAAAGGGAGGACAAAGGATGCTGAATCCATGACCCGTATTGGTCTAGTTCATACCTGCAGTAAATAAAGTTCAACATATAACATGTCATTCACCTGTGAATGCCAACGCATGCTTTTCTGCAGTATCTCCTGACAGCGGTAAAACTGAAGGTCCATGAAAACTGGCATGCATGCTCTTTATGGCTTAGAATTCCATCAGTATGTAAAAGATTTAATATTCTTCCATAATATTTGTATTGACCTTTGTAAATAGTAGTAGGAGAAATTTTATATATAATATATTTTTTCTAATACGTATATTTGGAGGAACCATCGTGATTTTATTAAATGCTAAAGGGTGGTGCAACAATAAATAAAACATGATAATGATCCCCTAAGGAGATTATGGAAATTGCATCTTTGCAAGGATATATTGTAAGAGTGAAATATTTCCTTGCCTATCTTGGGCTGTCTGGTTTGGGGTAGTGCAATGGATACTAATGCGGCAAATCTCCAGATTGAAAATAGCACTGATAAATTCTTGAGCATATTAATATTGCGGTTGGTTTGATGATTAAATGCACATCTTCCGGAGGAAATTATAGGCAACCTATGTAATTTACATTATTCAATATACAATCTATGTAATTTACAATAACAACAATAACAACAGGTGACCATTTACTTTCCTTAGAGTCACTGGATAATGCTTTGCCTTTAGACAATGCTCAAAGGTTCCGATGTTAATTTACATGTATTTACTGTCTCTGACTCAGGACCACTTAAAGGGAAAAAAGCTTGCCTGCTTGAATTGGATACATTATAAAAGTATGACCCTACAATAGTCTCCTGAAATTGGGAGGAAGAGGGAGGGAGTGGAGTATAATCAATTGGCAATTAAAAATCACATCACTGAAAATAAAAAAGTGCATTAAAGAGAGCACATTATGATGACGTTCAGACTGAAGACAGGTTTTTAATTAAATTCGAATCACAGCAGACATAATCAAAATTTTCAATGCTTTGTAGCCCTCTGACACTGCAGATAATTGGGCTACGTAGTCAGCTTGCAGAGGGAGGCAAAGTAGTTAAAATTACTCTGTGATGATAAACACATCATAATCTACCGCACGACCACATACACACTCATGCAGATACTGTTACACTTACATGTCGGCACACAGACACACTTACATGGCTGTCTGTAATGTTTAAATTGAAAAATGAATTAAACCGGGTATATAATCCTTCATGTTACAAGCAGATAGAGAAAGTCTAAAATGGAACTTGACAGTGGTTCAGTGGGGAAGCTGAGGTTACTGTGGATTGCATTGTGTTGCATGTATCCTCAGATACACTTTTTTTCACCCAAATCTCATCAAACACTTTTCTATTCCTTTCTGTCTCATTTGTCCCTTTTTAATGTACTAGACGCCTCCACACTGCACACCATAATGGCCGTGGTTTATTGCTGTGGTAGAAATGTGGGAATCAGAGCAAACTTGGAACAGCAACTATAAAGAGGCGCACGCCATTAAAATACCGCTCACACTAGGCCAATCCGCTGATAATGATGTGGTCCCTTAAAGGGTTTGTCTCTGTGTGGGGAACCAAGTGATCTGATAAAGTGCCACACAGAGAATTTTGAAATATTTTGGAAATTCATTTTGGTACCACACAAAGACTGTGATTGTACAGTTTAGTTTTATTTTTTAGACTGCAGCAGCCTGTGTTTTTCAGCCTTCGTAGTAGTAGCTTTTCCTCTCAGCCATCGGTAGCAGTCCTGAGTGTGATAACAGCTGTGCAGACCTGGCAACACTTTAGGCTCATTAACACCTTCAGGCTCCAGTGTACCAACTGACGGAGGTTCAACGGGGCCTTTTTACAGTCGGTTTCAGTAGCACACTTAAATTCCCATTCAATTACCAAGACACTGTAGGCCTACTACAGCCAGAGAAGGACAGACACTGAAAAAAAAGCACATATATATATATATATAGTATATTCCATTTATACCATGGCAGCCAGCTCAACATGCTGAGAAACTTTCCATGCAGCAGCCAGTAGACTAAACTCAAAAGGCTCCAGGGCATCAGTGAGAAACGTACACTGACTTTGCAAGCATGATGTCAGAAGTGGAATGATACATGGACATGTGCTATCAGAAGGATGTGTCAGGAAATGTCTGAGTGAGCCAGTAAATTTTGAAAAGTAAGGGGGTGGGATAGGGGTATGGGGTACATTTTCTGATGGCTGTTCTCAGGAAGTTCCAAGAATGGGATTTGGAGTCCTTCAAAATTCTATGCCAAGCTGAATTTATGCAGTGATGAGGGGACACTGAGTTGTTGCTAGGGCATTTTTTAAAAGGCAGTTACACACATTCCATAACACAGCTACCAAAAACCAAAGTAAAGAAAAGTAAAATGAAAAATGTAGAGTTTTCCATAATTACTGAAATCTCTAACTTATGAAACGCTTCTAGTGGTAAAGTTCATCAGCTGCCTTCCTCCCCATGTCTGGTTTGTAGTGTGTTTTTACATTTCTGTCAGAATGTTAAAAATACTTGCGATGATTTTTTTTTTTTTGCATTTTGCATTAGATAACCACTCTAAAATTCAGCCGACTGACCTAGTGTGTGTGCCCTGCAGGCCAACTGCTTGGTGGCATCCACTTTCTTGGATTTCATTTCAAGCTGTCTGCTGAATATGTTAGCTCATGTGAGTCATGGTCCAGCTTTAATAAATGCCAAAACCATCCACCTTTGCAGTTCATATAAGCTTGATTTTAAGTAGTGATGTAAGTGTACATGTGAAATAAATTATTTGGTAAATTGGTAAATGTGTCTGCAACAAGAATAACATACTCATCAAATTAAAAAATGTGACTTTGGACACTGTAATGCTTCATGTAAACACTGTAATATACATACATATTTAGATATACAGGAGCAACCAGATAATTTATTAATAAAATTGAATCTTTGCCATTTTCTCTCCCAAAGTATATATTTCCCCACTCAAGGCTATGCTAACCAAAACAGAGATTTGAACTGAATGTGTAGGAACATCATGGCTTTTTAATAGATCCCTAATGGCCCTAATAATGCCATTGTAATTAACCTTTCCCCACAGTTCAGATATACAGGCAATTATTCCAGTGAACAAACCGACAGAAGATTACCGAGATATAGACTAGCACTGGCCGTGATAAACACCAGCTCACCAACAGAGTGGGCATCCCATAGCAACCCTTACCAGCAGAATGGGCATTCCATGGCAACACTTACAAACAGAGTGGGCATCCCATAACACCACTTACCAACAAAGTGGGCATTCCATAGCAATGCACCCCAAACTCGCATACGGCCCACCCGTACCATCGTGCATCTCACTGGGCTGGGTGCATATGTTTCAGTTTGATCAGGTTCGCACACAAGTTCATCAAAGCAAAGTGCTGCTGAGAAATAACTCATGAACCCTATTAGCTGATAGTGTATTATGCATGGTGCTCTACGAGGACCATGATAAAGTCTCCTGTTGGAAATTACTTTTGATAAAGGTCATATGGTTAAACACTTGCCGGATGCCGCTTAGAGATTTTAATTTGCTCGGTTGCTGTTTGGGGTTACTCTGCGGCTCTACATTTAAGGCAGACGCAAGCAAAAGAGTGACCACATCCTCATTTGACCGCAACATCACAAGCTTGACTCTTATGCAGTAAATGCAAGATGTCATCAACATCAGAGTTTACTATAACTCAATGCCACGTGATCCCCCCACAACTGGCTTGACTTGACTCTCTTGCGGTTCTAATATATTTTGCATATAAAATGTAAAAGTCGGGCCACGAATTGATTAATGCAGATATTTTCTGCAAATGGCTTTCCAGATGGGGATAAAATGGTATATGGCTATGGCACTCGTTATCATCGCCGAAAGGTTTTGGAGGACTCTGTGCTGATGTGCCCTGAGTACACAGAGTTAGAAAATACAACCTGCATACCATTGTAATGTTTTATCACAAGACGAGGGGGTAAGAAAACATAACTATCATTATATTTCATACTAAGAGAACACCCTGGAGTTAGTCTGTGGGGGGTCATTTATCTTGGTTAGTGTCACATCTCCAAATGGGTGTGACAATCGTTTCGTGTTGTGTTGTGTGTTGTGAGTTTGTGTGTGTGTGTGTGTGTGTGTGTATGTGTGTGTGTGCATCTGTGTGTGTATGTCTCTCTCTCTCTCTCTCTCTCTCGCTCTCTCTCTCTCTCTCTCTGTGAGAATGAGTGTTGTTGTCCTATTGCTCAATCTGCCCACATTATTGGCTGTGCTCTGAGCCAATGAGGCTTCAATAAAGCCAGTTCACTCTCTGTCTGAAACACTCACTCCTTTCCTTATACTCAGTCAGTGGCTTGTATGGGGGAGGACTGTAGTGAAGAGTCCTGCCAAAATGCAGACACATTGTAAGGCGTTTCCATAGGAAGCTTACAGCAAAATGCTAGAGGGGTGATGGTTGGTTTTTGTTATGACTTGACAAATTGTTTCTTTTAAAGAGGAAAAAAAGTTCACCGCACACTTCTTGACTTTGTTACATTTATTTAGAGCGAACAACGCGTTTCGCCTCTGTGCGTCATCAGGTATACCTTAAGCTGTGCATGGATTTTTGAACCTTTAAATTGTTTCTTTTATTTTGTCTACGTAGTAGAGAGACAGAGCAAAGGAGACTGTTGTAACTGGGGTAAATTACAAACAAAACAAATCTAACCTACTGCAATTAGCTTTCAACACATCTTCTAGGCCTAAGAATAGAATACTCCTGGCATTGTCTGATTTCTGCATCAGTCTGTGACAGTACAGTTTTCTCACGATCATATGCGCATTGTCTAAAGTCTGTTGCGCAAGTTGCTTTGGGGGCATTCCTGACACTATTTGGTATTTTGGCGGTGGGAAAAGTGAACATTGCACCAGGCGCATTGTTCAAAAGGGTTGGTCTTAAATACTTCATTAGTCATGGGTGTGTTTTGGGCGTAACATACAATTAACCAATGAGAATTTATACCCACGTTCCCTTTAAAAGCCAGCGGTGCATTTTCCATGGTCTGTTGCTATTACTATGGCTGATTTACCTGGACGGCAGGTGTTTTTCGGTGGAGGAGACCGATCTGCTCCTGCGTGAAGTAAAAGCGCCTGAGCAGTTAATCTTCATGGATGGAAATAATCCCCCCAAACCTCTGCTGGTCAAAGAAATATGGGAGGAAATATTTTCAATAATTGTGTCTTTCTCTTTTGGCAAGAAGAGAACTTTCGAACAGTGCCGAAAGTGGTAGAACAACGTTAGAAGTCGGGAAACAAAAGCTTTCAACTCAATGGAAACATCAAAAATAAACGGAAGGTGGAGGTCCATCAAATCATTACTCCATTAGTTTTCTTTTTGATGATTTGTCCATTTCATTTCTTACAACTTACCTTGCTGTTTATTTAAAACAACAAAAAAAAAACGTAAATAAACTGCAGAACATTGCTATTGCTGTTTATTTAAAACGACAAAAGAAATCGTAAATAAACTGCAAAACATTGCTATAAAAGGCAGAACATTGCTATATTCTCTGTATTTGTCCCTCTTTGCTTACTAAAACATTAAAATACATGGCTATACAGGCTATACATGTTGCAGCTCTTCTGCCAGTTGAGCTGGCCTCTGGGTTCAAAGCGTTGTGCGCCCCTAAAATAGCTTTTCAGCAATGTGCGACTGACAACTGAGGACAGACTAGATTTTTGTTGATCAACGGTGCATTTCCTTTTTGCTTTCTTATAATAGCGCCAGACCGCACCTCTTCTTTTCGCTAACACACCCGTGAGGGTGCAATGTCATCTGCTATCTAGACAACGCCTAAAAAAATGAACGATGCCTGAAAAAATGAACGATGCACTGGCACAGAATAGTAATCACAGCCTGCGCATGTCACGAATGCACAGTGTGCCGCGTCATGATAGGGTCCAATAACTCCCTGTACAAGGCATATCTAGGTAAGGTAAGATAAAGTTTATTTATATAGCACATTTTATGCACCGTGTACATTAGCTACAAAGCTACAAAACAAAACAAAATAAAACACACAACCAAATAAAAAGTCTACAGGATAATCAGTAATATGTAAAAGTCCATGGGCAATGATGGCTGAAATACAAGATGTCCCAGGCTCCCAGAGCACACCAATCCTGCAGAAGTGCTGACAAGCTAAAGAGCACCACAAACATGATCAACCTATAGGTGCGCAGATGTCATAGGCCTGCACTTATGGCCCTTTTCCATTCCATTCCATTCCATTCCATTACATTTCGTAACGGCTCGGTACGGTATGGTTCGACTGTATTCGCTTTTTACCCTTTTCCACTGGGGGTTGGACCTGGGACCTGTTACTATTTTTCGTACCCGTTTCAGAGGTGGCTCTAGCCGTGCTGAGCCGGTACTAAAATGTCACGTGAATGGTGCTGTCCACTGGTCAAAGGAAATGTCGTGGTTGAATGTTTCTTCGGACATCCTGAAGTTTTCAATCCACTGCGCATTCGTGAAACAATTACATCCCACCATTCTGAGGTTCAGCCCGTATTTTAGTACTTCGCATCAATCTACAACTGTGTAACAAATGAATATACCTGACATACTGAAAACCTACCAACTCAATCATTAGCTTACCCTCACACGTCATCTCTTTGCAGCTCTTAGCCGCTTGATAGTGCTTCATAGTTCTGTATGGTTTGCAAAAGATTTCTTTTCTTCTTAAGTTTCTTTTGCCTCGCCTCTTCTATACGTTTCTTGCTCTGTTTTTTTTCTTCTACTGTCTATGGTTTTTTGGCATTTTCAGTGACAACAAGCCACAGCACAGTGTCGAGGCAAGTCCACCCACTTCAACTAGTCCCGACTAGTAACTGCTTGCAGTGGAAAAGGAACAGGAACGGTTTGACAAGTGTGTAGAGTAGTGCCGAGCTAAAGCGTGCCGTGCCGTACTGGTTCTGCAGTGGAAAAGCACCATTAGACTGCTTAATGATCCCCAACAGGATGCAGGACGACGAGCCAGAAAGTCCCGATCCACACACCAGGCAGGCACCACAGATCTGCAGCTCCAAGATGTTTCACTTAGATGGAGACAGTAGCTTTCTCACAATCATGCAGAGGCGAATGGTAGCCTATAGGGTGTGGTCTGCACCATGGAACCATATGAGCCCAGCCCAATGGCAATGTGGATTATTGCAGGCAGTGCAGTGAACTCAGGCAAAAACGGTCGTGAAAATAATATTTACATAAAGCATATGACACTAACAACATGTGCAGTATGTGATATGCAGTCATTATTAACACCAAAAGAAAAGTAATGTCTCATCCAGCATAACCAAGTTGCAGTGCCATATAAAAAAGGCTAATCCATTCAAAAATATTTATGCCAAGTATGTATATAACAGAATGTTTGTTTTGTTAAAGCTACAGTAGGCAAGTCTACAGAATTCCCAGATGGAGGTGGGTTAAGTCGAATTTCAAATCAGAAAATCGAAATCAGGTCCCATTCGGGGCCATAGTCTAGTAGTTCGAGTTATTTTTTTTGCTCTTCCCGAGAAATTTGGAAAATTGGGCTGATGAATATGCAATTTTAACATAGTTTGAGAATAAAAGGAAAGGCCAATTTTCAGGACTCACGGGGCATGCACAAGTAGTTTAATGTTTACATTAAAGGTAGGATAGCCTGTGAACGTCTCTTCTGCCAAAGTCCACCGCATACACAATCTGCCAAAATGTGACAAATAGCCTACAGTTTGTCCTGCCTATGCATAGAAAAGAAAGAATACCGACGTTGAATTTCCTGCATTTTGCGACAAATGATTCTAAAGATGCCCATATAGCCTATAGTCACATCAGATTTTCTTGCAGTTTTCAATGGCTACAAATGTTGCCTTTGTAGCTGCTGGTAATGCAACCACACAAAAGGCTCCTCTATGGGGCTATTTTCTATGGGGCTATTATAATTATTATTATTTGATGGCACAGAATTCCTGTCACGGTGTTCCTCCTGGCTTTCTGGCAGTGCTGTGTTTTTCCTTGGTTCACTGTTAATTTTCCCCTAATCACTTTATTAGTTTCACTTATTCACTCTGCACCCTGCGATATGTAATGCTACTAACTTTAGCTACTGAAGTTATTTCTGATGTATCGAAGTTTCGCTGTGTGGCTACTACATACAGATAATGTTCACTAAACTGTGTGCTGGAGCACCTTGTTAAGTTGGACAATTTTGTTGGGGTCTGCGTGAGAAAACTTAAAACAATTATATGTATATATCTTTAGAAGAACCATAGCTTGACATAGCCATAGCTTGCTAGAAGGCTATGTAACATTCTCCATAGACAGAAGTTCTAACCTTATTTTTCATAGCCCAACGTGAGTGTTTCTAGTTAATCTGGTGTGTGTGCCCCTGCTCCGGAAAACTTACTAAGGCACATGTATCTCCTTGTGTGCATGTGTGGAGTCTGTTTACTATGTGTTCCTCTACAGCTCTGTTAGCTTATGTCCTCCTTTTATAAGTCACTTTGGATAAACGCGTCTGCTAAGTGTAATGTAATTGAGAAGTTGGTGCTTGCCCATATATGCGCAATTGCTGTGTTTTATCTACAATATATAGTCTGTATTTAACTGTTAGTTTTCTGCAGATGTTTTTAAGGCAGTCTAGAAGTTACACAGAGGTTGATGGGACAGCCTTTTCAATGTGTGACAGTTAAATATGGAATACAGTTTTGCAGTTTATTCGGTTTTGGTAGGGAGAGAGACAGCGTGTGTGTGTGGCCATCGCGCGCTCACTTGTATCGCTTGCTCCCATTGTTTTATACCCCATATGTTCTTTAATAAACAAAAAACAAAAAAAACCAAGAAGACATGTCTCCCCCCTCAAAAAAAGTAGTGATAAGCCTAGTTCTTTCAACTCGCTTGGCTTCCCCACAAAATTCCAGCACGCCACGCCACTGCTGTCTCCTCAGATCGGTCTCTGGTTCCTGACTCGGCCCGTCTCCTGACCACGTCTGACTCTCCAATCCCTGGTTCACGACTCGGCCCGTCTCCTGACCATGTCTGACTCTCCAATCCCTGGTTCACGACTCTGCCCGTCTCCTGACTACGTCCGGTTCTCCAGCCCCTGGTTCCTGACTCGGCTCGCCTCCTGACTACATCCGTGCCTGTGTGCTCAAGCGAGCACCACACTGCACTCCTGTCTGTCAGCCCGGAGCCCCTCCAGGCCTTGTGCCCGCATGCTCTGACGAGCACCCACCTTTATTCCTGGTTACCAGTCCAGAGCCCCTCTAGGCTCCGGGTCCATGCGCTCAGATGAGCGCCACCCTGCATTCCTGTCCGTCAGCCCAGAGCTCCTTCAGACTCTGTGCCCACGCGCTCAGCCGAGCGCTCACCTGTGTTCCTGTCTGACCAGTTCCAGGCCCCTGACTCTGTCCCTGTTTCCCCTGAATCCCCAATAGAAGTCTTTGGTTATGCTACGCATTTGGGTCCGCTCCTGTCTGTTCCGTCCCCGTAACAGTTCAAGAGCCTCGAATGCCCAGGTGTATAAATGCCCCTGCCTCCCCCAACCTCTACAAAGTTCCAAAACCATCTCCCAAACAACTTCCCCTGTATAGACCATAGACAGTAAAAGAAATGGACAAAGGGATGACGTCGTTTTCAATGTGACCGGATGAAGCCAGATTTTCGATTTTTCAAATTGGTTGGCTGTTGGCCCACGAACCCAAATACAATAAACTGACTAGTAAATGCTCAATCACAAATCAGCCGGCATATGAACATTTTCATAATGACTATATTTTTACAAGTGTCATAAGTGCAATCACGCCCACTTAAGTGGAAGGGTAATATTGTACTTTGGGACTTGACTCTTCTAACTAGCTAACTAGTTAATGTGTACATACCAGGCTAGTGTGTAGCTTAGCTTACCCATCTTTCGTTGGGCTTCACTTGCATCGAATGGTAAAGATCCATAAAGACAACAATTCCTCTTACAAAAAAATAAAAAACTCAGTGCTACCTTTGTGGGAAATGTTGCTGGGCATGAACAGAAAACTAAACGGGCATGAGTATGGCTTGTTATTCAAGCAGTACAGTAAATTTCCTTCTGTGCAACACAATTTCACTAGTCATCGCTTAATTTGTGGTGCCATTTTTAGCATACTTTCAGATAAACCTTTCTTGGAAGACAATAACATGACAGATTTCAGATTGGAGCAAACATGTTTCAAGGTCAATGAAATGCTAAAGGCCACTGGACCCTTTCCGAGTTTTTTTCTTCCCATTTTCTTCCGCATATGTTCCTGCCCCCTTGGTGTAGATGAGGCAGCACACCAGGATGCATGCCCCTAAACTCCTGCTCCCTAGCAGGCATAAAGTATCCAAAGCAACTAGGCTAAACTCATAGAAACTGCTGTCACGCTTTTTCCAATAAATACCAGATATAACTGTTGTAATACAGTCATGGCAATGGGCAACAAAATTTGAAATACCTACTGACCAGCACTGTAATCTTAAACGATGCTAGAACAGAACCACTACTCAGGGATGTTGATTGGCATGCATAGAGGATAACAGCCTAGTCAGTACTACTAATTCCAAGCTGTTGCTAGTGATTCACACAGGAAAGCAACTTAGCGTGTGAAGAGAAGGAAGTCATATTAACACAAAATCCAAACCAACAAGTCTATACAACTGCTTCCCAATAGCATACAATCACAACGCTGTGTCAAAATTACCGACCGTAACTGTAAGATCTGACATGGAGGCAGAAGTATTGCTTTTATGACTTTTACTGGTTATTAATGAACCTCCGTTGACAACATAGCGTTACATGGCTGCTTGGCTCTGCTCTGGCTAACATATATACAAACTGTAACGATGGCAACAGCCTTAGGTGGTGCGCATGCACCAAAACACAAATCCCAATACACTACAGTAACCATAGCTAATCTTAAACAAGCTGCTGTCCTAACTGCAGTATTAGGCTAGCAGAAGTCTTTACGGTCGCTACGGTCACCTGTAGTAGTTCTAACAATACTCACATAGCTGCAGATACAGTAAATCAAGACAGCAAACAAAGATGACTGCTGGGGCACATACTTTTTATATAACCACTAACGTGACTTCAATACTCAACCTACATATTTACAGAGTATAACTGTTGTCTACTGTAGTTTTTGCCATAAATCAAAACAGAGATTCATAGAATGTAGTACAATTACCTTTTGAGAAGAAATACGGCCAAATCTGCATAACTTTCAGATCCAGTAATACCCTCCACCTCTCAAAGGCGACTTCAATTTCTACATGAGTTTATTTCGGCCTCGGCCATTTTCTTTTTTTTTACATTATCTTTCTCATTTATTTTCCTCTTCGTTTTCAATGTGTAAACAGTCGTTAGTAATAGTGGAATCGCCAGTTTACATTTTTCAGCTGCTCTGCCATTTCTCTTGAGAAGTTGAAGTCTTTAGCAGCAGGGACTGAAGAGTGAAGAACTTCTGTGCGCGTGCTACTCGGCGTGCAGGCAGGAGGGCTTGTCAGCAGCATGTGCACGAGCTGTGACTGACAGGCAGTCTCCCCTAACCTGATTGGTGGAACAGTACCGGCAGCGGTGGATTTTTGCCAACCCGATTACAGCGTCAAGGTGGAGCTAGAGAATTCAGGATTTTTCATACATGGCCTATTTCATGTACTACTTCCAGAATATCATGACAGTTCCAGCTATTTTGACTAAAAAGAGGCAATGTTGCCTTATAAACAGCGCGTTATCTTTTGAAAAAATATATTTATGTTTGTTTGTCTCACAGTAGAGCACAGTGAGGTCAAAAGTTTAGCTCTTTGGATTGCTACAAGTCCATGAAAATCAGTGATTGTTACTAAAGATGTTCTTGTGCCTTAAACAACTAAACCAAACAACCTTCAGAAGTCTCTCTAAAAACCAAAATGTCATACTTTGCAATGTCAAAGCTCCACAGTGTGAAAAGAAGGAGAGTCTTTCTCTGGTGCAGACAGCCAAGACCAGTGGCGGTTCTATAGTGTTTTACGCCCCGGGCGAGACCACCTCTCAGCACAACCCCCGCCCCCAGGCAGCTGCCCGGTTCACCCGTGCCTAAAACAGCTACTGGCCAACACCCTGATGCCTGCAACTACTTTGTCAAGTGGAGATCCATAAACCTCCGGGAAAAACAGATTACAAAGGCATCCTTGAGTAGGGTAAATGGTCCGTCAGTCACAGCGCTCCCAGTTGCAGTTGTTACCTATGCTTTGTCATATTTAATTAATTAATAAGATTTATTTTTTGCAATCGATGATTATAAATAAATAGTGGCTAACAGCCACGGTCAAGTTCATTCCTGTTTATTGCATGTTCTGGGCTTTAGTACACTGGCTCGGTTTACTGCATTTTCTGTAAATAAATAAATATTTATACATACATAAATACATCAAGTGTTCTTTTTTTGAGAACCATATATGAACTCCATACTCTGCCTCTATGCTGCCTGAACAAGCCTTCCTCTTGATGAATAACAACACGGTTCTGTAGATATTATGACTCAGGGCTGATACACATTCATACGTGGCCACCTTCAAAACACGTGGCATGGCAGTATACCTTTGCTTATTCCTTTCAATATTTCACTTGAGCTCTTTGTTGACATGTCATGGCATATGACATATCATCTCATAAATCACACTGACAGAACCTGCTGAGTAGTGTAACACTGTTATGTGCTATTATCAGCAATCGTCAAGATGAATTCTGCTCTCAGAGCCTCTGACGCTATGACAGCTTGTTAGCATGTGACGTAAGCTCATATGACATCCAAAATTCTGCAAGCTGTCGTAAGTTCCAATAATGGCAACAATGTGCTTGTATTTTTGGGTGTCTGTCATGATGCCAAATGACAGGACATGGTATTACCCATGGCATGTTTATGACAAGTTTGTGTCAGTCTTATGACACAGTGTTCAAGTGAAGCATTGCCTCCCTAAAAAAAGGCAACAACAACAAAAGTGATTCAACACTGAAGCAGGTGAGAGAGCACATCATCTACATAAACATTTGCTAGGCAAACACCAATGTAATCCCCTAATCAGCCTATGTTTTAATCCATTTATTAAGCATATCTTAACAGTACTTGAAAATGCATATTTCCTTCTCTATTTTTTTCCTGCCCTGCCCTTTTCTTTTGAACCTTTTCCTTGTGTTTATTAAACATGGGCGTCATCAGCTTGCATTCAGCAGCTGACCCCCGAGGTAATTAAAGTACAATCTCAGCACACACAAACAGAGCACCACTGAGATAAGATTTAAACATTCACAAAAAAGACTGAGGCAGCACAGCGGGGTCTGATTTTACAGGCATTAAAACAAAAACATTACATCTGGCTGTTAACCATGAACTTTTTTAAGTAACAATGGATTTATTGTACAGTGACAATGTTTTGTTATCACAGTCAGCAACTTCGTGGGAGGAGTCAAGTCATTGCATACCACTGCTGTTGCAGCTGGTGCTATGTGATCCCACAGTGGGTGCAAGAGGATTTCCAACTCCCCAAACTCCATGGACTTTTTATCCTTTTATGGATTAATTTGATACAACAGTCAAGATATAGACGTGAAGTTTGTGAGAGAGCGATATGGGTTATTGTTTATGGTAACCCAGAACGGCATCAAACCTGGCGCTTAGGCACTTGCCTGTTCATGGTATGGGTGCTCTAACTATTGTACCACAACACCCCCCAAACTCTATTAAATACCCTGAATATGTTATACTGACCAGTATACCCACACATCCACATTGGCATGAGCTAACTAGAGGGACTGATTAAATGGGGCTTATCAGACTTACTTGTGTGTCGTCTTAGATTAAAGGCTACTAGGGTGCTTCAGTAGCACGAAGTGAAGCGGTACAAAGTTCACCCCCGGGCCCACAACCTTCAGGTGGGAAAGACCAAATTACCTGACCTTCCAGGGTCAGCACTTACAGACCACAGAGACCATTTAACATACAACAGGCACTGGAGTAAATGTCAAGAGATTATTCAATTAGTCTCTCTCTCTCTCTCTCTCTCTCTCTCTCTCTCTTTCTCTTACTTTGTTCCACATCTAATTGCTCAAACTTTCATTTCCTACATACAAAAATCCATGGAAGTAAGCAAAGTGATGCAGAGGAAAAGGTTCAAGAGAAGGGCTCCCCAAACAGGATGACTGTATCCTAATGTGGCCCCACAAAAAGTGGTGCTGATTCTGCTTGTGGTTGAAGGATAGTCATTATCTGTCAGTTAGCTGTGCTCAAAGCTCAGCAGCCTGCATGACTTACACGCCATATCAAAGGTTATCAGACAGATACACAATCACATCACCAGTTCATCAAAACACCAAAGCCTGGGCTTTGAACACTGACTTGTTTTCAAACATCCCCTTGATCTTCTCTCTTCTCCTTCTCAACATTATTTTTTTCCTCTCCTTTCATACCTCAGTTCCTGCTGTATTCAGCTATTCCTTAGTATGTATAGTAAGTAGAATTTATCCGTAATGCACGATAGAAAGGCCTAGCTAGAGTGATTCAGCCTCAGGGTTATTGATTTTTTACATAAAAATGTATGTATTAAGTCAAAACATTAATGTGGACTTATGAAACCCCATGCAACCCCCTTCAGTTTTGAAGCACATTAGGGCATCTCATTGAAAATGCTCACGCTGTTCAGCACACAACACTCCTTCACACCAGGCAGGCCTTATAACACGTCACTTACCAGTACACTTGACATGCATAATGCTTTTTAATGTCTTCCCAAGGCTCACAATGCATAGCATTAGCCTTTCCAACATCGCTGTATAGATAGCTGTGATATTGTGTTATAAACAAATAAAGCATCATCAAGGCCATTTCTAGGTTATTTATAAGTATGCAGCATGGATAATGCATAATAAGGCATCATAAGTATGTTATTACCCAGTTATAAAAAGGGAAAATATCAGAAATGTTTCATAGAGCTGAGACACTCACATCAGATATTCTCTTAACAGGCAATTGCTGTGTGGAAAAGTGTAAAAAATGTATTAATATATTAAATATTTCGCTCTTTTCGTTTTTGTTATGCATTAAGACATAAACATATAACCAATTGCATCAGTAATAGATGTTTTCTGTTTGTTTGGACTGCCACTTGTTTGTGCTAAACTCTGGACAGAATCACCAGCCAATGACCACAGCGACGACTCTTAAAACATTGGTTCAGATCAAATTTGTAGTTTTATATGCAGATGCCTAGCTGACAGATCATACTAAATTCATATTCCTGTGGCTCGCATGTAAAAGAAATTCAAGATTTCAATGGGACTTGAGTAAAAACCTGAAGAAAAATAAGCAAAATAAATAAAAAATAAAAATGCTCCTCTGGCTATTCTAAGTTTACTGCCAGCTAAATTCAGTTGGGTTTATTTGTTAACAGCAGAAAATATGCAAGTCTCAACTGAACACTTTACATAAATGATTTACCATGATCCCTGACCAGCTTCTGTGTTTGCCACATTGTGTTCATGTATGTTTAAGATAGTGATTTTAGTGTGTTCTGTGACTAAAACTAAACTGGAAAGCACAATTGTGTGAATATCTTATAGACTGCTTTGTCTTTCTAAAAGCAGTTCTGGCCTTTTTTTATAATTTCTTCACAATGGTTCTGTGCAACTCCCTTCAGGGAGATTTATTAAAGTTTATATAAAATATTATTTCCCATCAGCCATGTGACTCTTCCAAGGCCATTAAGCCATTTAAAAGACTTGTGTATTTGTGTGTTCTTTTGTAATCCTCTTTGATATGCATACATAAAGTCTATATTTTTTCCTTTCATGTTCCCATATAGCTTAAGAATTGTATGATTTATAGACATTTTGCAGTTTCCCGTTTTAGTGTTTAGTACAGAACCCATTTAAACACTTCTGTCTTTAGTACAATATTTGGGACACGAAAAGGCGTCCTTGGATGACTAATGTTAGAGATTCACATTCATTTTACATTCACAGATATGTAACGGCGGATCATTTTGTTTTACTTTTAAGGACTACTGCATTCCTCTTAAACTACACTTCTAAGTGTAAATCTCCTTTTCACATCTAATGCCAGATGGTGTGGCCTTGTGATGAATTTTTATCTTCAGCATTGCCCTAAAAGCTCAATACATGTGATCCAGTGTTTTTTTTTTCCAAGAAGTCTTTTTTTTTTCAACTGGGTCATAGTTTGGTCAAAACGGCTACAAGTAATTATGTTGGCTTCCTCACTAGCTGAGCACAGTGTTTGTAGTAAATTAACCACACAAAAACCATAGATGCTTTCAACAATCAACTCTCAAAAATGAACCACACTATTCCATTCTTCAACTGCTTGACTGTTATAGAGTGTGCATTAGCCACCAACAGTTGAAAAGAAGATGATGGCGCACCCACCCCACCCACTCACCCACCTCAGCCCCAATTCCCATTGCCATCACCTCAACTTTACTTTGTGATTTGCCATTAGAGTTTTTAAAGCCCTAGTGAGACCCACTGTCTCCAACTGCTTAAATGAACTGTATGTGCCCTTCAGCAACACATAAAAGGCACAGCAGATACCATTCAGTACAACTATCGATTTGGATGGGTGGGAGTTGGGGGTGAGGTGGGGGGTTGAAAATGACCATGGGTCACTCTGAATGACATAAATCAATGTACAAATCAACAGATTTTGCCATATTCGGCTTGAACAGGATTCATTCAGCGTTTGATTAAGATCCAACCCTGAAATTCACTACTGTGACTAAGTGAAACATTTTCAGCTTGCTCTCCAGGGCATAACTCCAAAAGACCCAAAGTACTGGATGTGGTTCATTGTGCCACATGCTGTTGTTTGGCTACATTTCTCCATTCTATTCAGAAAACATTTTTCATTTAACTTTCAGCAGGAACATCCCTATAGCCTATAGTAGCATGTAATATTTAAAGAATGTAACATAAAGACCATGAATAAAGTAACAACTTGTGAAAATGTGTAACAATCAACAGACATTGGTTTTTGCACCTGAGAGGCCAAAAAGAATTGTCAACATGTCTAGGATGTTGAACTGTTGTGGTTTGCAATCATTATACCCCACTGTTTATTCCACCCCAAACCCTACCAAAAAAACACGTGAACATAAAAAACAAATACCTGAATTAATCAGCGAGATGACAGCACTGACATCCTGTGCCAAAGAAAAGTTCAGCAAACAAAAGCTCTGCTTGCTCTGCATCCTTGCAGGCTTCCCTTTGTTCAAAAAGTAAAGTGTTGACAGGTTGCATTTTTATCATTACAATATGGCCACTTGGCTATCAGCAATTAATCTTTGGAAAAATAACGTCTGGTTCCTCAACGGACTGCACAGCCTTTTGATAACATGCCAAAGAATAATTGTCGACTGCGTCTAAGCTACATTTTAACAGGTCATTGAACAATTACGCGTTAACTGAAGAGGGGGATTTTTAGATACTCTTCAGCAATCTGCCATGTGTGACTCTTCGGTAATATTTCTGTCTTGACCTTTATGTTTACCTGGTAATGCACTTGTCACTACTGGATTAGACTTTGCTTGATAGTGGCACTTAAGGACAAGGGCCTTTTTTACACTGACTAGAAAAGGGGAATCCAACCCCCTTTATTCTCTCTCTCCCTCTCTCTCCCTCTCTCTCTCTCTCTCTCTGTCTCTCTGTCTATCTCTCACTCTGTCTCTCTATCTCTTTCCTTTTACACTGTCTAAAACTGCCTATATTCTATTCTCTCTCTCTCTCTTTCTTTTTTTCCATCTTTTTTCTTACCTCCTGGCTGGGGCACTTCTCTGTACGCAGCAAGAGCTGTGTAAATTCCCATTGTGTTTAGTGCTGCCAGATGGCTTCCTACTCAGATGGGGCAGCAGCTCTTCAGGTTTACATAGCTCATCTTCTTTGTGCCTTGATCTGCTTGTTTTAGATGCGCTGGGGTGTGAATGACAAAATGTGTGTAGAACACAGGAACATCTGGTTACCCTCCGTCGTAATGTAGCGTAATACCAATTGAATAGCCTCTTTTCTTTCCCGCATAACCCTTCGTCTGTGTATAACCTCACACTCCTCTTTCACACTCCTTTATCATGCCAGTGGCGAGTCAGAGCCTCCATCTTTACAATAACAATGTCCCTATCTAAGCTGCATTTACATATCCTTGCTAAGGATATGGGAGGAGGTGGTGGAGGAGGACTGAGAGGTTGGAAATACATTATGTGCATTAAGCAAAGGCATGCTTTTTCAATAATGCAAGAGGGGGAGCTCCTTCAGTGGAAACAGAAAGTAATGGGTGGCATAAACATGCTAGGAGTGCCATTAATCATAAATATGAGCATGTTGGGTAACAAAATGGCAAAGGAATGATAAACGGAAGTCCAGAAGGTGGGTGAAAACCTCATTTTATAGGCAAGGGGAGTACAGACTGTTTAGGAATGTAATTATTGACTGTCATCAGAATTATATTTCCTCTACGGTTCCCTTCAAAAGTATTGAATGTGTTTGGTTATTTTAATGTATGATGGTGTCATTTTGAATGGCACTGAAGGACATTAGGTTTATAGCCAAAACACTGAGGACAAGTTTTGTGTGCATGGACTAAGCCTTGGCCTAAAATAAACGAAATTCAGTGGAAAAAACAAACATTTCAACCTAAGACTAGACTTCTGCATGTATAGGAAACTAGACTTTTGAAACTGGTTCAAGTTTTTGGAACTGAATTGGAAACAACACCGTATACCAGGCATCAGCTTGCCAGCATATTACATGTTAGGATTGTATTTATTCTATAAATTTGACAGGCAGTCAGACTGTACATCCAAATTACAGGCATGTACACATTCTCAGTGTCTAAGGAACTTTTAGGCATTTTCAGTATTGTTTAACTGGCTATGCAAGTATTTCAGGAATTATTCATGAGACATTTATTTTTCAGGAAAGACAGAAAGTTGCACCAAAGTTAGCCCCCCCCCCACACACTTTCCAATCCCCCTGCCCTAAGCCCCTGTCTGAATGTAAACAGCCTGGCGTGGAACATCCTAACACACTACTGTCACACTGACATCGTGGTAATGTACACATCCAGCATATTCATGAGATATTTCAGAGCAGCAAATATTCCCACGTCTCATAATTGGCTTGTCATGCATGTCCTTCCTTCTTTCCCTCCCGCTCTCCTTCTTCTTGTGTGACTTAATATATACCCATGAATATGTAGATGTCCACAAGGTTAACAACCACGATTGGGTGCTGCATTTCACTAAAGAAAATGGGAACAGTCCCATGCTAAGCCATCTTTAGCATCATGGCATTTTCTTTTAAATGTGGGACCACTGGCAGACAAGTGGAACTAATGCTTTTATCTCCTACTGTTTGTCTCTGCTCCAGCGGTTAAGTCAATATTGCTCACCACCACCTGAGAACCACAGGCGGAAAGGTGGGAGGGATAGAATGAGTGTTTTGGGGGTGGAGTGTGATGGAGCTAGTGAAGGTGTGTGTGTGTGTGTGTGTGTGTGTGTGTGTGTGTGGTGGAGTGGTCGTGGTAGTGGTGGCGGAAAGGGAGGTGGGTGCTTCAGCTGGGCTTTGATAGCAGCCATTGCTTCGGTTCGGTCTTTATTCTGTGCTCACCAATGGCACACAACTCAATCTGCAAGTGAACAAGAAAGGACAGGACATTCCTCCCTTCTTAGTTCTCTATTTCCCGCTCTCTTGTCATTCCTACACGGGTGCCCATTCAGTCGGGCGAGAGCGACCTGTTATCAGGGCAGCCATGCATCCCCGACATAGTGCCACATCCAATCTGCACTCTGAGGGCAGGCTTTTTCATGGACTTCAAGTGGCATTGAGGTCTCTCTCTATTTCCCTTGTTAAGTCTGTTCCCTGCTCCGTCTCTCTCTCTCTCTCTCTCTCTCTCTCTCTCTCACACACACACAGACACACACACACACACACACACACACACACACACACACACAGTATTTTGTTGACTTTCAGCACTTTTCAAACATTCTCTAACTTTCTTTTGGATAAAGAAAGAACTTTCATTTTTCTCCTCACCTTGGAGGAGGTCATAGCTGATGTTTCATTTTTTTACCCCAGATACGAAACATAGTAGCGCTTGTTTTTGCACTACCTTAACACAAAGGAAAAATCCTGCTTGCTCAAGAAATTACTGACCATTCAGTGAAAAACAGTGATTCACCACTTCCTTAACTCAAGAAAATAATGAGATGAACTCCTGAGAGATAAAGAGTTCAAGCCTCCTGTCCACAGCAATTCCAAACTTAATACTATATGCAATGTATTACAAGGGTTGTTTAATGAGATATATCCCATAGAAGTATGTTTGCAGCTGTACATGTATATTTCATATATTTCATATGCACCTGACTTGCTTAAGAGACATAGGCCAAACATGCCCATTTGAGCATGCTAGATTACATCAAGCTGGCTACAAAAATAACAATCTTTTTTTTTCATTCAGCTTTATATTGACATCCCATGTTCATAAAAAACTTAAAACAACAAAATGTATTTACAAGTCAAGTCAGATTTGTGCTATGATTTTTATTTTTTTTATTGAATCCGCTGATAATTTGGAGAGTTTTCTTTGAAAACTAAGGTTGAAGTGTGATAGAAGGAATATTCCAATGCTCCTTGGCCGACATTGCATAAGGAGTGAGTAGTCAGTGAGTAGTGACGGGGTGCAGCAACAACCTAAAATTCTCAAAACAGCAACATTCATGAATATTCCCATCTTAACCATTCTGTTATACACTGTAAACAATCAGACAATAAGGTTTTAAGTGTTAAATTATCCTTTAGGTTACTCCAACATTTCACTTGCTCACTTGCATAAGACAACATGTTAAGTATGTATATGTACACATGAGTATTTTGTATACCATATATTATTATACAGTGCATATCAAGAACTGCACTTCAGCATAATGTATGTTATATGGCTACCCTACTTTCTCAGCATTTCGTCCACTGGCTGTACTTTTAAAACTTAATTATGTTGCTGGCTTCTTACCCTGTAAATTGTGTCAACACTTTCAAAGAGCAGTCAAATAGCTGCAAAAGATAGCTATCCCTTGTGCTACCACATAACTCTAAATGAAAAGATAGCAACCCCATTTTTCTTTTTTCCAGGACTCTGTGAACCTGGGGGCAGTGGCGTTTTGTGCTGTGTGTGTGCAACATCTCTAGTGATGTGTGGTTATAGGCTACTACATCACACAGGAGGAGGAGGACGAAGTGTGCAAGCATCTCATGGCTCTCTCCCCCTTGGATAGTTGAGCACCTCAAAGGTAGGAACTTAAAGCGCCTCTCCTTCTCTCTCTCTCTCTTTCTCTCTCTCTCTCTCTCTCTCTCTCTCTCTCTGTGTCTCCATCTTCACCCAACACATCAAAGTACATGTGATCACACAGAGACATTCTGCCCTCTTTTGAATTTCTTTACAAGATGGATATCATAGAAAAGAACGCAGGGGGAAAATGAGGTTCAGGGGTAAGAGAAAAGGGGGGGGGCAAGATGTTGAAATAGTGAAGCAGAGGTGGTAGAATTTTATGCTGAGATTTCTGTCACTCCTACTGACAGAAAAAGGGAAGTTTCACGACAGTGAGCAGAGCAACTCAGACAGCAATAATAATAATAATAAGTTGCCATGAAAGATAACTCCACAGCTATGGTCTTTGTAAAAAAAAATGTGAAGCTGTAGAAAAAAAGAGAGAAAAACACTTTACACTTGTCCCTCATCTGATTTTCAGCCCACAGTAAGCAGTCTTGGACTCACGTGCGCACACACACACACACACACACACACACACACACACACACACACACACACACACAAACATACACTTATTCACACACATAGATACACACACACAAACTCTCTTTGTCACACACACAGAAAATGTGAGTAGTTTATGAACTGGATGAGGCCCAAACAAAAGCTGATGAAGCCCTAAGACAATCAGCCATTTCTCTTTGGGGCGCCCATTAAAATACCATATTGCCGGATGAGTCAGTGGCTGGTCTCATTCCTCTCCAGCAGGGAGGCATCAAAGCATTGATTCAGTGCCGACATTAGCCACATTTTAATTATTGAGCTTTAATGTCGGAGAGACAAACCCTCTGTTATTTTGCCATTTCCATTGTTGAGAGTTAAAAGATGTGAGAGGCGCAATTCGTGACAAAAAACAAGCGGGTGGTTCTGTTGTCCAAAAACACAGTGATTTGCAGTAATGTGCCAAAATGGAAGCCAGTGCCTGATGTTTTAGGTGGTAGGACATTTGGCAAGCCTATTTGTAAGTGTTTGCCTCTATAGTATGTCTCAGAAACATGTATAATTTTAGAACGTGTATCTAGGTGAGTAAATGAAAATAGCTGCTTAAGCCTGAAGCTGTGCTGTTGAAAGATTAGATAACACTTCTTTATGGTTCCTTTTTTAGTGTATCTACATGTAACAACATGTAATATTATTTACTTACACTGTACATACCCAACACTAACCCTAACTGTATGGCACAGTGTAAGTGCATAATGTTACATATTGTTACACACTTTGTTACACTGTACCACATTGAGGCCAAGCCAACAGAAAGAAGAAAACAAAATAAAATTATAACCACCAACACTGCACTGTGGAAACCATTTGATAAGACTAAAAGCAGTAGAGATCAAATTGCAAAAACTTGTTGGTATTTTACAATCCATTTTACAGTGTATCTGCACCATAAAGTGCAGAATAACTACATTTGTAACAATATGTAACATTATGCATTTACACTGTACCATAGGGTTGGGGTAAGAGTTAGGATTAGGGTTAGGGTTTGGGTACACTGTTAGTACATAATATTACATGTTGCTACATTTAGATACGCTGTTAAAGGAATCATTAAAATAAAGCATTACAAACTTGTCTCTACTTGTCCATTCCCACCAAAATGAGTCAACCATGGTTGATCCTAGGTCAGAACGATGGAACAATAGAATCTGCGCGTAGAGGGGGTGCACCGTAGCCTGGGCACGCCCATACTTCCTGTGCCGCTGCATTTGAATTTCGCTTGCAAAGTCAGTCTGGCCAAGCTCACATTCAACACCGTTTCTAGATTAACAGAGAAACTGGGACCAATGAAAATCTAGCATTTCAAAAAGGCAATGACGCGGTAGTTTAGCGACCGGAAATCTACCTCAGTCACTGTCAACATGGCGAACGTGGAGCAACGGCAAGATTTTAATGCAGCTGTAGCTGCTGTTTTGGAAGATGGATGAACATGTTAGCCAACGAAGTCTACAAAGAAAATCTCCTTGGCATTGTTGTCGACGAGGTTCATCTGACTTATAAATGGTAAGTGTTGCCAAGTCAACCCAGTTTACAGTATGTAAATAGCAGAACAACACAGTAATGTCTTGCAAAGTTGTGGAGCTATTTCATTGACAAAATAGCGGCGCGTTACATTGTCAGCGATAGCATATGGAATTTCGAGCTTTTGTGCAGTTACGTTTTTGTTTACTCATATGCACGTTACTATTCTCTGTCTTATACATGGACACTAATGTGATTGGTCGAAGCTTCGTCCAGTAGCAAACACAGGCATTTCACACGTGGGTTAAGCCCGCCCTCTGAGAAATGGGTTTACAACACAGCTTGGCCAGACCAATGTTCGCAGAACATTGATAAGTCGCGTTAGCCAGGCTAGGTGCACCGGGTGCACCAAAAAAAATCAGGCTAATGGAAAACAAACATAACAATCATACTGGTTGTATATTGGAAATAAAAAAAAAATGTTTGAGGAAAAAAACAAATACAGTCTGTTCTGCCCTCTCTCCAAACTTTACGTTGTGCCCCCTTCCCTATCTCAAAATGATACGTTGTTTTCAAGCTCAGGTTTGACAACCTTGGTTGGACTTCAAAAGAGCATCATAAATCAGGGGCCACACAGAGAAAAAACAAGACAGTTGTTAAATACGGGTACATTTGTAACAGTCCTTTATGCAAGCACACTATGCATACATAAACAGATAATGCTAGCCCCCGTTACCACAACTAAAGATAAACAACCAGTCAGTGTATAATACTAGCAGTATTCAGACTTCAGACTCACAACTACTATTTCTTATCAAGCACAATGTGTTTTTGCCATTGCTTTCAGCCATCAGAAGTTGACAGCAAAGTATAAGCAAGGTTTACTTACTATTTCAAATATCAGAGTGTTAATTTGGCAAATATTGTGGGACAAATCCAGAGTTTTGTTGTGAGTAGAATAACAGGAGAAAATGAATAAAGTTGTGCTTAGGGCAGCAAAATGGCTAGCACCGCTCCTGCTGAAAATGAAACGGAAGTTACTGTTAATCTACAGCTTTATAATAGTAATGCTGTACCTTTATTTTGATGAACTACTGTTGCCCATGCTATTGCTGAAGGATTACCCTGTGCAGCAAGTAATTCTTCTAATGCCAAACTAGGAATTATTTATTTCTAAGCAAGTTGAGCAAGACGACAACAGTTAGCCTACAATTAAAATGTCAAGTCCAGCTCAGAGGGACCTTATGACATGGAGAGAAAAAAGCTTTGGTTCAAAAAGGGAATAAGAATCAATAGTTTATATGGTATGGTTCACACATATTACAGTGCAGATAAATGTTTAACTATTAAACCACATAGTGTCATAATCCAAACGATTACCACATCTGAATTCCTTTAGAAGAACAATCATAGGTTGTATGCCTATTTTCGTAAATAATTAAACAAATTACAGTTAAAGCACATGTAAGTAAGCAAATAAGTAAATAAAGGGAGGGGCAGGTGGGATAAGGGTATACTTTAATATTTTGGACAGAATCTAGGACAGAAAGTAGTATAGTTACTTAGTGAGGCAGAGGAAGAGAGAAACATATTTACTCACAAACTAATATCAGCTGGCAGAGAGCTCACATGACTTTTAGTGATATTAGATTGAAAGTGACTTGCCTTGACATGCTTTTTGTCAAACAGGGTGCAGAATCCCCAGATCCTGCCACTATTTTAGTGCAGTGGTCTCCAGACCTGTTGACAAATTGAAACCCTGAACCCTACAGGAATGTATTTTACCGATGATGTGTGTCATACTGTCTACCATACAGTACCACACATGCTATATCTGCTTACCTCTCCCATGTCAAACATTGCTCAATTTGACTTAGGGTTTGTTACTAAAACATTACAACATGCATTGTCTGAACGTTTGGGTAAAGATGACGCGTTTTTTTAGTTGCCATCTCTTTACACAGCATACAAATCTAAAGAAATACCCGCACTTAAATGATGATTGACTTTCCTTTTTCAATCTTATATGTTCTTTAAAGGGTACAATTTCACAATGTACTGTGTCTGTTTCTCTCGCCAGGACTAGTCAAATCAAGAGTTTTCAGCCACACAAACCATGGTGACTTGTCATTTTTTGTTCGGTCAACTGACATGGGTGTCAAACATTAGCTCTTAAGTGTCTCCATTAAAGAGTTGCTGAGGCATGTCGGCAGGTTATTAGACGAACGCAAAAAATGCCGCGCACCATTAGCATTGTGATTCATTCATGAGCTCAGGATTGATTTCATCTCGCTGTCACCGTGCCAGTGAAACAAACAGCCAAATGTCCTTCACTCAATTAAACATTTTTGAGCCAAGTTCACCGGAGGTGGAGAGCGAGCTGGTGTCTCGGGAGATCTAAAAAGACATCTCCAAGTTCACTGAGCCGTCCCTCTTCGTCTCTCTCTATCTCTCTCTCTGTCTCTCAGCTGTGGGAGGAAGAGAATGAGAGGCAGGGGGCTAAGAAAGAGTGGGAGAGAGAGAGAAGCAGTTGCCTTTGACTGTGATGTATGACAATGCACCATGAGAATCTATCCAGTGTAATTGTGTTTAAGATTGTGTGGCCCCCACGCCTTTAAATTTGCTCTGAGATTCAATAAGCAGAGTGTTTCTTCCTTACCTGCGAGATGTTTCACTCCTGTCACACAGGCTTGACAGGAAACAGATGGATTATAGGGTTTTCACGACAGAGAAAGCCCTGGACCATGCTGATTGCCAAGCAATATAGGGTAGTGCTGTGTGCAGTGCAGAATGGAATTGGCAGCTTAGTTACAAAAGATGTTCTCAGCCCATTGAGATTTTTTGTGTGGGAGTGCACACAGTGCTTAAGCGCACGCACACACACACACACACACACACACACACACACACACACACAAGCCCACATATACACATTTCTGGATGCATACAAACAGCGGAGGCAGCCCTGAATTGGAAATGTGATGGGGCTAAAATCAAAGCATTACAATTACATGACACATACACCCAACATGCTGCTGGTTTTTGTAAGGTGTCATGCAAAGAAGATATCACACCGTGAACACAAAGGACTTCCTGTGACTAAAATCCTAAAACATTTTATACAACACTCATAAGAGAGAAACATCTATTTCTTTTTTCCCTCTTTTTTCCCTTTTTTCTATATTTTTCTATCTCTATTGGGTCATTTTAAAACACTTCCTGTAAGCGTTCTGTAAATCCAGCCAGAAAACATGCTGCATTCTCAGGCCCCCAACTGAGCTACAAATGAGTTGTCCTTTAATTACAGCCTGAACTGCTGAAAACTCATTTCACTGTGCATCATGCTGTATACATTTCTGCATGTGCACACATTTCTGTGCCCCTACATCTTTACAGTGTGTGTGTGTGTGTGTGTGTGTGTGTGTGTCTGTTTGAGTGAGTGCGTACATGTGCTTGTCGGAGGCAGATGAGGTCGTCACAGTAATTTTTTCCCTTGCCTTGCCTTGCAGCACTGCACAGACCAATGAACAATTACATCTATTGTCATGCAACAAATTGCGAGCACATTGGATATTAAGTACAAGTCAATCTCAGCTTGCTGACAAAATGAAGAGTCACAGATTACAGTGATGGAAGTCATAACCCTTATATTCAGAAAAACACCATCCATTACCATACTTTCCTGTTCTTGCTACTTTGTTTTTTGTTCATTTGATTTATTTTTTTTTATTTATGTATTCTGCAGAAGATGCCTGACAAGACAATGTTGAAATATCCACAAGCAGCAAAACAGTCCATAGTAATTTTGCCTTCAGAATAGAACTTCATCCAATCAGTCCCTCTCCCCACTACCGTCCAATCCCCCATTCAAGGTCAAACAGAGGACTCCTACCCTGAGCAACCTTAGGTGTAATTGGTCCACCGCTCCGTGGCACCTGATGCAACTAGCAGCGATGACGACAGTGGGCCATGTCTCCTTGTCTGCCTGCAGTGGATAGAAATGATAATAACCAAGACCCCTCAAGTATGGCCAGCACATATGGACTCAAGTAGTTTCAGGAGGAGGGAGAAATCATTCTTTTGCAAAATGCTATTTGTTCATGCCAACCTCAGCAATTAGCCTAGACAAAAAACAGCCTACAAATTACAAGTCTGCCTGTACCAGATAATGTGAAGTAGACACCTGTGAGAGGGTGAACTTCTGCCATCTCCCCCTCTCACCGTTTTTAACTGTCTCATGAACTCTGTGTGCTGCGCTTGCCACCACCTGAACCTGCAGCGCGAGAATTGCGTCATCGGGTGGCGGTAGCGTCCAATTAGGCAGTGGTTGCTCCAATTGCTTCCAAATTGAATGCTCTACTTAAGACGGACTACAGAGAGACAAAGGAGACGAACGGAGAAAGAACAGAGACGTTAATAAGAACGAACAGAGACACGAATGGGTTTTGCTTTTGTTTTTTGTGCACTGTTGCTTTCGATTTAAGTGTCGTGTTAATTTTCGTTCTTTTACGTTTGTTTGTGTGCGAGAGCTGCACGGTTTTTGTTTGTAAAATAAAAGGAGTATATTTTTCTACTACGTTCGTGGGCATTGGAGATTTCTGCACACTTCACCCCTGCTTCCAATCGGTTGGCATTCCTGCATGGAGGAGCCGCTGGCTTCTTCGTTACAACACCCATTTCAAAGCTATCATTTATGATGGAACCATTGATTGTAGGCCCTATATTAGATGGAACAATAACACCACATCAATGTCTTATTGTAACGTTTACAACAGTTAGGTCTGGTGTTAGGTAACATGTACTGATTTGATCAGAGGCATTTCATCAGTGGCAATATTCTAGAATATGCCCAGTGCCACTCTTCATTGGCCGGGTCAGATTGTCCTACATTGTCAAAGCATCCTACGGTAGGAGGAATGACACTATCAGACACGTCTTTACCATAACATGTTTTAGGATAGGCTACCTACCCAACATTTAAGGATAATGTAGACTTCCGAGTATTATTTTAGCCAACACACGAATGCAGGACGTCATGAAAATTCAAGTTTACCAGCAATTTAGTCTACGTGATACGCAGGTAGTATACCCACCACGCCACCAGTTTGGCGTTTTCTATACACACCTAAATAAATGACTGTACCAACCTAAAGTAGAAAAGTTAAACTGTTTAGGGAAGATATTTTTTGTATTTCAAGACTCGCTCACTTTTTAAAATCAGATTTATATTACATTGTGTGGTTAATATTGAATTTACGTCATTAATCTACCCCGCTTGCTCTGCAAAGTTTTAGTAACAGCTGATGTAGGACAAAATGATGTTTAAATGGCGGGAAATGGAGTATCGTGATCTGCTCATGCGCGCGCATGTGCTTCCCAAATGGAGTTAAGAAGCTTTTAGCACAAAGACCTTCTTTAGACTTTTAGGGCTTCCGTAAGAAGCAAACATGTTTCCCAAAATGCTTCTTAGCCTAAGAAAACCTGCCTTTCAGAAGGATCTCTAAGAAGGGTCTGGAGCGCTCTTACAGCGTCATATTAGGCAGGCAAAGCAATCTAAACTCCATTGTAACATCATTTCTTGTGCTCAGCTGTTAATCTAGTTATTTTTTGTGCAGGTCCTGTAAAATAGGACATTATGCTGATCTGAACGTGTTTCATAATTGCTTCGGTGATGTTTTGTCTACCACTCTGACTCTGCTGAGTTTGCACACAAAAATGTTACAATGTTTAATATTGTGTTTATTGATGTTCACGTGTAGATACCTAGTAGCCAACTGCATAGCCTAATCTAATACTATATGTATGTGCCCTTGTTTTTAGATCGTTAGATTTTAAGTTACATCAGTTGAGTTGCATTAATCACTACAATTGGGGGGATACGCCTTGTCCCCACAGTAGATAAAAAAAAACTAGATGGTGATTGGTGTAGTGGTCCTACATGGCAAATTTGATGCAATAATGATGTTCTCTGGCCAAGATACTGCTGATTCAAAGCCAGAATTTGTACAGGTACAATTTTCCGTAGGTGGCACTACACACCAAAAAAACATTTATGGACTGAGTTTATACAGCTTGTCAAGGCCAAGGTACACACATTTTTTGGTTTCCTTTGTTGCAACCGTTGGCGAGTCAACCGTAGATCGAGTTATGCTGCAAAAACAAATTTAGCTTTACATTTGGTAAGAGAATAGCGCCTACTTCACATAAAATTTTACACAGTGTGGTGTGGTCTTAAAGAATTTTGTGTCCTCTGAGTATGGAAGGTTTATTTGGAATTTGGACAATTCCAAAACAAGATATTGAGTGTAGTGTAATTACTGCTTCAAATGTTGTTTGATGTGTAACTTTGTAATGCTTTAACTTTTGAAGTTTTATACGATTCTTTTCAATACATTGTCTGCAGATAACATACCCCATGTTTTTTGACAATCAGATGAACGCCCTCAGAGTAGTTAGTTTACTTTTTCTTTTAGTTCTTTACGAAATTGCGTAATGTGTGGCCAATAAAAAGGGACATGGCCTAATTGGTTGGAGGCAGGTCGTCTCAGGAAACGTGGGGAAACAGAGTTGTGTTTCTATACCTTATGGTTTTGTAATTATTAGCCAAAATGTAATTATGGTACAAAGTATAATGTGCTTTAAAAGGCTGGTGTAGTGGTCCTACATGGCAAATTTAATGTGATAATCATTTTTCTTGCCAAGATACTGGCGATTCAAAATCTTGATTACATGTACAATATTACCTAGGTGGCACTACACAGCAAATGACCATTTATGGAATGAGTGTATATGCTTTGTTGAGCACAGATTTTGGTGTTCTTAATTTCTCCCCACCTTTTTGGGGGGCCAGGCACCAAAACAGCTGATTCTGTATGATCCAATGGGGCTACATCCCCAACAACTTTCAGTGTTCATTGTCCCTGGAACAGCCTCCGACACTCCGGATGCTAATGCTGACGTTTCCCTGCATGATTAGCTTGCCATGACACCATGACAACCTACAGGAAGTGCACACTATGACCAGGATGTTGGAAAGCACGCCCAACAACCCACGCACACGCCCCTGAACTTTTATATTTGGCTGAGAAGTGAGAAGGTGGAGGTGGTGAGCAGAGCGGAGTGGATCACTCATTGCGGAACAGCACGCTAATGCCTCCCCCATGTGATTAGCCTGGCGTAGCGCGGCCCCTTGCCCGTTTGCCCTTTCCCATTGATTAATGAGTGTAATTTAAATACTCCCTGGAATCGATAGGTACACCCATCCGCTTGGCCGGTGTTACCAGGAGGTGAGAGATAAATGGAGCCTTGGTTACATCCTTTGTCTCCTCTGTCTCCTTGTCTCACATGAACTACACGTGCACCTGCAAAGAGTGTAAGATGAGAGGGAGAGAGAGCAAGACAGACGGGAAATTGATCGCAGTGATGGACACATGGCTGGCCTTAGTGCAGCTGTGAACCTAGACATGCCTTGGAGGACCCTTAGGCTTTGTTCATTCTCTAACACACACACACACACACAGAAACACAAACACACACAGCTATACTCAGACATATACACAACCAACAGACACACTCACACACACTCTGACACACACACAAATGCACAGGTATATTTAAATGCATTGTGTCAGTAGTAAGGCACTTGGCCCCTGCATTTGTTTGAAGTTGACCTGGAAGGCTGGAGACACTGTTGACATGTCCTCTGTCATGTTCACAGGTTCCCCTCTCCTTCATGCCACACAAAGGGAGAGACAGTTACCCTGACACGCCATGTCCACCTTTCTGCCCGACGCTGTCACACCGGATTCTTATCATGCACACTTAAAGCCCCATCTTGTCACTACACACCTGTCTTAGCTCTGGCCAAAGGACAAATGCTAACTAAAAAAAGACAGTAACACTTTTTTGAAGGTGTCTACATAAGGGTGTCAGGAGCCTTTTATAAACATGATTATGTTCTTGATATGTGTCATGTCACATTTATAACATGTTCATGTCACTCTTATGTAGACACCTTCAAGTAAAGTGTTACCATAATGACTAACTTACCCTTGAAAAGAAGAAAACAGCTTTGTTAGAGGTGTACTCCTACACTGATCTGTGTTGCTTTTCTCCAAACCCTTGGGCACCACTACACTGCTGTGCTGTGTGCTTGTGTGTGTATTTTTCGTCGTGGTAAAATTGAACTGGAAGTTGGGGGGGAGGAAAGAGAGATTACAATGTGGACTGGGCTTGTTTTGTCTAGATGCGTTGGCACTATGAAAATCGAACATGTGGTGTCATCGGTATGGGAAAGGTTAATCTTCACATACAGTGAGTTGGCTGGAAAGAGAGGAAGATGGACTCTAGAGTGCACAGTCGCCCATTTGTCATCCTAAGCCACCCAATGGACAAAAGCAAGTAGCCTCCCTGATCCGGCTAAATTAACTGTCAACATAAATGTGGTGGATAGTATTGTGTAGTGAAAGAAAAAAAGGAAAAGACAAGTGTTTTCTTTTTTCAACCATCTACAATGATGAGGCTTTGTGTTTTTAAATTCATGAGGACTTTGGATTTGTAGCCCTCATTGTCTAAATAATTGAATACATTTTGACTGCCACATACAGCTTTGAGCTTTGTCAGGCAATGCACATGTCAGTTTGGACATTTTTTGTTTTTTTTGTTTCTTTCTATCTATCTATCTATCTATCTATCTATCTATCTATCTATCTATCTTTAAGGCAAATTAATTTGTATCGCACATTTCATACACAAAAGCTATTCAATTTGCTTAACAAAAATAAAAACAAAGAACAAAATGTAAAAGCATAAAATAAAGAATTGTGTAAATACTATAAAAGATAAAAGTAAAATAAGTACAAGTCATTAGCAGAAAGCATTTGAGAACAGTTTGGTCTTTAGTCTAGATTTGAAACTACCAACAGTAGGAGCATTTGTGATGTCTTCTGGAACCAAAGCTGAACTGCACAGCAGCTGAGGGCTGTTTTTTTTCGCCTTTTGTTCTTACAGCAGGTTTTACTGCTGTGATTTTAGAGACCTAGTTGGTGCATATAGTTGTCCAATGCAATTACTTCCATGCCTTCTACCTTTGACAAGATTGAAAACGGTCTCATCAACATATATGAATGTGTGCAGTGGTTCCCTGGCTTCCAGCTCCAGTACATGCTTTATCAAGAGAGAGAGAGAGAGAGAGAGAGAGATAACAACTTTTCCTTTGTAATGCATGCATTTTGGAAAACATATTGTACAGTATGTTTTGTGAACACATATACAGAATTGCTACTGTACTGCATTAAAGAGTTTACAGTGCTGTACATTAGAGTATACATAGAAGACAGGTTTTACCTGTACATACTGGTGACGGATCTCTATCAGTCTTTCACTGTTCCATTCAAATGGCACTTTGTACAATTTTTTCATGCGCATTTCATTTCTCTTGAGCATTCTGACAAATGTTGCAGTTGACACAGATTTAATATTGCCAAATACATTGTTATCTTCTATGATAGTGCTTTAGATTTCTTTCAACCTTATTGCATTGTTTGCAATCACCATTGCAAAAATGGCTTCCTCTTGCTGCGGGGTAAAAGGGGGCCCTCTTCCACCTCTGCAAGGTTGTCTTTCAATCCTATGTAGTGCAGAGTAAAATTACAGTAATTTAAAGTAAACATGAGATATTATGAGATGTTGGATTACTGTCCTATACATACCTGTTCTCCCTATGAAATGTTTGAATTGACAGTGGTTCTTCCAACATTTGGTTGCACCCTCCAACCAGCCATTGTGAGGCCATGATTGACAACATGGTCCACAACTGTAGCCCTAATGTCATTAGGAATCTGCCTATGTATTTGGGCTCTTCTCCCTCTTCCTCTGTTTTGTCCCCTTCCCCTTCCTCCCTGCATCCTCACCCCTCATCCACAATGCTGACCTTCCATTTCTGTGTCACAGAAATGTAGAAATGGTACCAATGTCCAAAAGCATTTGCAATTTGTTCAGAGGAAGGAAAACTTGCTACTATGATGTGTACAAATGACTAAATGTTGTGGAGGTTGAACTAATAGTTATAAGAATTTTCATTCTGGTCTGAGAAAAGCACCAAAGCAACCGAGAAAAACTGTACTTCTGCACACTGGTGATGGATCTCCTTCAGTTTTTCACTTTCTGTTCAAATGGCACTTTGTACAATTGTTTCATACACATTTCATTTCTCTTCCTCCTCACATTCTCACCCCTCATCCATGATGCTGACCTTCCATTTCTGTGTCACAGAATTGTAGAAATGGTACCAATGTCCAAAAGCATTTGCAGTATGTTCAGAGGAAGGAAAAATAGCTACTATGATGTGTACAAATGACTAAATGTTGTGGAGGTTGAACTAATAGTTATAAGAATTTTCATTCTGGTCTAAGAAAAGCACCAAAGCAAACGAGAAAAACTGTACCTCTACACATTTCATTTATCTTCCTCCTCACATCCTCACCCCTCATCCACGATGCTGACCTTCCATTTCTGTGTCACAGAATTGTAGAAATGGTACCAAATCTACCAATGTCTAGAAGCATTTGCAGTTCTAATTTTCATTCTGATCTGAGTAAAGCACCAAAGTGACTGAGAAAAACTATAATGTTTTAAACACAAGAAGCAATGCCTTAACGTTAATTCTATAACTTACCAGTGCAGGGACCTTAAAAATTGGAGTAATGTGGTCAGTTTTTTTGTTCTTGTGAGAACCCTTGCTACTACATTTTGGATCAGTTGAAGCTGTTTCATATTTTTTAGGAAGGCCTGTGAAAAGGCCATTGCAGGAATCAAACCTACTGGTAATAAAGGCATGTACAAGCTTTTCTAGGTCTTGTTTTAACATAAGACCTCTAAGTTTAGCACTTAGGGGAGTAATTAGAGCAGGTTTGGGTGATAAAATGTGGATTTGATGATGCTTTCACCTCACTGTTGAAGGTTACTTAACTGTCAATAAAGACACCAATGTTTTTAACAGTACCATTTGCTTTGAGCTCCTATAGTCTTAAGTCTTCTTTCTTTTTCGCAATTATAATTACTTCAGTTTTGCCCCCGTTCAGCTAAAAAAAATTGTGTGACATCCAGCTGTTAATTTGGTCAATACACCCATAAAGGAACTCAAGTGGGGCATAGTCATTTAGTGACAGAGTTAAGTAAGTTAAAATACAAATACAAATACAAATATTAATACATTCACATGCATACTTTTCACAAACACACACACACAGACACACGTTACATAAATAGGGGTTGTCATAGTGGAAGAGTATGTGCGACATACAGCACCATTAATAGAAATCTTAAACAGATGGACAAGCTGGCATGACATACTTGGCAGAGAATCCATGGGCAAATGAACTTCTGCATGCTTGGGCCTTTTACAGCAGATACCCCAAATAGTGGCCAAACAAACAGAGTGATGTTATGTTTTTTTTCTGACACAACTACCCTATCTTCAAACGACTGCATGAGCAAGAGGTTAAATCTTCTTCCTTGTTAATGTCCCCTAATGCAAACCATAGCACTTCAGCCTTATCACGTAAATTAAGTGTAATTGCACACTCGTAGCTTGAAAGGTTTACATTGATTTTTGCCCTAAAATACTCCACCTTACCAGTGTTTGTTCACTGTCTGCAAAAAAGCTATGCTTGAGCATAATTAGAAGTGAAGTTAATAACCATATAAATCCTGGCTTAATAAACACAAGACTGTTACAGATTCTTTGCACCAATGTTTCACTTAATAATTTTCTACTCATTCAGATCATGAGAGTATAAAGACGTTTCATTACATTTCCTGTAGGCCTACCTGTACATATTCATCACACTGCTTTCAGTTTTTTCCTTTTTTTGAGCTGAATGCCTTAGTATTTTTGGCACTTTAGGCTATTCATGCAGACAGCATGTGTTCTTGAGGCTGTTTTTACAAGAGTTGTTAAGGTATCGAGTGCTCGGGTTCCACATCAAGGACTGCAAACCAATCTGTGTGAAACACAAAGCCTTTTAATCTTGGCAAAGCTGTTACCTTCAGAAAACAGACATTGTTAATTAAAAGCCTCACAGAAGGTGGTCAAATACAGGGGGCTTACTCAGAAAAAAAAAAAAAAAATTATCTTTGTCTCATTTCTTTTTTTCTGCTTTAATCACTTAATCTGAGTTAAATGTGGTGCATATCATATATCTGTATGTTTGCTTAGTTTTTAACTTCTGCTGGAATTGGCAGTGCAGTTCTGCTAAAATGCCCTTATTTCCTCCCAAAATAAGAGAATATTTTAAGGCCAAGAGATCTCACTAAACTGTTTTTTTCTTGTCTGCTGATTACCACCCTCTTTAAGACAATTGAGGTGCACACCTATGAATTCATTAGCACTAAACTGCAATGAACAACCATAATAAAAGACAGTGAAACAATGCAAGTGCACAGGTTTAAACTTCTGAAATGCAGATGTGTTGTCACCTATAAAATCCGAGCTAACACTCTAATATGGGCTGAATGAAAACCAGTACACTGACTGACACTGAGTGCCATAAAACAGTTATGCTTAACCACATTTGCATGACACAAGTGGCATGGATGAATACATTTATTGGGCCACTGTTCCCAGATATTTGATCCTGTTCCTTCCCTTTCTCTCTCTGCAGTGCAAGGTTTTTTGCAAAATCGGGAAAAGGTCACGCATTGTTTTGCTCCAGAAGTACAGTGTGTGCCAGCGCAAATGCTGCCATTGCCACCACTGCAACCAGCGACTTGGGGGCTGGCTCGGTCTGGAAAAGGTGCGGACGACCACAGTCGGCTTCGCTTCTGACTGGGCTGCTGAGCACAAAGCCCAGCGATGGCGGCCCAAGAGCCAGCTAACATTTCTGTATAACCACTAATAAAAACCCTTATAGTGACCTTGATGGCTGTCTAGGCAGAAGTAAATTCAGTTAATGCGAGTGTGTGTGTGTGTGTGTGTGTGTGTGTGTGTGTGTGTGTGTGTGTGTGTGTGTGTGTGTGTGTAAGAGAGAGGGAAACAGAGAAAAAAGAGGACAGTTAAGTCAGTAGAAATGGTTGAGTGGGTCTCAAGTTCTATGCAGCAGTCTCATAAAAATGGATAAATTGTGTGGTGCTTAGCACTGTGCTGTTCAAAGCAGAAAGAGAAATTAAACACACACACACACACACACACACACACACACACACACACACACACACACACACACACACACACACACACACACACACACACCAAACTTCCATTAGTTCCATTATGGGTGCAACATATATGTAACTATTGGAAACGCAAATAGAGTCCATTTACGATAGTTTGCAATTTACTGTGTGTGCAACCATGCTCACATCAGCAACATTTGTTACCCTTTTAACATTGCCGTAAAATTTTACTGTTGTGTGTGCTACCTAGGCAAACTGTAGATTTGGAAGAATTAATCAGGTCCGGTCCTTGTGCTGGCAGAGATAGAGAGCATCTCATGTCGAATTGTCCTCTATGCCTAATGGGGATGCAGAGCTTGGAAAGTTAGACTCATTAACAAGTCTGTTCCAGAATTCATCCTTGTCTGTCTGTTTGAAGTCTGCGTTGTGTCTCTCTTGCTCTTCCCTTTTTTCTTTTGTCTGTGTTTTGTGTTGCAATCTCTCTCTATCTCTATCTCTGTCTCTCTCTTTATGACGCTCTCGCTCTCTCTCTCTGTCTTTGACTGTCTTTTGCAATTCTACATTCTTCCTCGCTACATCTTGCTTATGTTGTCTCTATGCAACAGAAACCACCAAAAGACTGAAGATCTGTGAACACTTGCAAGCTAAGAGAAGTGGTTCTTTGCTGAGCTGAAATCTCTGTTCTTTCTTTACTCCAACCCTACCACCACGTGCCCCCACACACATATACACACATGCACACACACACACACACACACAGAAAAAAGGAGAGAGAGAGAGATAGAGAGAGATAGATGTAAAGGGGGGAGCTAATTAGGGCTTTCTGAGATTTTGTAGTGGAAGGCAGTCATGCTGAGATGGCTCGTCAGAGAGCTTCCACAAAGTAGACCTTCCTCAGCCTCTGACCAAAAAAGGATAAAGAAAGGTAGAGAAATAAGTCATTTTACAGCGAGTATACCAGTAGTGACAGTGTGCTGACCTCACTGAAATATACACCATCATTCATTGATCATAAAAAGAAAGCATAGGGAATATTCATCTATTGTTTGCCTAGTGGTTGGTGGTTCGCTAAGGTTTTTTCTACAAACAAATCTGCATACTCAGTGCTAATTTACCTCAATTTACCTCTAACCAGTGTTCAGAGTTCTCGAATGTTGGTAAATACATGTGATGCCTCTCAAGCAGCTCCTCTTGCCTGTCTTTGACATTCATAGACAGAAGCACTGCCATCTCATCAAAGCAAAAACACTTAAATCACTACATCAGACACCTCTGGTGTTTAAAATCACTAATATGTGCTGCTACTAATGCAATGTTTTGTTAGGGTGAGTGTGTGTATTTTTTAATTGATGTTTACACACTTCCCAGGAACACAAAGAAACAAATTGTAATGCAGCCTGAATGAGCCTGAAGTGGTGAAATATACACAGATTACAGATTTGAAAAGGGCTGCTTAACTTGCCTAAGGATAGTGGCCCTTCTTTTGAAGTTTTATCATTAAGGCAAGTTAAAAAGAGATCTTTCCACTGTCTGTCTGTCTTTACGAAAGAGAAATATTAGTCTTTTACTCTTTCATACTAAATAAGATTAGCATTAGAGCATGTAGATTTGCATTCTGGGTTGGCTAAGGTGATTGCACTCAATCCCTCAGTTCACTGAAGCAAGCCTGTGTGAGAGATTGCCGCCCTTGATCACTTAAGGCTGGTTCCTCCCGGTCAAGAACACCCAAGTGCATTAGTGGCTTGAGTGTCTGTCACTGCCACCCCATGTAGGTCACTCTGATTGCATCAGATGTGCACCCCAAATGCTCTGGAACTCGGGTTGAAGTCAAGTTGGAAGAATGGATGAAGAGGCTCTCAGCCACTCTGCTCTTTAGATGCTAGAACTCTGCGGGATTCATCATCCGGCTGTATCGCAGGACAGCGCCTTGCGGTGATTAATGAGGTTACCACCATTGTAGAGCAAACTAAATTGTCTTGGGCAAAACAATAAGATGGCTGCCAACCATACGGGAAGAGATGGAGGATGCAGTTCTTTTGCTGGGAGTTAAGCTAATAATTATAACACTGAAGTTGTACTGCTGCTAGCTGTGTGAATTAGATTGCCAATCTATTAAATGATGGTAAGCTTGTGCTGCCCTTCTGATGAGCATAGCATTGAGGTTTTTTCTCCCTAAACAACTACTATAAGCATTCAAATAGAGGCAATTGGGTTCGGTAATTTGTGTGTCAACAAGAGCTGTTGACAAAAGTCAATGAAGCTGACCTCAGAGCTAACTGAATGCAAAGGTATGCTAAAAAATGCTCCCCATTTAGTCAATAGCGGACCAAGGGGGAATTGTGTCAGAGGCTCGGCTTAAATGAAACACATGTTGAGCACCTCTAACAATTGCTGTCAATATTTTTTAAAAATGCAGTCTTTTGATAATGCCCTGGCATAAAAATGCTCAATAAACACGCTACCTTCAGCCAGCCTGGCGGGACATACCTGTGCCTTAATTAGCATGGTAGGCCTATTCCAATGCAAATGTGCAAAATGGATCCAGGGACCTCAATGGGACTCTATGTCTCACCTCAATTATTCATTTGTTTGCTCAGATATTCATCCAGAGCCACTTTGCAGCCAGTACATTAAATGCCGGCACCCCCACTAATAATTTCATCTCTTCAGGTTGGTGTTCTTTTATCACTCGTTTCTTGTATCATTCCACATTTAAATCACCTTTTCACCAACGTACTCTTTTTCTTGGTACCTCTCCTTATTTCCCCTAATGTAATCTATTACATTTATTTTGTGCACTGGATGGGTGCCAAAGGTCAAACCCCTAGCCAATTGCCTATTAGAATATGCAGCAACTCCTTGGCAACGTGTTTGGGTAAGACCCCTAATCATCGTCTTTGGCACATCTGTGGGGTGTCTTGTATAACACGGCTGTGTTTTCCTTAAACTCCTTGAGATATGTTTTTTAAGTGCCCAGGCACGATGCCAATCAGCAAACATCAACGGGCGATAATAGCAGGCACTAAGGAAAAAAAAATTAAACCAAGGCAACACAGGCTGGAATAAGAGCTCCATACCATTTACCCAGCATACACAATTTTCACAATCCCTTTTTTTCAGCATTTAGCTCTAAATGTTGTAATTGCAGGCCTGTAAACTTTTGTGAATGCCATCATTAAAGCATTGGCTCCCAGGGCCAAATAATAGTATGAGTTCTTATAGCAGTGACTTGGTTTCTCTTCCAGACTGATGAATCGCTTAAGGTCACAGCAGCTCATGGAGGGATCCCATTACTCCTTGGCCACTAATGATATCTCTTCTGGATGAAAACACGCGGAAGGTCTTGTCTTTTCTAAGTGAAATATGTGTGCTTTTTGTGCATGTCAAATGAATTAGGTTTGATTATAGGACTCACACAAAAAAGCTAGCTGCGAGACAGACCTCTTTTTGTCCATTTGTGCAGGTTGTGATCCATAGTCAGGTTCATCTCTCACTGCTGATACTTTGAAGTGGAAGCAAAGAAGCCTAAGAATAGTTGGATGGAGAAAAGATGAAGGGAAGAGAGAGGGGGAGAGAGAGAGAGCATGGAGAGAGAAAAAGAAGATAACAATTCGCCGTCAAATCAAATGTAATTGATCTGCACAAACCATCAATGAAGTGTTCTGTTTTAGAGTATAATGACTTGCATCAGCAAATTCTCAGTCCAATCCATGTATATTCAACTCACATAGGAATGAAAGTGGTAATGGTGTGGTGTGTGTGTGTGGTGGGGGTGAAGGGTCTTCTGGCGACAGTAATGTGGTGTTAATCGGTAAAACTGCCCAGGCAGATTGTTCTCAGCCAGTTTGACATGGGCAATAGCGCAATTTTTCCACCAAGGGACTGCCTACCTAATGGGACTGTGTCAGCACTATTCCGCCTACCCCATGCAAATTTGAATAAAAACCACTGACAACGCATCACCGCCCATTTCAGCTTTATCTAACCGCTCCCTTCATTGTGTGCCAGTCACCTCGTGCTAATTACATTTACTGTGGCCCACCCATCCAAGTCAGCTTGAGCAACACCCTTTCGTCAATTCCACCTCCGCAGTTCGAAAAGGGCAACTGTGCTGAGGTCACCCATTACTTTTTTCAGCATTTCCATTGTGAAACTGAACCACATTGTCGACTTACGGTAGTCCTTTCTGTGTTTTACTGCAACGGTGAAGATTTGTGGTGACCTCATGCCATGTGAGTGATGGCAGCAGGATCTGCCTGTCAGACAGGTGTACCCCCTTCCAAAGGTGATCATTGACCTGATGGGGGTCTGAGTCCTCTGAATATTCTACAACTACTGTACAGCATTTTTAAAGTGTTGCACTTTACTTTAGCCAAGCATTAAAATGGCATCCTCTCAACGAAAATGTATTAAACTTGTTTTAGCCACAATAAACTGTTCAGTTCTTTAGCTAATATTTTTTTTACATTAAACCCTTGCTCTGTGTTTGTGTTATAACTTGTGCATTGGGTAATGCTAAGTGAGGTGAATTATGCACAAATCATTAAGCATTACTTGACATGAACACATTAACAGATAAGACTTATTAATACCACAGTCAATGTTTTATTTATAACAAAAAAACAATCCTAAAAGGATTAAATTGTTTGTGTGCATTTTTCATAAATACTTTATGAATTGCCATAGTTGTTCTGTACTTCTCCATGGCATTAATCAATGTCACTTGACGTGATCATAATACGTTTATATATTTTTTTCAAGCAATTCCTTACCTCTGTAGAGTTCAGTCAAGCAGCTAATGAAACAACACACTTCTTTGATGGCACAACTGGAAAACACCACTGAAAGTCATAGACACAAAACAGCTCTCATCTTTTAAAATGAATTAGATACTTAAGCACACTATGCAGACACTGTGACTGACAGAGGGTTTCAACCTTAACATCCACCCTCCCTTCTCCCCTCATCACTCAAAGAAATGCTACCTCACTCTCTCCCTGGCCAATGTATGAAGTATTCCCAAGTGTCAGAATCATCCTCGTCTATTCCTGTGCAGGGAGTGTAGCCAAAAAATGATGTAGCCCACTTAGTTCTATTTATGCTTTTGTTTTGGGCAGTGATTGCATATTTTTGCGTTCTACTATTGTCCCAGATAGAGCACATCTGAGAGGCTTCAGTGACGGACTGATTTCTGTGATATTCCAGTGTAATGCTCAGAAGGGTTTTTAAGGGAAAGGGTCTGTTAGCAGCACAATTAGGCCGGCACAGTAAACAAGGTAATCAGAAAATGCATTCCCTTAGTCATACTGTATAACCTATGCCCATTTTAGTTTTCAGCATCTATGGCTATGAATGCTTATATAGGAATGTTCAGATTAAAATGAAAATACAAAAAAAGAAGAAAAAAGTCAGTGTAATCTCTGCAAAACATGTCAAGCATACCAGAGTGAAGTCAGTTTGAATTGAATTGATATGTGGATCAGCAGGTTATGAAGGTAGGTATCTCCAGCATCCTGTGTACCTTCTTGCTTTCATTAAGTTGGTATTACAGTCAAACAGTTCAGCCGGCAGAAGAACTTGACACCTTGATAGTCTGTAACCCTGCCAGAGTGCAGCACACTGTCTTCACGTCTGGTATTGTTCCCAGAGAAGCCTAATGGCTTTTGACTTCTCGTGACTTCTCTTCGTTCTTCTCTTTGTTCTTACTTTCGTGTTCATTCATGCTGTTCTTCTTGTTCTTGCATGTGAAATGTCAGCCATTACTTTGCCTCAGTCCTGCTAAAAGTACCAATCCAGAATTGGTTTTGTCTTATAGGTGAACAGCCGCAAAGGCAAGCTTTGATCCTTCACTGAAAATAAATCCAGGTGTGGTTTTTAAGTGTTGTTTTTTTCTTTTTCTTTTTGTCCAAAATGCAAATGAATGTATCAGCCCAAGCCACATTGACTAGACTGGGCACAAGTTGTGTTTTCTGTGAGGGGACCTGATGGTTAGCGAGCTACGCTTTTGGCCAGATAGCCTCCTACCCTCCAGGGGAGTATGATTTTGCAACCTGCCCAGTCCATTTTTTCTTTTTGTTTTTTCCTAGGAACCTCAAAGGCCAGAGGATGAATGTCCAGCAAAGCCTTGCCCAAACCACAGATGTGTGCTCACACTTTTTTTCTGTTTATTTTTTTCCCTTCAACCATAATACTGCTGTCTATTTTTTTTAGGTCTGGGAAATATGAATGCATGTTGTCTATTATTCATTTGCTTTGGCTGCACTATCTTTAACCTGCAGAATAAGTGTTGTTCTGAGTCACTGTGTATAAATGTTTCCATGGCATTTCTCACTGCTTTGCTCATGATTTTTTTGTGAATTGAGAAAACGCTCATGCAACCTTCACATTCTCCACCTGCCCCCCCCCTCATAAAGTAAACAGCATGGCTCGGGGCTAGACAGTGTGCACATTAGGGCCTCTGCAACAGTACAATAGCAGAGGAGCAGTTCAGCAAGGTTTTATGTTCAAACTGAAATGCTTGATGTGTGCATGCTTAACTGCTATGGATGTCAGGGGCTGTCTCTGCACAATGCAATTTTATTCCAAGCCTTTGAAGTCTACAAAAGACAGCTCAGCATTCTGGCTGGTGTGTGTGTGTGTGTGTGTGTGTGTGTGTGCATGCGTGCGTGTACAGTATGTGTGTGTGCGCGGGGGCACTTTTTTCCACAAGTGGCCTTTCATCAACAGTGAAAGGCCACTTGGGAGAAAAATGCAGGGCCTTTTTGGACTAAGAAGGGAAAGGTTGGTATAGTTCTTCTTCTATCGCCGGGGGCCTTTTATTTTGACATGTTTTTAGCTAAAGGCACATGATGTACACATCCACTGATGTCACAGATGGCATCATGGAGTTCATGCATGGGGCCTTGGGGGATAATATCCTCTCTCTCCGAAGGGAACCCTTCATTATGCGGGCAGGCTTAAAGCTGGTACTGTTTGCCAATTAATGCGGCCATCACTTAAACAGACATAATTAAGAGACGAAAATAACACAGTTAATCAACCACTGTATAATCGTTGTGACAGGTCTGTGCAGGATGTACAGTACTGTGGGAAGAATGTATCTCTAAGGCTGTGGCATACACAGTTTATATCGTTTATTCCTAATTGTGACACAAACACAGACAGAACAGTTTCTGTGAAAACTATTCATTTTAATATAGGGTAAGATGCATGAATGATATCACTTGAAGGTATCTACATAAGAGTGACATGAGTCTTTTTTAAACATGACATGACTCATATGATTAACATTAATGAAACTTCATCCATAGTTATGACTGTTGTCATTAAGTGTGATTTCGTTTTTTGCAATAGCAGCATCCCAAAAAATATCAACTTAGCATTACAAAATGACACTTAATATACAGAGAAATAGACATTAATGAACTGTCATTCATGTTCATGTTTAAAACATGCTCATGTCACTTATGTAGATACCTTTAAATAAAGTGCTATCACATGAATCTTTAATACAGGTGCCAGACTAAGATAAATAGCAGGTTTGGCAAAGCACCTGGGGGCTGTGTAGGGCATCATGCAGCAGTCATTGCACCGATAGGGATCATGCTGCCTATGAGTGGAAAATGTCTGGGTGCTGGATATTATAGCAAAAAATGAATGCTGGATACATGGTGTATAGTGTAATATCTTATGCCAGTAAACAGGTATGTTATGCATCCTAAATGTAATCAGACTCCTCTTTAACTTCTAGCAGGAGTACAGTTTGATTTCCAATTCATTTGGCAATGAACAAACCACTTTTACCAAAAACCAAGGTAATGAAACACCAACAGACCATGAAATTATCAGTTTTGCTTGATAAATATTAAGTGTTTTGGATAATGCTATTTTGGTCATCATCATTACACACCATAAAAGCTGAACGGTGCTCAGGCCTTACTGCAATGTTTTACTATATAGTTTATTATAGTGACTATGTCTGGTGCTGCAATAAAAAAAAAATCACAAGTCGTGTCAGCTAAAATCAGTGATCTAACTCTTTTTCCATTTTCCTCTTATTCCTCCAACTATCAACACTAGGCCACAACCTGTACAACTAGCAGTCTGAATGAGCTCTCAAAACCTGGGTGTGTGATCTTTTAGTAGCAGAAGAAATGGCTTTTAGACTGTTTCTTAGGAAACCTGGCTATCCCTTACTTTGTTGTGTAAGATGTACTTAACATGCTGTATATCGGTAATTCTTTGTTTGAAATACTACATTTTGAGGATAGACAAGTTCAATTTCTGTTAGATGATCTTTGTTTGTTTATGTGTTTGCACATTGCTGTCTAACTTGCTATTGTCTAACTTGCATTCCTTAGACTATTATATGGTAGGACCCTATGTAAATGGAAGTTTAATAAAATACTTTAATAGAATCTTTTGACAGGTCAAATACACTCAAATTAAAAAAGAAGCAGATTAGTGTTCCTTGGACATCTGATTGATCAAACTTTTTTTTAGAACACAACTGGATGCAAGACTTCACGTGGGCCTTGAATGCATTTCAGGGTTGATTGAGCAGTAGTTTGAGTTTAAATTAGTTTTTGTCACACCCGAATGCATGGCATCTTTTCCTGCCAATTGGAAGATTTCACAGTGGGGCAGGACTTGGAAACATGGTAGGGTTTAGCTGTCAAGCAGTTTTCCAAGTGTCAAGACACAGATAGCATGGCAATTTAGGTAACTTTACTACAAACGTGTTAGGAATATGTCATTTCTGAGCTTCTCGTTATTTTCTCCACAGCTAAGTAAATAAATGAATGAATAAATAAATAAATAATCTGGTGAGGTAATGTTTAGTAACTAGTTGGCAACCTCCTCCTCCACCCTCTCGTGTTTCAAAACATCAGTTGCCAATCATTTTTTATTATTAAAAGACAAAGATAAAGGTCACAAAGGCAATATAACTCTCAAGTTAACATAATATTTAGTTTAATTTATTCATAAGTGTCATATCCAGTCATATATACTTGGAATATTCACATAGCTTCCTTGAAAGTGCTGACCTGAAGCACATAAATGACCAGAAATAATAATAGTATGTACGTATGTTGTTTTTCCAAATCACTACCTGTCATGACTAGCTTGCACTAGTTCTCTATCACTCTGCTACTGCCTGCTTTTTTGCCTTCAGTAAACCAAATAATTCAACATAAGGGACATAATTACATGGACAGGTATGTGTGTCAAGGCTTTAATTGAGAACCGTCCCTCCATCCTTGGACTGAGACGACTACCAAGGGAACGGTACAGTATTTTACCTCCAGCAATTTCTGTACTTCATTTCCATGCACTATGTAATGAAGAAACCAGTCCAGTACACAGAGTGGTAAGAAGGTAGACAAACAGAGAGAGAGAGAGAGAAGAGAGAGAGAGAGAGAGTTTGAACATAAGTTTTAAAGTGCTACTTTTACATATTTTCTCAACTGCTTTGCCTCGTGTTGAGTACAGGTATGCCTTTAACATGCTATGTATGTGATGCCTGTTTTGTAAGCATAACAGCAAACAAAAGGCCACTTGGGCTAAACTGTTCATAGATCTGCTTATAGCCTGATGATAATAAGTTTAAAAAAAACAAATGTCACAAAAAATAAAGAAAATGTTGTGAATCCACAGAACCCTCGTGTGTGTGTGTGTGTGTGTGTGTGTGTGTGTGTGTGTGTGTGTGTGTGTGTCTGTGTGTCTGTGTGTCTGTGTGTCTGTGTCTGTGTCTGTGTGTCTGTGTGTCTGTCATCATTATTTTCTCATGAGCTGACATAGGAACATCATCTCGGCTCAACATTAAGAATATGCTCAGGCATGCAAAGCTCTGCAACGTGTTAGTATTTAAAGCCTTTTGTGATGGTGCTGATGCCATGTGCAAACATGGTACAGACATGGCAGAGGAGGAGAGAAGCCAGCCCATATCTAATTGCAAAAGGACAGCAAAACAACCAATCAGAGCAGCAAACTTGTTTACCATAGCACTACACCAATGCACCATCGCAGCCTTATGATCATTTTAAGCCTGCAAGCCTCTCTTCAAGGATAGGCCGATGTGATTGGTCTGACCAGACTTGGGAGAAAAGCTACTGAGCTTCAATGGGTAGTGGCCAGTGCCCAGACTGTACCCAGGAAAGAAATTTCAATTACTACTGCTAGGGTAAGTCTAGATTTCTAGGCTGGGGAAGCCTGGCTGAGCACACTACAGGAGGCAGTGAAGTCAGATGTCAACCGTGCACTGAGGAGGCTCCAGGGTCCAGATGAACCCAAGTGGGTTTGTTTCATTGCAAAACCTCTGACAGGAATTCTAGAGCAAGACAGTGTTTCTTTTCCCTTTTCTCTCTTTCTCTTTAAGGTTAGGTGAGTATACAGTATAAAAAAGATTTCTACTTAGTGTGGGCCAAATATCATAATTAGTTGTCCATTAAACATGAATTGGCAGTGGGATGTCATGTATCACTAGTTCTTTGCATTGCTTGAGTTAGTGCTAATTATTGCATTGTTTGTACCCTCCATATCACCCCACCACCACCTTCAATCTAAATGTGCTTCCACAATGCTGCAGTTAGGCAAACTCATGTACACACACAACAAACACAGACACACACTTACATGTACACATGTAAAAACAGAGACACACAAAAAATATATAAAAACACAATACAAGGCAAATACAATGTTCTGCCATCAAAACACAATGGCACACATTTATTTTTTTCATTACTCTTTTCATCTGGACTCTTTATCTCTCTCAACCCCTATCATTTAAACCCTGGTGTGCTCAGTAGCACCACTACTCTTTTTGTTTCTCTCTCTTTCTCTCTCTCTCTCTCTCTCACTCTCTCTCTCTCTCCCTTCCTCCTCCCCCCTGTTCGAAGCTCGAAGAGTGTGAAACAGTTTTATCGCTTTTGCTGAGTCTGATAGTCTGGGCCACTTCATCAGACAGACCCTCAGCCATATGCCGGTGCTAAATAATGTAAAACCGCAGTCTTACATAATGATAAGTATTATTTTTGAGGGTTATGAACCAAAATAGGGGAATGGTTTTTTATTTCTCTAGTCTCAAGGAGATGCTATTTAGGATAGCCTAGCCTATAGGGGAAAGTAGACAGTGAACTTAAGGGTAACAAGAGCTGCTTCTGGTATCCTGGCAACAAGAATCATTCGTGTAACTGTGGATACAGGACAAATCCCCCATCCTCCTTGTAAAGTGGAAAGAGAGTGACTCCCTCCTGTTTGATGGGCACGGACCGAGATATCACGTCTGCTTTTAAAAGTGAAATGCGAAAAAATATGTAATAAAAGCAAAAAAAATCTTCAATTAGGGAGTCTGTGACACAAGGTTGACAAATGTATTTCATACAAGCTATACTCAGCAGCAGCATTAAACTGTCATCAGTTTTTTTTTTTCATTTTTTACACAGCTAACATTGAAGTTACAAAGACTGATTAAAATAAAGTTTTAAAAATGAAACTAAGAGCTTAGTTGATGTCTCTTGAATTTCTTTTTTTCTTATGAGAGACTGGTAGCTTTGTCCTCTCATTGTCAAATGATCTGGTTATCATTTGGAGCACCATCATAATAATGTCTCTGATATGCCCAAAGCTGGGGTGTAATGGAAGTCAGTCGACTTTTCGTGACATTAATCACAAAAACTGCGAACTCACAAAGTGAAAATATCATTTAGTAATACTTCATCTTTCTCTGTTACTGATATTTCATCACATACTGTATGAATTTCATATGGAATCTGACTAGAGAAGTAACTTTTTGTGAGACTCTCTCTCTCTCTCTCTCTCTCTCTCTCTCTCTCTCTCTCTCTCTCTCAGGGAACATGCACATTCTTGCCATTGGCACATCATGAAAACATGCATGTCACTGAAATGACTTGTGTCAGGGGTGCTTTGACTATAGAATAAATGTATTTTATGACTTTCAGTTCATTACATCATAGCATGTATGGAGTGGCATGCCATATTGACATGCCAAGCAGCAGAACACAAAGCCTCGAAATAGAAATTTCCTGACCTAATCCCAGAATATACTTTGAGGCGTCAACGCGTTATCCTCTTTTTAACATAAGTGACTCCACACTGGGCGAACTGAATACATCAAGAGAAGAAAATAAGTTCCCGCTCTTAAAATGCATAGAAGGGTTAACACACTGCACAAGTGAGAAAAGTCAAGTAGCGTAAAATACAAACTGGACAGAGGAAACCACACATAAAGGATAATTACATTTCAAACGCAGCTTTTTCTGTCACAGAAAAGCCTGTTTAGCATCCCAATGCAGAGAAAACGTTTGCTAACAGAAAATAAGCCAGCCAAGTACATGGGGACAGATTTTTGCTTTGCTGGATGCAGACAAGAGGAGGCTATTGAAATGTGCATGATTATTTACAAAACTAATGTGATTAGCCCAGAGAGAGGCCGTGCTCCAGCAGGCCATGAAGTGGAAACTGGGGTTTAACTTGGGATCAGTGTTGGGTGGGGAGTTTGATGTCTCTACCCTGCTTGCTCATTATACAAATCTGAAGGAGAAGGGGCTGGGCGGTCTTGTGCATTACTTTGTCACACAAAGAAGAATCAACAAAACAGGGCGGTATTTCTGAATTGGGATAAATGGGCCTGTCGCTACTGGTTTCGGACTAATGTATAGAACGTTCAAGCATTCAACATTTTTTTGTAAGGGATTACAAGATGTTTCACAGTATTGTTCTCCACCAAGAATGAATGTTTGCTCCTTTCAAGGAAGTCACATGGGTGGTCAGATTAATATGATCAAGCTCCCTTTTTAAAAGTAGGCAAACGTCATCTATTGTTCTCTTTATTCAGAAGCAAAATGTTTTTAGTCCATGCCCTCTTATGTGCCACTGTAAACTGAGGATTTGACATTTACTTCTAATCATTAACTGACTGACTGATCAATATGACTGTAATGGGAGAAAAAAACATGCTTTATAACTCCACTCTGTTTCTATAACATATACTGTGGTTACAACATCCATTAAGAGAAAAATATGAGCTTCTAAAAGGGAACAAAAAACAAATTGAGTCAAGCAAGTAGGTTAGCCACCAAATCCTTCAAGTGACAGATGTAGTAGTGGCACTGTGCGGCTCAGCATGGGCAACTTAAATGCTGTAAATTCATTCACTGTCCTCCTAGTGTTACTGTTAAAGGTAGCCATGGGCAGCTAGTGGGCTAAAAACAAAAGAGATATGACATGCACTCCCTCAGTTTGATTCAAAACACACACACACACACACACACACACACACACACACACACACACACACACACACACACACAAACACAAACATACACGCATGCATACAGTTGCATTCTGAATCGTGTGTGCAGATATTGCAACAAGGGCCACCGTGCCAGTCCACCCGTGAAATATCAAGAGCCGGGAGCTCTGTGCGGCATATACTGACAGGCGGCGCTTGAAGTCTCCCTGATGCCGCGAGTAAATCTCTGTGACAGGGAAGACGTTTGCAATGTGATCAGGCAAGCAGGTCTTTCAATCACTCCACTCCACTCTAACCCACACCACCACACTTTGCCCAGACTTTGAGGGTGAAATGAAAAGGATGACGGACCAATCCCAGACTGTGGGTTTGTGTTATATATTGAGGAAGGGAGGGGGCAGAGGGAACGAAAAACTCTGATGACGTGCCAGGTTGTGCAGTCAGCCAGTCTGTGCTATCTGTGAGGCATGGCTAAACCCAGTGCATCCATCCCTGGCGATGATACACATTGAGTGACTGGTGCTGGTAAGGTCATATACAGTAAGAGGGAGCTGGGGGGGTACCTATCCTGAAGGCAAAATAAAATCCCACCGGTAGCCCATAGTACAATGCAGCCGTCCCCTGTAATACCCTGAGGCTATTGATGCGAAAAGGTGAGGCTCAAAAATAATATAAAAAACTGTATCATAGCCGCTGTGATGCACAGCTTCAGACCTGGGCAGACTTGAGATGATCCACTGCTCTGCTTCTGCCAAAGGCAGCAGTCAGGGCCTTAGCTGTATGACAGCTGATGACTTGAAGGCAGCCCCTTTGCAGCGAAGGGGGCCATCCGCCTGCCACCGCAGACAGGCAGGCAGACATTGGGATGAGCTCCCGTGGACACTCCTGAAGGCTGTGTCCAGGTCAGCATCAAGCAGATTAGTCTTTGCAAGGACAAGAGGCACTTCCAGTGTTTTTAGATGTAGATGGAGGGGGAAAAAGTCAATAGAAAGTCAGAGGTCCTTAAGCGTGCAGGGTTGAGAGTGTAGTGTGTAGTGAGAGTGTAGTATTAATTTTGGTCTAAAGTATTTCTGCATAAAAAGTGAGGTAACATGTTTATTGTTAAGTATTGCCACAAAATATGCATGTCTTAAGCGTCCTGATAAGCCTTGAAGAACTGAGTGTACTAATGACGTGTGAGCATATAAAGACAAAATGAGATTGTCAAGGAGGGGAAGTGTTAGTATGACAAATTAGGAGATGGCTGTATTTTTATATTTATGTATTTAATGTTACCTAAATATTATGCATAATACACAATTTGGAAATACTTTAAAAGAATAGTCTGCCCACACAACCTTTACTGTAAGGAATTATAGTTACCCTGCCTGAGATGAATGCTGAAACAGCCACTCTGAGAAGGTGCTCTGCCTAATCATAATCCTATGATGGTCACAGAAAATGTTTCAAAGTAATTATCATACAAAAGACACAGTCTCTCCAGACCTGATCAACTTAGTTCATTTTACATCAAGGACATAAGAGGAGTCTTATAAATAGCTAGTGTTGCTTGTTGTTCAGACTAGCACTGCTGAATTCAGAGTATGGTTTTTCATGCTTTGTCACTGCTTTTTACTGGAATAAAGTATGATTGCTGCATCAACAAAGAGACACCTTGCACCCTTTTTTACAACTGATGATTTGAGGAAAATATTAATTACATATTTATTAAACACTTCAATTTAACCCTAATCTTGATGATACACTGAGGTAATAGCATTTCAACAGATAGTTTCATCAGATGCTTTTAATCCGAGCATCTGTAGACACTCTATAGGTGACCATCCGAGTAAATTGGGAGCTGTTATTTATATGTACAGCCTGATGGAGGCAGGGCATGTAAATGTGGGGCAGTTAAATGAGTGCTGATGGTTGGCAGCCATGGAGGTGGATGATGGTGGGGGTGTTGACAGGGGGGGGGGGGGGGGGGGTGTTGATTGTGGACAAAGTAGTATCCTTGTGTACACTGTGTTGTTTGTCTTGTCTGCAAGACTATCCAGGTAGTGCAAATAACAGTTCAGTTAACTGATATGGACAATTCTTTCTCTAAACAATTCTGTTATTAAAAGGATTGTTTTAAAAGTATACTTAATAAAAAAACTAAAAAATAAACAGCATGGAATTAGATAAGTATATTACTCTTAAATCTAAATTTAATGAAGCAACAGTCTTGAAAAAAAATATAGTACATGTGTGCATTATGTAAATTAATAAAGGAATCTGTTGTTCAGCATGATGCAAGACACCTCTGTAGAAGAAGCACCACACCACCACCACCACATTTTAAAGTCAACAAACCCCAAATAATGTGTGTATAATTATAATTAAAAAATGGAAGAAGTTTACAACAGAATTAAAATGTTTCCTGTTTGGATGATGACAACCATGAATACTGAAGTGACAGTCTTAAAAATATCCAGATGAAGAACATGACAAGGTGTCAGCTTGATACATGATTTATCATTGAGGAAGATGACATAGAATAACTGAAACCTAACCCATGAGTTAGTGGAATGTTTACACAAGCACAAAACTATTTATTGCTTATCATTTTGCAAAACACTGTACTTGTTAGAGGTTTAAGATAGATAGATAGATAGATAGATAGATAGATGTTCCTGTTACGGTTTTTCCCTCCAAACCCTATTTCCTGCATTAGAAACCGACTGTAAAGCTGGTGCTGTTAAAGTGAATTGATTGGGAGAACAGATGCGGCTGAATCAGTGCCTTGTAACAAAGAGTTATCAATCCCCATTCCCTTGCAGGCTGTTAGTGAAGGGGATTTGCCTGGTGGACAACATTTCCACCAACTGGCCAGAATCAATACCATATTTGCTTACAAATCAAATTTCCCCAAACATGATTGCCTAGTTAACCTCTCTGGCACTTACTTTTACTCCCAATTACATCCATCAAAGTGGTTGACCCAAATAGTTGATTGCTGCCTTTTGAATGCATTTGAGTTACACTGGAAAGGGGAAGAGCTGAGCACTCTCTATTTTGGGGGAAGCTGGATTGTTTTCATTAGTTTCTGCTTCAGCACTTGCCATTCTCAGTGTTTTAGCAGCCCTAGATGATGTGATCATCCCCCTCCCCTTCCCTCACCGCTACCCCACCTAACCCCTCTGTCCTCTTCCTTCTCCTCCTCCTCCTCTTCCTCCCTTTTATGCCAAGGCACTAAGAACAAAGGTATCTCTAAGCTCCCTCTCAGGGAGAAAACAGCCCTTTTTCCAGTGCTAGTTCTGAGGCTTACTGCACTTCAGTAAAGGAGCCTTTCAAAACAGCTGGGATAAGGGGACAGCATCATTAATAAATGTTCCCTAATAATGTGCCCAATCACCTAGGACCACTCTACTTAACACTGATGAGCTGCACGCTAAGGACCATGCAGAGTAGTTAGTGATGTTTGTTTGTGTTTGTGTGTGTGTGTGTGTGCGTGTGTGTGTGTGTGTGTGTGTGTGTGTGAGGGTGTGTGTGTGTGTGTCTGTGTGTGTGAGCATGCGTGCGTGTGTGTGTGTGCATCTGTGTGTGCGTTCAAAGGTGGTCTGCTCCAATAATGTGTTCTTCTTCTATCTATCCACTATAAAGGTAGACAAAAAGACGGCTCATAAAACTTAGTTTAGTTTAAAAAAGAAAGAAAGAAAAGGAGGAACTGAGAGAGAGAGAGAGGGGGGGGGGGGGAGGGAGAGAGGGAGAGGGAGAGAGAGAGAGAGGGATTAAAGGCACAGTCTGAGATTGTAACATTTTACATTTTTTAATAATTATATGACAATATTCAACACTCAACAGAATGCTGTGAATGCAAACCAATTGCACTAGCGAACAATTTCAGATCAGATGAGATTTAGATCAAATACAAGACTTTACAACACAGCCAAATTTAACATGACTTCTGGCATAAACCCATTCACGTCCAGACTTCTATCTGAATACAGATGGAGAGATCATTTTGCTGGTTGAGCAGATACTGATAATGATAAACCTCTGCGGCAGTCGGAAACTCATAATAGGGGTCTGTGGCCCAGCCAGTGCCAAGTCACTCGACAAAAAGGCCACTGCTTTGAGCATGCCATAAACAGAATCACAAGGCCTTATCGCTAGGTCATACGGTGAAAGGAAGGACAAGCATTATTGTCTTTCCTATAAGTGCAAAGCACATTCATGCGTGCTCTGTGCAAATGAGTTGAGGCAAACGAGGTGAAATTTTAAATGGAGGGGTGTGGAGATCAAATCAGCATCTCACAGCCAATAGGAGTCCTCGTTTGGGTGCTTATTAAAAGCTCGGCTAGGCACAGTGACAAAGCACAAATATGGCCTGACTCGCTGTGACTGCAATGACAGACATTCAATATCCGCTAGCGCCAAGTGCAGTGACATGACCTCCTATTGAAGCTAAACAGGCTGATATGTAATGTCAAAAAAACTCAGGACATCCTAATGAAGATTTGTGTGATTTGTGTAATTGTGTAATTGACCATTAACATTATTTTTTGTGATCAACCATTTTTTATACATATTTTACCTTATACATGTAAAAGGCAAAACACCAAAAGTAGAACTTTATACAGTAAGGCAAACAAGCTAATAGAATTTAGGCAAAACATTATAGGTATACAGTTGTCGAAAATCAATCACTATGAATATTCCTGCCATTTAGCACTGTAACATACTTGTTTGTGCAACATTAACTGACCATTCAACAGTTACTAACAATGAGCGCTGTAGGCTACAGTCATATTCTTTATTATATGTCTTAGAATACTGACGAACATCCTACTAACTCCACTCAAACTTTCGGAGGTCAGACATTTTTGCATGGCAACGGGTTTTGTGCTTTTTTCATATCCTTCCTAAAGTAGTCCATTCACCTAATGTAACAGAATATCAACAATAAGCTGCAATGAGTTATTTAGCAGCTGGACATGTTAATACGCAACACTTGTACATTCTATTTTTTCGAACTATTTTTAGCAGCGGATGTTTTGAAGCGGCAACAGCATATTTAAAATATGACATTGTTGGAAGTTTCTAACTCTCTATTATTGTTTTTGGCAAGTACCCATATAATCAGTGGATTAATGTTTTGCGTCATTCTCACTTTGCTTTGTGTTGGGGTCCTGTATCGCTCTGAAGGGGCTTACTCCACCAACTCGCAGAACATTAACTGACACTTAGACATTAACTGACCACTTAGAGCTTATTCCACAAGAATAGCCACCTTGCAGAACATTATCCCTTACTTAAATCCTGTTAACATGAACCCAAACTGATGTAGACAGCACCTTTGCTAGGCATCACTGAAAAGTTACGTTTTATTATGATAAAATATTCAGTCAGCCATTAAAAGGTGGAGTTGGGAAAAGCTTTTCAATGTTGTGAGTAACACAAACTTTCACACAAATATGGAATTTGAATAAAACCTATTACTGCATCAATGCATAAACAAATTTACAGTTTAATGGTCCCACACCATGCTTCTGTATCTGTTGTGCTACCTAGAGTCAGGGTTTTGATTTTGCATTGGCTTTCGCTGATGTTTAATGTCAGTGTGAGAGTCTCCCACAGACAGTGGAGACCCCTGGCCCTGACCCCTGGAAATGACAGGCTGATGAGAGTGGACCTCGGGCCCAAGACGTGGATCCCTGCGGAAATCACCAAGTACTTCAGCCAAGGCTTGATATTGTAATGTGGTCCACCGCGCGCTACCACAGCTAGCAGCTAGTAGAAGCAGCAGCAGCCTGGAAGGTAGTAATGATGGACTTGACCATCCCATGGGAGGGATGTCTAGGGATAGTCCGGTGGAGGAGAGAGGCAGAAGTGTGCCGACTAGACTGGCCTGGACAGAGGGAGGGAGGGAGAGAGGATGAGCTGTGATCTCCACCGTGGAAGTGTGGCTTTGATGGAGCATTTGCAACAGCCTATAATGAGGCGTTGAGGAGTCAGGGGTGAGACTGAAGAGGCCACCGGGGGAGCTGACTGAACAGGAATGGGGAGGGAAAGTTCTGGATGTGTTAAAGCAAAAATGGTAGAGAAGGGGGATGGGCACACACAAAAAAGTTTGTGTAGCCAAGGTAGCTTGTGTAGCACTTTGTTTCCGACGAGGTCACTACTGTGTGGAATTCACATTGAGACTTTTCAACTGTTTGTTTTTATGACTTTAACTAGGCCTGGCATCCTTCTCTCAGCCCCCACCCCTCACCTTTATCAGGGTGAGTATGACCAACCTTGACCTTTCACCTGTACCACACAGGAGAGGAGCTCTTTCTGGGCACCTGCAGTAGCTCCCTAGCCATGGGATCCTATTATTGTACTGTTCTATACTGTGCCATTACTCAGGGGCCTTCACATCACTCCCTCATCCAAGCACCACAGCTTTTTTAAATTAAGGTCCACTGGATCATCAGTTGAATGCCAGATATGGATTTAATTTGGTTGGTTACCTGGACAATAGAGAAATCTTTGATGGTGGCAAACTTTATGGAAATCGAACCTGGTGCCAAAGGGTCAAAAATCTTTTATTGATAGGCCATTGTTTTGCGTTTTCTTTAGAATCAGTATTTATATGAACTATGTAGTTATTTTATGTAACAAAAGGCATTGTCCCTTAGAACAATACAATGTTTAGCAAGGATCATAAGCCAATTCTAGCACTATCGGCAATGAAATACATCCAATCCATACACCACAATACACCCTGAAACCTTTGCAAGCAAAATGTCTTGTTGTTATACATGCCATCCTGATACACAACATATGGATTTAGGGCATTTTAAAACAGGCCTGATATCCAATAACTATATCTCAATAAATGTAATTGTTCAAGGGACAGAGGAAGCACTAAATTTTATTACTTGCAAAACTGTCTGAAAACCACACTTATATTGCCAGTTTTGACGATATAGTCTTGTCTGTGTCTTTTAGTTTAAGGGATTGCTCAACAAAGCTATTGGTGAGCTTTTATCAAAACCTCTCTTGTGCACTTCATATAGCGTCTACCCACAGTGGATTTCTACCACTGGCTTTATCAGGTGTGCAAGAGTGTGTGCTCCTGTCATCCCCAGGGTAGACTGCTGCCAAACTAGGCATCTAAGTGTTCACTGTCTGTAAAACAAAAATAGTCACTCAAAGTCTGTTTGTTAATCTTACTTACACACAGTGATAGATACATACTGTACAAAGATACATCTTTGTTCAGCCCACACATCTTAAGTAGCTCAATGCTTAAAAAGCTGTAGATGGACAACCATCTGAGATGCCCTAGTTTTCATGAATCCTGGCTCACTGTACTGGATTTACCATCCCATCCTCTTAACCTGTCTCTCAACATAGAGGTTTTCCCCTTGGATTTTACATGGCTACTGAGAAAGATGCATACTTAAAACATTTTTCCTACAGAACCTTATGGGTTCATTAAAATTTGAACAGTTCCTTTGCAAAGAAGCATAAATAATGAGTAGATGTGTTTGTGTTTTTTTCTTCTTTGCTTCCCTCGTCACTCTAATCACAATCATCTTCCATGTTGTCAGGCATAGCTAGCATCTGTTTGAGAGATGAGCTGAAGTGTCACGGCTCAAAACATCTGTTTTTCCCAGTGCGAGTGAGCAAGTGTGCAGCCGAGTGTTAATTATGCCTGCCAGTGGAAGCTCAACTATGGCAAAGGTCCTCGGCAAGTTAACTCTGCCCGTCTTTTGCCCCGCTTGAGGGGTAAACAACAGATACGCCCCATAGCTAAGGGATCACATTATTCTATTGCCATGCTCTCTGTTCTATATACTGTGCCCAGCTTCACCTAGTGCCTCTTCCTTCTGCATCAGCACTTGAAATGTTTGTGCAAATTGCTGCCATACTCTTTGCGTACATTGCTGTCAAACAAAGGTCTTGGGACTGAAAGGTTGACGCATGCATAGATATTCCACCAGTCCTGTGAGTGTATTCACAGATCCAGTCACCTGAGTGTGAGGTTTTAAGGTGAAGAGAACAAAACTCTGGTTATTATTTTAATTTAGATTTTCAATCTCTTCTGTCATGAGTGACCTGATTTGCAAAGGGGTCAGTTGATTATGAAGAGGAGGCTTCTGAAGAGCCACACAGTTTGCTGTTTTGTTTAGGCTTGAAATGTAGGAGATGAGGTATCTGGAGAATTGCTAGCTCATGGATGAAACCTGGGTTAGTACTAATTGGTCAAGTTAAAGACTGGGAATAGCAGAGGTTTGAACATGGGAAAGAAATGTCAAGAGTGTAATTGTAAAGAATATAGTTAAAAGATACAAGTGACTTTTTGTGAGTGTGAGAGAAGGTTGTGGGCAGTTTAATGACCTGTTTCATTACCATTCTGCTTAAAATTCAAACCGTAGTCCAAGTGAAGTAAATAAACAGCAATACGTCATGTCAAAGTTCAGCTGATTCATGCAAATAAAAATATAATACACTAGTGACTTCACAATGTGAACTCTACACTTGATCCTTTGTATGGGGAGAGCCTGTGTGGATTTTATCTGCCTCTTTTTAAACAAATTTGTGGATCAGGGCACAGTAACACGGAAAGGGAGGTCAAAGGTGAATTACAGTTATCAAACCTGTCTTTATTAAAGATA
>CM059275.1:3848334-4010834 GCA_030347295.1 Setipinna tenuifilis | reverse complement strand
TATGTTTCTAGCAGGGATCATAAATTACATTACTTGGGCATTACAGTTTTATAACAAAGGATTTATGAAAAAATGGAGATGGTGAAACCTTTTACAGATCCACTGATCCATGGCAGATTTGGAACTCTGACTGCATTGCACTTTGTGCATGAAACATAGTCCTTTGGTGTGAAAATCACTGAAAAGTCCCAGACTAGTTTACTATTCATGCTAGACCTGATTGTGTGAAGTTTTTATTTACAATGCATAGGCCTACAGTTAAATCAAGAGTCTTTTGCTGTAAAAGTAGGATTGCAGGAAGGGGTAAAGCCAAAACTATTTACTGATACGGTTAAAAAAATAATTGTCATTAGGCCTTAAATTGTCTCAACCAATTTGTCAGCACTTAAGCAATTTGGCCGGTTCTGCTAACCCCCATACAGCCAGCATGGATTGCTATCCACAAGGATTATCTGTAGGCCCCAACAGCTTATCGGAACAATTCCACCCCATTTTGCAGCGTGAAATTCAATTCCTATATAGAGGCCATAGACAAGACCCCAGTGGCATTTCTACTGGTTTGCTCTTTTTTTGGATTTGAGGCAGTATGTTATGTCATGTTTTGAAAAGAAAAAGCTGGGGGTTTTTGGAAGCATTAAAATATCAAAATTATGATTATAATTATGATTTGTTTGTGCAAAATTCAGGAAAATAGCTAGTAATTGATTTCCTGTGGAAAAATACCTAAAGCTGGTGCGTAACAAAAACAGGCTTACATTTGTTTTGGGGCCTCTCTCAGCAACTGTAATATATCTTTTTAACATCTAGGTCTGTTATTTTATTTATGTTTTGTAGGGACTTTCTTCACCAACTTTGAAAATACACCGAGTATGACTCCACTCCCTCGCCCACTCTCTGGCATGATGCTGCTTCTTTATCCCCGGCCTTATCTGCTTCGCTCCCCAGGTGTCCGATGCTCCTCCGGGATTTGTCACCGCAGGTCCTGTGAGCGGAATATTTAGAAACACTTGCAGACCGCCAGGGTGATATGAGAAACATATGTCCCTTGTTTTTATTTGTGGTTCAAGCAATAGCTCTGAGTGGAGTCCATTTAAAAATTAAACATACTGGCTGAACGCAAACACAAATATGTTATGGATCTGAAAATAACAGACTGGAGAAGGCGTACCTTGGGAAATGGTTTATGGCGAACATACTAGCACTACAAAACAAGTCATTTGAGCAAACAGAGGCCAGCCTTATGTACATGGTTTTATATAGTAAAAGTAGTAGTACTGTATATAGTATATTGTATATAGAAAGTGTTATGGAGAGTTTGTTGTTTGAATTTGTGCTGTAAATCCACTGTATTGCATAACCTACAAACACCACTGCTATGAATTCTAAGAAACATTGTCCAGCTTTGTTTATTGACTTATGAAAGACATTTGAAACTGTCTATCGTGTGTTAATGTCACTGGTTTGACTTCAGAGGCATTAAGGCTAAGAAATGGTGTTCCACAAGGCTCAATCTTGGGCCCATTATTGTTTACGCTATACATAAATAATACCTGTGTACCACTAGTCCATTTTTATGCAGATAATACAATTCTGTATACTTCTGTAACATCCATAGAGCAAGTAGTATCACATGTTCAGTGTGCTTTTGACCATTGAAAAGTCTCACATTGGTTTTAAATGAATCTTCAACTATGTCCATGATTTCAAGAAAGTGTCATTCTCATGCCATCAACATTTTCTCTTTTTTAAAACACATGTAGCTGAACTTGCAAAGAAAGTGAAAATTAAATTGGGTGCTTTATACAGAATAAGGGCATGTTTCTCTCTACAGAACAGAATTTTCATTGTTCAGTCTACTATAATGTCAGTGTTAGACTATGTTGTTGTTTTGTATATGCATGCAGCCACCTCCACCTTTTCAAATTACTTGATAAGGTTTATCACAGCGCTTTAAAATTTATAACTGGCGATGGTTTCTGAACTCATCATTGTAACCTTTACAAGAATGTTGGCTGGTCTTCTCTCCGAGATAGAAGGGAAAGGCACTGCCTCCTGTTTATGTATAAATCATTACAAGGTAAATTACCTAAACTCACTTTTAAAAGTCAAGCACAATCTTCACAACACTTGGTCACAGAGTTTTATCTCCTTAGAATCCCCCACAATAAAATCTGAGGTTGGTAAATTACCTTTTAGCTTCTTTGCACCTACAAAATGGAGCCGGTTACAAGAAATTATTAAATTAGACCAGCTTGTGAAACAAGCTTCCGGACAATCACATAACCTATTTTGAATTTTTGTAACATTTATATTTTTTGATTTATTAATTAAAAACTAATCAAAATGTCCCCATAGACTTTACATCGGCCATCACAATAGGCTCGTTAAGCAGCCTTCTAAGCCTGTGCCAGGTGTTCAGGCGAAGTTGCAGACTAGCAATGTAAGCCTACAATCTGGCTTTCTAGAATTACATATCCCGTTTAGCTGTTTCCTCTGCCTACAACTGTTTCAAAGTAAAAGTCCTTGTGACAATAATTCACTACTCAATATTTTAACTATTTTAACTATTCAACTATTTAACCATTTAGCCGTTCAAACTGTCAGTTGCTGTCAACTATGTCTTAAGCAAACTGTTTCCTTTGCCTACAACTGTTTCAAAATAAAAGTTCTCACTACAAGATTTCACTAATAAATAATTTAATTATTTAAATTATTAAACTATTTAACTATTTCTCTATGTCAAATTGTGAACCGTCATCAACTGTGTCTCCAGTCTACTATATTACACCATTTATCTACCTAGCAGCCAGCATAGCATCTATTAAAATAAAGTAACCAACTCAGGTACTCTTTTGACTTCCTACTTACTTCTTCCACAATGATAGTCTCTTTATTCAGCCATTCCAACTGCCAGTTCTCATCAACTATGTCTCCTGCCAATCGTTTCCTCTGCCTACAAAAGTTTCAGAATCAAAGTCCTTACTGCAATAATTCACTATCAAATAAACAAACTATTAAAACTACTCAGCTTTAGGCATTGTAACTGTCAGTTGTTATTAACTATGTCTCCAGCCAACTATTTGCCCTGACCACAACTGTTTTAATAAAACTTTGCATTTTTATGCACAGTAATTCCCTCAAATTACATTCTCTAGTTAGTTAGTTTATTATTGAAAACGTAGCACAACATTGTATGCTGTCTACGTTTTCATGGGCATTGGACAGGTCGTCGGGGGTACTGGGCAGTGGCCAATGGGCTGACGCACATTTTTCTCTCAGGCCGCTCCTACCCCTTTATCAACGTTGTGAAATTTTGCCATTGAAGTTCGACCCGAATTAGAGAGAATCAACTTTCCGTCTCTGGAAATGGATAATAAGCCTCAAATGTGCAAGGGAGGTGCAGAAATGCTGTGAGAAAAAAAGCCTACAAGTGGCCGCAGGAAAACATGCCAGAATCACAGATATGTTTGCCACCAAAGGTTCAAGTGCAGCAATGGGTGTAGGTGCATCAACATCAAGTGCAGAAGCAGTTCCAGAGTGCATAGGTTGTTGGAGTGGCACACAGCTTCAATGTGCAACAGCATAGTAACACAGTGGAAGGATTCAGGTTGATTTTGAGGAGGAGGAGGAAGAGACATGACCCAACAAGGACAGATTGAGGAGGAGGTCAGAATAGCTACTGTCTGCCTGATAAGAAGTAGCCGAAATGTTAACAGAATAAAGATTGAAGAGCGACTAGTCATGTAGGGAAGAGGGTGGAGGGCTGATGTGTGTGTGCGCACTCTTTTGGCATGCATTCGAGTGTTTGTTGTCGATGCGGAGAGAAGAAAAATTAATTATCCACAACAAATTAACGAGTGGTCGGCTTCAGAATGCCCTCAACTTCCTGAGATCTGAAGTCATTTATGATTGATGAAAACTATTGTCAATCTTGACACAGTGCAACAAACAAATATCACATTTCTTTGCGCACAGAGGAAGGTACACATATGTAGGGGAGATGCACACAGTCATAAAGACACAGAAATGATGAGAGCCTGTGGAATTAACTATATGGGGAAATTGTAGGCTAAAAGTGTGCGAATGTTCAACATAGGAAATTATTACAGGGCTCATTTTATTCAGTCAAATTTAAAACATTTAATAGTAGCCTACGGAGTTTTGTGGACAATGGCGTCCTTGCTGCTAAGAGTAGACTTGGTGTCCAACTACAGTGTTATTTTAACTTGCTTTAAAGTTATAGTTTGCAGGTGTTACAGCTTGAAGTGAAATATTGCTTTGCCAAAATGAATGATTAATCATTTCTAGGTGACCAGAGAAATGACATATTATTTATAATTAACATTCCTGCCTCTCTCTTTCTCTCTCTCTCTTTTCCATGTAGGCTACTGTGCTTTATTTTACAGTGTGCATATATATCCTCTGGTATGTTGTATGCCTCCGCATATCGTCTAAATAACCATAATGGGCCGGCATGGCCACAAATGCCAGGGCCATTTTTTGGTCCCAGTCCAGCCCTGATACCAATGACACTGACAATGAAAGTAATCTTGAACAGTTTTAGCTTTTAGCAAAGTTAAATTTACAATGTTTGCAATCTTCATTGGTGGAACAGATAACATATGCACACACACACACACGCACACACACACACACACACACACACACACACACACACACACACACACACACACACACACACACACATACAAACAACAAATGAATGAAAAAAAAAGAAATACAAAAGGTCAAGGGTGGGAGAATAGTCGGTGCCAAAGACAGTTGCACAAACGTTGCAGCAAATTAACAGTTTGTGATGAAGACTGGAAAGTTCCGAAAACACAAATGTATCCAAAGATAATAGACAAAAACTAGAACCTGTGAGAATAAAAAGTCATTATCGTCAATTAGTTCCTTTCCCCTTGTGTCCAGAGAAAATGCACACAAAGGCAAGGTTTAGCAGGCCACATTTATTTGTGTTTTCTTGATTTTTTGCAATGCCTGAAATTTATTTCTGCTTTCTTTTTTTATTATAATTTCCTCCTGACCTTTTTCTGCTCAGACAAGGCAGAGACTGCTAAAGAAAGATGACAGTGACTGCATCACCTTGTTTTGTAGACACTCACAGCACAGTCATGATAACTTTCTAGTGTGCAACCACAAACAGACTCACACCTAGAAAGAAAATGGCAAAATAGAGCCAGCACAATAAAATGACTGGCCCCAATGATGGGTTTTGGAACAGCAGGGTGAGTGTCAAAGCAAACGCTTCATTTCTGAGTCAATAGATAGCTCTTTGTTGAAAAAACACAAAGGCATTCACCTTCATCTTGAACATTACCAGCTTAGATGCTTACAGAGAGAGAGAGAGAGAGAGAGAGAGAGAGAGAGAAAAGAGAGAGATTGGTAGCATTCATCAAAACTTGACCACACTCCACATAGCAATGCTAGCTAGGCACACATGCTGTCTGAGGACCCTTTTAGTGGAGGAATGTTCTCGTACATACTGTATTTTGACAAATGCTCCTCCCCCCAAGAAAATGAATCAGCATGGTTGTGTTGGTTAGTCTGTCCCTCCTGAGTGCTTCTTGACATTTCTACCTTTACTTGCAGTAAAACCTCCCACCTTTCACCTAACATCCCTCTTTTGTCTTCTTACTCCCTCATAATAACTATGCCCTATTGTCTCCTCACCTCAGTATAACTTAGAACCACACCTTACAATGTCATGTCAGTCTGTCTACAAGTTAACCTCAGAATCAAGCACAATGCACTGTTCTTGGATTCACGGTCACTCAGATTCACATCTTCTCTAGGCTACTATTTGTTTTGTCTTAACAAGAACATCTTCACAACTTTAACCAATGTGAGTACAGCAACTTTAGTTTGTAAAGCAGAGTGTTTGAGAATCAAGTCAACTGAGGAGAACAAATAACAGGAATCACATTTTAATGACGGTTTACAGTAATTAATTAAACAGAGTTTAAGATGGAGGTTCTACACTTCTGTGCAGTCGAAGAATCAGGCCTGCCCTTAATGAAAGCTGTAGCTGTAGTCTGAAAAGGTTGATACAGGTCCTGTAGGTGAGATATTAAGCCTAACATCAGTGGCGAAAGAAAATTGCTTCAGGTCTCTCAAGACATCTAAAAAGTTTTTTTAAGCCTGCCTCTCCTAAAATGCATATGTATAAGCCAACACGGTGAGATGTAACTCGGCACAGGTCATCTTTTATGTTGCCGGAGGTTTTTTTAAGGATCTTTGCACTCATCTCCATGTGTTGCTATGATAGATGGAATAGAAGAGAGGAAGGCAAGGCTGTGATTTAGAGTACAGAGTGTTTGGAGTAACAGGAGGTTTTCCATAGTCTCCTCCATGAATTTCAAATGGAATGCTCAGGAGGCGATGCGAGGGATGTAGACATAGGCTGTGGATTAAAACACAACATCTTGTGAGATTCAATAGCTTTGAGAGGGCATGCGAGCTGTCTTGGCACTTTTGTTGTCTCTGATGGCTCTAGCACTGGCCTCGGGGAATCAAAGTCCTTGGTTGTAATGTCGGGCACAGATAGTGACCAAAAGCATCAGTTAGCCACACAACTATTGTGGAAGTGTTGATAAAATCTCCTCTCTAAAAAATATCTCCGTTAAAGGGTTAGAAGTAAAAAAGACCACAGATAAGTCATTCGTGTTGACTTTAAACTACTATGTTTCTGATGTCACATGACTTTTGATGACTCGGTTTTACTTTACACTGGTCTGTTTCTGATCACATCTTAATTAGTCATGGTTGCTTCAAAAGAGGAGTCTGTATGATTCCGGGAGATTTTGAACTCCAGTGTAGCTCTCAAAACATGTTTTGTTCATTTACTGTTATGTAAGCCATAACAGCATTATCCATATGACATAGAGTTGGGATGAGCATAATATGACTATAAGGTCTCTATTATCAGGGGACACCACAGGCTTCTGAAGCATGATAGGCCACAGCAGTATGTACTCATTATGAATTCATTGGCTTGGAATAGGTTACATAGCCCGTACGTGTCTTTGTAATTTAAACATGCACACTACCGCATAGAACATACATACAGATAAACATAGGCTCGTACATTAAGACTGTAACTGGATACAAACATTGGTGCAGGCGTTTTCTGCAACAACAGCTATTTTCAGCATGCAGAGTCCTGCGAAGCAATGGGAAGCCTAGGAAAGAATGCATCATTAGATGACATAAGAGGAAACAAACAAGAAGACAGCAGACTTGCCATTGACATGCTCTCATTACCGCACATAAGCTAGGACGTAGGATAACATGAAAGCATTCTCTCAGAGCCGTGTGACTCAGTTTGATCAAACAACAAGTTTGGGCTAAAATGTTTCCTAAAATGTTCGTAAATGCCGTAACACATTAGAGAATAAGTTCATTCAATGATTTCGTTCTCAAAGAGTATGTGTACCAAATGAAGAATATTGCAGATTATTTGTTAGCTTTTATAAAGCATTCTTCAGTTCAGAACCTTCTGAAGCCAAACTGAAAGTGACAGATGACATCAACAATAGCAGTGACAACAACAAAACTGTACACTTCAGCAGTAAATAATCAAGCGCCATCATTAAAGCTTTAGTGAACTGATGAACTTGCCTCGTTTGTTTGTCTAACAGCCATCAACGGAGGGATTAAAACCCGTGCAAATTGCACATGAGGCTAGATTTATAATCCATGCAGAAACAAACAAAAATAAGTTGCACTCGGCACCATGCCGTAATGCTCTGCATGTCTCGGCTCAGCAGCGGCATATGTGGCTCTCTGACGACGGCCGTCGTGCCACTCCATCACGCAGTGCATTAGTGACAGACAGGGGCATGCTAAGCAATAAAGCTAGTCGAGCCCAGCCAGGCTAATTGCTCCATTAATACGTGATGCAAATCCAATAGAGGGGCGTCATTCAAGGCAGCGATTTAGCCCCGATGAGCACAAATCAGTCTGACATGGAGGGTGTTTTCAAGTCGCAGGATATATATGTGTGCAGATAGATAAATAACTAACTAGCTTGCTGTTGTGGGAAAGGACATCTAACAAATCTCCCATCTAAAAATTGGATGACTCTCGTCACTTACTTATGTGTTTGTGTTTGTGACATGGATGGACATCTTGCTGATAGATATTATGTAAGCATTAGTGTGCTGAGCCATGGTGTGTATTATCTTCTCTATGAGGTGATGTATATGCACACACACATACATACACACATCTACACACACTCTCTCTCTCTATCTCTCTCTCTTTCTCACACACACGCACACACACACACACACACACACACTCACACACACACACACACTGGGGACGGACCTATGCCAGGGGCAAGCTCAGCCCCTCGAGTGAAGGTCAAGTATTCACAGTTCTGCTTGCACACTTTAGGGATTCAACATAGTGGCTCACAAAGTTGTTTTTAATGTGTGTGTGTGTGTGTGTGTGTGTGTGCGTCCGTGTGTGTGTGTGTGTGTGTGTGTGTGTGTGTGTGAATGCTCTCTGTCTCTTTCCTCCATTTCTTTTATCCATGGCGCTATCTTTTCCTCTTCATTAGTATCTCTTTTCCTTTTTTCTTCCCTACTGTCGTTCCCTTTTGGTTCTGTTTCCCTAGTCTATTTTTTTCTTTTCTATTCTTCTTTCTTTGTTCTCTCTCTCTCTCTCTCTTTCTCCCGATGATAATGAGGAACTTTAGTTTTCAAAGAAGGATCTACAATAGTTCAGGGGAGGTAGGCGTGACTTGATTTTGTTTTATATGTTCCTTGGGAGAAACATTTTGAGGTAAAAATGAGATTTAGCCCCTTATTTTAAAAATCATTATAACTGACAACAAATCTCTCAGCCATCCCTCACCACAGCAACTCTGAATAGTCTATCATTACTGGTTCGAACCTGACTGTGAAAATATTTCCCCAAACAGGAGCAAAGAAACAGGAAATATCAAGATGTCTCAACACTTGAAACAGAGAGTTTGGATGACTTCTGTAAGTCCGTAACAGATTAGACCTTATTTGGTCCATATAAAATCTATGAGTTTTCTCAATCCCTAATTAAGTTCCATGTAATGTCATTGTTGCTTATGAAAAAAAGCATAAAAAAGATCTTTTTTACATTTTTTCTTGACCTCTCAGTCTCCGACCTTTGCACTCTCTCTTTGTCTCTCTCTTCTTCATTTGTCTCCTCTTTCTTCACCTCCTCTGTGTCTCTGTCTCTCTCAGTCTCTCCCCCCCCCCCCTCCCCTTCTCTATTTCTTTCTCCTGTGTTATAAATTAAGTCAGGTCCCTGTGATGTTTGGTGGTGGATGACTGGCTCTAAATCTCTTAGTCTGCAGAGGGCCATGCATGAGAGCATTTAGCACTTCTCCCATGCCGTGCCGGGGGACAAACCAACCCTTCCCACCCCTCTAATTTACAGCGCGGGATGGGCTCTGGGTTGGTGGATACACTGAAAACTAACCAGCTTGCCTTCTTCATGGATCAATTCTCTGCAGCTGCCCCGGTGTTGATACAAGATATTATCTAGGCACTGTAAGCCGACCTCTGTCTCACCTTTGGTGAGGAGGGGGGGTGGGGTTCCTTCCTATATGTGATGTATGTGGACAGCCCTCAAGGGGGAAGAAGAAGAAGAAGAGGAAGAAGCGGAAGAAGAAGAAGAAGAAGAAGAAGAAGAAGAAGAAGAAGAAACTGATGAAGGAAGAAGGTGCTGATGGGCTCAAGATATTAGCAACTGTTTTAAGCAGAGATAGTATATGCATACAATGACATATTGATACTTCAGCAACATTGTCAGAATCAGGTTTATGTATTATATTTTAAGGATCTATGCAAAGATTTATCAAGGCCTTATATTAAGGATCTATGCAAAGATTTATCAAGGCCTGTTAGTGAAAGGCATACAGGTATGTTAAGGACGGCATATGCCAAATATGAGGATGTAACAGTACAGTTCAACACACATTTGTGAATTTAAAGTAATTTTTTAACATATGTGTATATAGGATTTGTGTATATGTGTATATAAGACATTTTTAACTTTAACACATTGTCTTATAGCCTGCCTGATGCACTCTGTATGTAGGAAAGAACAAGTCCCATCAGGCTGTTCAAAGACTACATCCACACACAATCAATTATGGGAAAGGACTAAGACAAACTCCCTGAAAAATGGAAGACTAGTTTACATAATAGATTGCTTCCGGTAAAGTGTGACTGAAAAAGATGGGGTGAGCAGATGTTCTTGCACTTCTCATAATCTTTCTCCTCTGAGGGAGTCTATGGATTTTTCCCGGAGCCTCAAAACCTGCATTCTGTTCAATCCATAAAGTGTCAGCAGACATGAAAGCTATGGTGTCCTTGAAATCTGAACTTAACCTTCAATTGAGATACAAATCATGGCTTTACTCCTGTAAGGTTTTATCAAACACGTCTGTCCATATACAGTGTAAGCTATCAAAATTATGATTTTTTTAAAGGTTTTATGCTTACATAGTAATTAATCTCAAACATGTATTGTTTTAAATATATATAGTATATATAACTTTTAATGTATCAAAATAATAATCCAAGCGTAAATCATCTAAACAAGTAAATATCATCTCAACATGGTTCTAACCATAGCAACCGTTTTTTTCTTAGTATTTTTTTTCTTCTGATTTCTATTCCTGCTCCACTTGCCAGCATCACCGTGGGTATCTACGGCAACCTCGATGCATCATGCTGACGTCATAGTTCCAATTTAGGAGATGTTCTGCTCTGCCGTGACTGTGCCTGAGTGGCAGCCTGTGTTTACATGAGTTTGCATGGGAGCTGGGTGCCTGCTAATGTCCTCACCATGCCCCAGATCCACACTGGGTATTCTGTATCACGGTATCCATGGCAACGTGAAATTACCTGGCAGTCCTGGAGCAAGTGTGTATGGTATAACATCTAGTGAAGCGTGTCTGACCCTAACACACACAGATGTTCACACACATGCATGCATGCACACACTCACATCATATTCTAACGAACAGCTTCTATGACACCTCTGTGTCCGTAACTCAAAAAAATAGACACACCCTTTCGATTTCATTTATTACAGCCATTCTATATTAAGCACACTCTTCAGTGCAATATCTATCTGCACTGCGCTAACTGTTCCAGGTGCTAAATCCCAGATATTAAGCGACAGTCTGACTCACCGCCTTCCTCACTCTTCCTTGCTCCACATGTCACGTCACATCATGCACCATTTCCATTATGTGTTTGCTCAGGTGTCAGGGGCAGAAACTGCTCACCACCAGCTCAAACCCTACATTTTGAAAGGATGCTAGAAAATCATTTCTGAATGTCTTTCCCTTTGCTGAATTATGCACAGGCTGTGGCTTCTTAGCTGGAATTATTCACCACCAGCTGCACTGTCCAGTTGTTTGCTTGGAGGAATACAATTACCACAAACCATAAGAACAAACAACAGGGAAAAGGCCTGGAATACATGATTACCCCTTTAATAACCTTATGTGAGTTATAGCGAGCATGTAGCATAGTGTGTAAATCTCTAGGGATGCACACACATGTATGTGTCTTATCAGAAGCTTGTGCAATTATTTGGTGATTTTGCTTTCAATAGTGGCATAGTGAGAAACTAACAAACAGTAATTTGTGTTTCAGTAGTCCTATCAACATCTAGGTGAAAAAGACATCTGACCTAATCATTACTTTCTCTGGTATCTTTGGACCCATTTCTAGTGTCTCAGTGTTATTGGGACAATGTTTCTTCTCTAGTTTAGTGTGTATTAGGGGGAAATATTTCTCACCATTGCTTAGTCTCTTTACTGTTTTGGAGTGGTTATTCCCATCAGTGTTGGTGAGGACATGACTTTTTTATGGTTAGCCATGTAGCAAGGGTCTGACGACATGGCTAAAGCTTTTAGCAGCTCTCATGTGGCCAGGTAACATCCCCATTTATAACAATCTATGTATTTACTGTGCCTTTAATAAGTGATGGAACTGGAAATGGGCTGAAAGTGGCTCAGATAGATAGAAAACAAAAAATATTCCCTGCTGCTGTTTCTGCTGTATTGAGTTGTAACCCAGGCTGGCAACATTTATAAAGATATAATTTGCTCTTCCCCACTTTCACTCACTCTTTGAATGGCACACTTGAAAATAACAGTAACTTGGGACATCACCACAGAAATGCTGGCTCCCAACAAAAAAGACCTAGCCTGGTGTACCCAGACTAATACACAGCAAGAATTAATCTGGTCCCTCTCAGTTCATTTTTAATTTCCAATGGGTCACCAAAAGGAATTGCAGCATTCTCCTAGCAATCACATATTGTCTGTCCGTAAAGAATTTTAAGTCCAGTGGTTTCTTCAAGAAACATATACTTCCCTGTTTGTTTTATACTCACACAATGGTGAGATCAAAGAATATTTTCACATCAGCAGCAGCCATCTTGGTTGTTTAAAAGTGCCTCAAATCACACTCCCACAGGGTGCTCCTCTGTCTGTTATAATATAAGCCTGGGCCCCAATTACATAAACAAGTGTGATCGGCCCAGGTCAGATTCTTTTATCTCTTTGGGAGAAGGGGCTGATGTATATGATATATGAGATGGCAGACTCATCTGGTTCCAAGGCTAAATGCCAACTCACATTTGTTGTAATTTTTATCTTGACTTCAATCAATGCCCTTGCAAATACCCATAATAGATCACTGAGGAAAATGAGGAAGTGATGCTATTAATGCTAAGAGTTAGAGTTTGCCTATGTACCTTGCATAACATGATCAAGCAGGATAGCACAACTGAGTTTACATATTGTGCTGTCTGCCTCAGTCATTTATTATTTTTTTAAGGAATACGCCACCCCAAAATGAAATTTTGTCGGCATCGGTTGGCACACTTCACAATCACACCACTAGTTTGTGTTTGCTCTCCTCCACTCATCCGAATCGCCTTGAATAGTCGAAGCATCCTCTCTTTCCAGATCCAAAGCTCGCAGCTCGTCTTCGGTGAACACAGTTTCAAACAAGTAGTGTCTTGGATCTTGGTAATCTAAGTCATCATCTTCGTCTGTCATATAACCTTCAATGTTCATTTTACTCAATATATCAGAAAACAAACATCTAAACACTAACAGTCTCACTGCCTACCTACCCGTAACAACTCCATGCTTGTGTGTTGACGGAAGTCGGGGGATGGGGGTTTCCTGGTGCTGTATGGTGTCTTTGCACCTTTCAGCGGTGCTTTGCTTGTGCTTTGCCTATGCTTCTGCGGAATATAGTCCCCCATCTAAATGCTGCTTGGTCAATTCCTTCGTGTTAATTTGCATTTTCATTTGTACTTGATCTAAATGCACAGGTCACGGGAAGTAAGTACAAAAAGTGCGAATTGGTTCACTTTTGCCACAATTGGCTAGTTGGCAACACTAGACATGCCTATGCTAAGCTAAGCTAAGGTCAGTGCTGCCAGATTCAGAGAAGCTCGATCTGCTGGAAAACACTTCTGCTCACTTATCCAACTCTAGGGACCGCAGGGATAGACAAATTTCCATTTTTGGCATATTCCTTTAATGTGTGGGGGATTTTGTCTTGACATACTTTTGTGGTAGTATGTGCAGAAGGGTTGGGAGGGAGAGAAAGCGAGTATGTGTGTACATCATGTGTGAGTCTGAAACCTAAACACGACTTGCCAGAGATCGCCTGGAGGTCTTCGCCTGACTGTCAGACTATATGGGCAGGCCCACCATGCACTCGCCACGCTGTCTGGAAGTGCAGAGCATTTGCATAATTCACAGCTATGCTCCATTTAGTCGATGTCCATTTCTTTCCCCCCATGAGAACATAATTGAAAGGTTTATTGAGATGAAGAGGAATAATGGCGGTAAATGTGATAAGGGCTGCCCATGTGACATGCGATGCAAATCTGTGGGGAGACATAAACCCAAATTGGCACTCTTCCCCTCTGCCTCGTTCATGCTATCAGTGCTGACATTCTGAACGAGATGTGATCAATATTGTGATACCCATGTCCATAACAGTGCATCATCTTATAATGCAAGGTAAAGCATTAATGTTTTACAAGGGGTGAGTTTATGAAATCATGATGTATGCAAGACTGCATTTTCTAAACATTTTCACATGCTTGTCATGATGATTGTATGATTACATAGGTAGGTGCTTATTATCTGTTGGACTATAGTGGAAGCAGGGGCTCTTTTGAGCTTACACATAGTATCTGTAGGGTAGATATCTTTCAGGTTTTATTGACCTGCATTTTGTGTTCCTGACATACAGTATGTGTCCTCTGCGAAAACAAAAATAAAAAAAGACTTCATAAAAAGGTTATACTGTGGATCTCCAGGGGCTAGTGTCTTCTTGTAAAGGAAGTGGCCACTCTAAGGAGTTAACGGGTGCAGGGCTGCATAGAATAGACTCCAACTGTGTGCCGGCACCCTCACTGAGAACCAAAGATGGATGGTTCCCTAGAAACCCTTTGCCCCCCACAACACACATGAGCGCTAATGTAATTCCAGCTCTTCTGTGATTTTCTCCGTGACCCTGTGCGAGTCACAATCAGCCGGTCTCAGCGAGAATCTGAGCCAGGGCCTAAGCATTCTAAAGGAACAAACACAGCAAAAAAAGGAAGCGTGACCTCGACTAACACTGAAGTTAAAATAGTAGTAGAGCTCTTAAGCACATTATTGATCACATAGTGATAAAAGCATCATATTTGGTAGGAAAACACCCAAAGGGAGTCTGATGAGATTTAGAATCGTAGGCGCTCCAAATTGAGCCTAAGCATCCTAAAGGAAAAAAAAAAGCAAGAGAGACAAAAAAGGAAGTGTGACCATGACTAACACTGAAAGTAGAACGGGTGGGTGCTAATGGAAATTTGATGATTCTAAATATAAAAAACCCTGCAATAATATAACTTGCATGGTATGTATGTATGTATGTATGTATGTATGTATGTATGTATGTATGTATGTATCCATTCATTTATAAATCCATCCATCCATTAATCTGACCATGCTCATCCTTCTAAAAGCATGAATATGTTGTCACCTTATCATTACATTCTCAAATGTTTAAAAGTATCATTATTATAATTCATGCTAAAACCAGCATTATTTTTGGCAAATATGTGTCCACTAGACCATGTTAAATGCTTCTTACAACAATTATCATATTGGGAGCTTCTATTAGTGGTTTGACAGGGGAAAATATCATGAAAATTAAATGTTTTTGAATTTCTTTACCTAGGAGCTTTAAAATGATAAAACTATTTGGGTGTCCTTGGCTCAAACACTAGAAAGCCTCAAGGATACACAAAGTTTAGAGGAATCGTAGGTACTTTCTGAAATGTTTGGGTGCATTTACTGTTAGATAGCAAGGCTGTGTGAGGCATTTTTCTTCAATAATAGCAGGTACTTTGACACTTTGATTCACTGGATAGTAAGGAAAGCATTACATATGTCAAATTGAAACAACAAAACACTTATATTTCTGCGTGTCACGATGAACTTTATTCCTTTAACTTTTGTACACATAGTGCTTACCTGGTGACTAATCATGATCTTTCCAGATTTTGTTGTAGGTGTTGTCGTGAAGTACACTATTAGACAAAATATTATTTAACACATCAACATACTGTACATATTTATAAATTCACACAATAAACATTTTAATGAGATCTGGAATTAATAGGAACAGGTGCAAAAAACACACTCCCACATACAATTATTCTCAGGATACTTTTTAAAAGCTACTTTTTGTGTCATATGCAAAGCCAGCAGTTAACAGTGGTGAAGATGTGGCAATTGAATGCGATGCCTGGCAGAAATGATAAAAGGCCGCCTCCTCCTCCTCAGTCTCCAGATGCTGGCAGCTGCTGTACCCTCAAGGCTGCTATTATTTGGGGATGAATCAAGGCGATGCCCTGGTCCAGCCGGACAGATAATCACACAGCCAGCGCATTTTTTTTTTTGCTTTATTTTTTCCCCCTGCTGAGGACGGATCTGAGAAGATAATCTCCAAACCTTTGAAGTCCTTCCACTGCCCTCAGCTCCCTCAGCCCCTCAGCTCCCCCACCCATTCAACACCACATCTTCCCACCACAGCCTTCCAGCCTCTGCGAATTCCTTGGCCTCTGCCGCAATCCTCAAGAGGGACCATGTGGGGAGCACCAAACAGAACACTGTGATGCATCCAAGGCATTGGCATATTGACATGAAACCAGCTGCTGAATGTGCTTATCTACCCCCCAACCCAATCAGCTCCCCAACACCACCACCACACACCCCACCCCCATCTTCCACTCTTCATCGCCTGACACGATCCAACTCATTTGAGTGGATGAGCATGCAGTGATGATGTCACACTTGACGTTGTGTAATTACTCGCAAGATGCCTATGGGGAGCTAAGAGAGCTACAGCGGAGAATGCGCACAGCAGGGTGCTTCGAGATTATAAGGAGCATCCCACCTCATCCCAACCCATCCTCTCTCTTTCTCTCTCACTCTCTCTCTCTCTATTTATCACTCTCTCTCTGTCTCTCTCTTTTGCTTGCCTTCTACCTAATTTGCCCCCTGTAATTGCTCGAACGCAATGTATCCTCCTCCACCCTGGTCAAATGTAATTACAATACAGAGCAGATATTAGCAGCATTGGCATTGGCTGTCCTTTGAACTGGGCCCCTCCTCGGAGGTGGAAAGTGAAAGCACTGGCATGCTCACCGTTAATTACACCAATCTGGAGTCTCATCAAAGAGAATGCATTATGTTAAGGCATTATGTTCCCCAGCAAGGGTCCTGCCTTCCGACGCTTGTTCACTTGACCTCATCAAAGTAACGAAAAAGTTGATCAGATGAGATGTATTAGTGACAAGTCCAGGTGCATTTAACAGCCCTGTGTGCAGTGATTACATTTCTAGTCACAGGCTAAAACACCATCACTAATCAACACACCACCAATCACTGCTGAGGTGTATAGTCCTGAAGGCTGAGCAATCGGTAGGGAGAAAAAAGTGACCAACAAGACAACTTCCAGCAGTCTAGGATGATTAATTCTGCCCTTATAGATTCTTCAATCTCTGCAGCTGGATAATCATCTGCATCACAATCACCCATGGAATAAGCATCCATCTGACTCAAATTGCAAGCCTTGTGAGTCTGGGTGTGTGTAGAGCTTGTCCTATGAAAACAGCATTTGACTGCGTTCAAGTCAATGACAGGCACAGCGGGAGTGGTTAAGCAAGCATTTCGCTCAATGTTATGGATGATTGTGAGGAAATGGTGGGGATCCACAGCTTATACCTTATGAGGATTTCTGACTGTCTGATAAATGACTTGACCACTTTTAGTACACCATGTACACCTGTGAATGACGAATGAGAAGATCTTAAGGTTTTCAGTTTTTAGATAAAACACACAGTACTGCTTACAATAGCTCATTACACTCACTGGAGCAGATGCTAATTGATATTCACAGTCAGCAAACATACATGGACTTTTTCGGCATCATTAATTGCAGTCTTATCCAGTGTGGAAATTTTCTTGATGAGAATTCTGCTCCGAAAAACAATAATAATTGATTTCAATTTTATCACCCCAATAACCATTGGTTAACCTTCTTCGTGACATCAGTTTTGCAGCAAGTAACAGCATGCTACAGGATTATTTATCAAGTTATTTCATGCCAGTCTGCTGCCTGAACCAATGAAATAGTATCGAAGACAGGTAGACTTGTTTTATTTCTGTAACATTGTTTACCAACAAAAAAGGCTCCAAAAAAGCATAGTATAAAATAAATAGGTAAGCAGACAGATACATTAAAACACCATAATTTAAACAAATAAATAAAACTAAAGTGATAGGATAAAGGGTAAATAAAAAATTAAGGTACACAAACAAATAAATAAATAACACTATTTGAAAATCGTTTGCTATTTGTAGAGACACCATGATCCAAGGACAACATGGCCATTTGGTCTTGAAAGGTCAGTCTCATTAGGTTTTTTTTCTGTCTCTGTCTCTCCCTGTGGTATTTCTCCATGCCTCATGCCGTGGTCCCAAGAGGCCCTGGCCCCCAGAGGGCTCCCCTTCATCCTGCTGCAGGGCTGGCAGACTATCCAAGGCCTTTCTCTCCTACACCACCCCCTCCCACCCACTTTCACCTCCAGTCTGACCAACCAGAGAAGCCAACCTCCTGTGCTAGCTTGTCAATATTGATTGCCCAGGTAGGACACTCGCCATTCCACCTCCCTCCACCACACACCATCTCATCCCCCACCCCCTTCTCCCCCAATAACCTTTTCATTAGGCTCCTGCGTGTGCTCAGCATTAGAAGTCTCATTTTCAAATAGATTTCCCAGGATGCACTGCTCCCACACCATATGCACTCCCACCAGGCCCTGGGCCCCATAACCGTTTTTAAAGTGATTATGCATTTAATTTTAGCTTGCCATCGATTCCACCCCCCACCCCCCTTTACTCTGTCTGCACTTCCTTGTAGGCAACTTATTAAATATATTGGCTTGAGATTCCTGTGGTTGGCTTCACTGAATGAGATGTGTTCTTCCAAATGTTCTCACAGAGAGAGACAAATCAATTAGTGTTTGATTGGCCCACTTTAAAAACTTGGACCAATGGACGCACATTTTGCGGAAACGCAGACTACACAAAGAGTCACTCAGGACATGGGGAGTCATCTCATACTGAGTAATTGAGTGCTGTAAAGAGGGAAGGAACCTCCTCAGAAGAGTATGAATGATTACGGTTTCTTGTCTGAACACATTTCTTGTCATCAGTTCAAGTTGTGTTGCAAGTAGGCATATTTCAGCAACACATTCAGGCTGTATGAATTAAAACAACAAAGAAGGCCTCAAATGCACAGTTGTGAAGTTTTTAGAAATTGTACAGGATACAGCAAGGAATGTGTGATTTTACACAAAAAAAAACAGCAAAAATCATTCATCTTCTGAAAATATGGTGTGTATGCAATGTATGAATGCAACTGAAGTACCAGCAAGCCACAATAATGTGCAGTTAAATGAATAGATTAATTATGTGTAGTTCACTAACTCCTCAACACACACAGATACTCAAACGTAACCAGCTCACATACATGTACTAAAGACGTAAATATATACAAAATGACATTGCATACTTTTCCTCATAGGTGACGAGGAGGAGCGCATATCTTTCATACTGTAAAGTACGACTTCAGCTACAACAGCTTTGACTGTGCACTGAAGTGGTCTTGCAGCACACTAAGGGACTACAGTGTTGCCAAAAAATTGTCTCCTGGGAGAGAAAATGCTAGGGCAGTGGTAACAGATGTCCTTGCTCCAAAGGCAGTAGAGAAGACAATCAACAAATTGAAAAAGTGCTGAGAGCCCACTCCTATGCCCTGTCCAAAGAGATGCCTTTACAAGGAAAACAACAAGAGGTTTATGGGAAACAAAAAAACTTAAAGTGAGTCATCAACAAGTTGATAGATTTTATTTGAAATACAAAAATGAACCTGCTGAGGAGAAAGTCGACACCATCTTTTTAAAAAATCTGGGGTAACTTTGCATCATGTGTCTATCTGTGGCCTCCTGTGAAGCACCTGTCATGCCCACATGATCAATAAGCCTATTAAATACACCCTGCATCAGTTCTCAGTTGATGTGGAGAAAAAATAGCGCCAATAATCTCAAACGTTTCCTGGTCATGCACCTTTGCCAAGAGAGAGTCTCTGAAAGAGTTTTGTAACCTTTGGGAGGCGGAGATCCATGGAATCCTGTGGCACATGGTGACCATGGTGACTGTCACTCAACACTGCAGTCGTGGGCCTGCTGCAGAACAGGAGTCCTCTGAGGTCAGGTTTTTTTTATCAGCATAGGAGACGACCTGTCTAAAGCTCCTGAAAGCTTTGCTGAGGTGGTAACCACAGCTGCTACTGTTGGAGAGGAGGAGGAGGAGGAGGAAGAAAAGGCTGATCCTGTGGAAGTGTGTCTGTCCTTCTGTGGCAATAATATCCTGTGCTTCCCTGATGAGAACGAGGAATAAAGCTGAAAGGAAAATGACATCACATTTCAGTTGACCTGTGCCATTATGCATTCTTTTCTTTCTAAAAAAAAACTTTACCTCAGAGGAGAAAATGATGGTTACTATGGCTTCCTGACAAAGCAGAAGCTTTAGTGTTTCTTGCCATCTAATGCTAAAGCTGCCAGACAGGAATTTACAGCCTCCAGTATCCGACGCTGCCATCAGTCATCAACTTTTCAGAGGACAGCTGGCTCTCTACCTGCAGCCTCTCTTTCTCTTTTTTGACATCTCGCAGGATCATCTCTGACAAGAGGAGGAAGAGAGACTTCGCCTGGTCGGCAGGTTTAAAGTCTCCGTTGCTGCGCTACACTATGATGAGTGCGCTACTGCCTACAGCTATTCTGAAGTGCTGCTAAGAGCATCAGGAGAGGAGGGTGCCTTTGAGGAGCACCTGAGAGGTAGATGATGGTTCTCCAGGCAGATGACCCCTTCCAAACACCCTGGCCGACTGTGGTGTCCTTTCTTGTCAGTGTTTTATTCTTTGCTGTTTGTTGGACATGTGGATAAGGCTAGCTCCCTCTCTCCCTCTCTTTCTCTCTCTCTCGCTCTCTCTTGAAAAAAAAAAGACAAATACAAAAGACAGGTGGATGTCATGTTTAGCTGCACTAATGAAAAGCGAGCTGATCACACTGAGTTTTGGAGGTCAGTGGGAGAATAAACAAGAACTAACTGCAGCAAAAGATCAAATAGAAAAAGTGCAAGTGGAAAAAAACTAAGCCTTGACAGTCCATAGCTGTGTGTGCTTCTGGAACACTGACCACCTGCATTTGTAAAAAACATACTCAATAATTCATTGTTTTTTACATTTTATTATTCAACTCATCTATAACTATATGAAACTCTTTCATAATACTGGGCATATTTTATTTAACGGAATCATATTTATGAAGTTCTGCCCCTGTTTAGTATGTTTAATTAAGATGATAAAAAATAAATCTAATAAAAAAGATTGAATTCAGCTTTGTGTGTTTGCTTGTCTCAGTTTACCAGCGTGCAGACACATCTGGTAAATGGCTCAAGATTTTGCCTTTCTTACAACCTAGCAGGTCTATGTTGGCATTTAATGTTATATCTTTTGATAGAAGGAGTCTGACATTGAAGGGTAACACAGGTGTAGGACTCACATTGGTTAGAGGTATAAAGTAGTCTGAGCCTCAGTGCAATACCCTCAAGGTTATTCAATAAACACGAAGTACAGGTTTTCAAATCTGCTCCATCACACACACACACACACACACACACACACACACACACACACACACACACACACACACACACGTGTCTTTTGCTGATTTAGTTCAATTTAGATATCTGCAGCAGTGCTGTTGGCCAAGCAGAAGAATACATTTGAATGTAAATGTAAGTCATCTTTTCAGCAACTGACAGGAAATATATCTGTATATATCCTTAGCCAGTTCTGGTCATTATTCTCCCAAACTGGAAATGATTTGATTAGCAAAGGAACAGCTGTCCATCACTCTCTCCAACACTGTCCATGTCCTGTTGTGCTCCGATATCCCAAGAGGCAGCAGGTTGTCTCTGCGTGTCTAGCTTGGACATGCTGGCACAAGCGGGCAGTCACACACACACACGCGTGCGCACACGCACGCACGCACACACACACACACACACACACACACACACACACACACACACACACAAACACACATACACAAAAATACACACACACACACATCGTTCTCTCTGCCCACAAACATCCGAAACCTCCACAATGATACTACCCTTGGGGCTTCAGCACTGCCAGTGGTACAGGACATTTTCACCCACGTTCTTCCATCCTCTTACTCTCCTTTATTCAACCCCCTTTCCTTTCCCCTCTACCACCATCCAATGCACCCACCCACACACACATGCACACACACACATGCACACATAAATACACACAAACACGCACACACGCACGTATGCACAGACATACACAGTTCCGATCTGGCCAGGCACAAATTGACTTGACTGCTTGCATGTGTCCCTCACCACACCCACGTGAGGCACCGCAGGCTAGCCTATTAAAGTCATTGTGACCAATAAAAAGGGATTTCCAGCGTCGGGTGGGTGAGCGACAGCAGACAACAAATGAGCAGCTGTCGGCGGCAAACGATGGACGCCCCATCTCTCTCCACATGTCAGGAGTCCTTTGCCTCTGCCTGGTGCTTTTCTTTTTCCTGGGACTGACCATGTGGGGCGATGCCTGACTTTTGTGGAAGACTGTAGAAGAAATCCATAACTACGGTGTGTGTGTGTGTGTGTGTGTGTGTGTGTGTGTGTGTGTGTGTGTGGCCTTCTTCTCCAAAAGCATGTATCTCCTCTGTGTGTTATCAGTGCCCGTCCCCAGTACCATTTCCAACAATGCTTCCCACACCACTTTTTCCACTGACAATGGCTACATGCTTCTATGCTCTGAAAAAAGAAAGAAAATCACTCTTCTTTGCCTTACATTTTGCCACATCCCCACTGTCTAATTCCACCTCTCTTTTCAACTGAATTGTAAAGACCCCTCCATTGCAACCTCTGCACCTAATAGACATAGCCCAAGGATTTTGTTAATCTGGGGGACAAATTATCATGTCCGTACAAAATAAAAGTCCAATTTGATGTAAAAAGGAACAGATACTCTGTACTTTTTCCTTTTTAAAATTATATTGTTTTTTATTAGGCATACTTATATCCACCACTCTGTTATGCAAGAGAAATGTCAGAAAAAAATTGTCGGGCAAAAATTGTGGAGTCATTTTTGCAATGGTTTACTTTTTGTCTGTATGGTACGTCTCCCTGCATTAGGGTTGTTGAAATGAAGATAGGATAACGTCAGGTCAGTCTGCCCTCCTGAATGTGCATCCAGACAAAGTCACAGTGAATGTTCAGAGCACAGAGTAATCTTCATTGAATTGATTGTGAACGGATCTTGTGAGCCTATGTGGATGACATCCATATACTGTACATGCATGTTTTTACCGTTACATAGTGGGTTAGAATAGTTCACTGGATAACTGGAGAATTTGGAAAAAGTACATATGCCTGCACATCTGCACGCTCACACATATTGGCTGGCAAAACTCTTTCTCTCCTCCTGTGTTCTCTCACACAAAGATGTACACACACAGGCAGAGAGAGAGAGAGAGAGAGAGAGAGATGCACTCACTGTTCAAGGAATACAAACAGATACAGATACAAACAACAACACACACATCCACAGAGCCAGAATATCTAGCTTTGTATGGATGCGCGCACACACACACACACACACACACACACACACACACACACACACACACACACACACAAACTGAGACACACAAAACATGTAATAACCATGGTAATGGATATGTAGGCTACTCTCCGAAAAATCACAAAGGCCTAAAAAAATTAGGAAGGCTGGCACACACATCCTCACCATCCACCTCCTCCTCCTCCAGATTGTAGAGGCATTAAATTACCATCCATCGCTGGCATTAATAAAATATATGAAATTGGAAATGACATTTCATGTAATAACATGTTGAAGGTACAACTGGGTTAGTTGCATACGTTCAGGCATTACACGGCACAGGCAGGGCCACAGCACAAAAGAGCAGAGGAAAGTTTAGCCAGGGGGAAGACAAGATACTGGTTCTTTCAACTTCACATTCGCTACTTAAGATACTGCCTGCCGTGCGTCACCTGCATTAAAATGGCTGAATTGGTGCCAAGAGAGCTTGTTTAATCCAGGTGGCACAACTTGACTGTAACTACTATATTGTTAGAAATTCTCTTTCCCTTTCTCTTACTCTTTTGCTTCCTCTCTCTCTCTCTCTCTTTCTCTCTCTCTCTCTCTCTCTATCTCTCTGTCTGTCTGTCTCATCCTTGTTTAAATTTCTTTTCATTATGCCAAGAGTTATCTGGGGTTGTTTTTAGCTCTTCTCTAGGCACCGCTAACTAGGGGTTGTACACATTCTAATTGCACTTGCCCTCCAGTATATAGTCTCACCATACAAGCATTCCTGAAATAGGTGACAGGGATGACTCTGCTGTACACAGCTATAAATAAGCACAGCAGCTTGAGAGGTAAGCCTGACTTCTGTAAGAACCTTAATTTTGTGAGATCAACTGCTAGTCTTTAAACTAATAAAGTAACAAACAATTTGGTTACACATATCAGCTTATTAAAAGCTAGTTTGATACTGCTTTTTGTCATTTCTGATCACTGTTTATAATTCTTGTTATCAGGCCTATTAATTCCTGTTCTCCATTGTCATGTACTGTTTATGATGCATAGTGGACCACTACATTAAAAAGGTGTGGACATAATTTTGGCAGAACAGCTGAAGCATTTCTGCATTCTCACATCCAATAAGTGCCATTTTTCAGTCAAGGCAATATTTTTTGAATCATTTTCCCTGTATAAACATGCACACAAACACATACATACATACATACATACATACATACATACATGCATACATGTATACATCTATCTCTCTCTCTCTCTCACACACACACACACACACACACACACACACACACACACACACACACACACACACACACACACACACACACATTGCATTTCCTGTGCTGTCATTGTCTTTCCTGCACAAAACATCTCTCCACTTAATCAGGCGAAAAATCAACAGCTTGCGTGACCAATCGCCATCGTGAGCCTCAAGCCATCATAATGTCCGCACCTATGCTGTGCACCCTGTGACAGACGACGGGCCGTCTCCTCGCTTGGCTGGAAGATGAAGAGAGAGATGGGTGTGAGGGTAGCTGATGGAGAGGGGAGGGAGGGGAGGGAGGGGAGGGTGGGGGAGGCAAGGAAGGGAGAGAGGAAGGGGGGTTGATGGCAGTGGTGTGGGGTGTGTGTGGTGAGGGTCTGTCTGTGCTTGCACACTGCAGTCCCCTTCCAGCTGTCTGACTGGCTTGCACAGACGCGGAAGGTCAGGAGGGCTGTTGATTTAATCCGTGTCTGATGTTGTCTCTGCTTATTGGGGCTCAAATGACTACTCGGAGGCCACGCCATCACCTGTTTAAGGGACAATGGCTTTCTCCCCTGGCTTATCGCCCACGTTCCTGCTCTCCCCAAAGCGCTTGCTGCTCAAGCTGTGGACCGGCCTTGTTCACACTCAGTACGTGTGTGTGTGTGTTTGTGTGTGTGTGTGTGTGTGTGTGTGTGTGTGTGTGTGTGTGTGTGTGTGTGTGTATGTGCATTTGTGACTGGAAAAAGTACTTCTATTCCCCACCTACTGATTGCAAAAGCATAAGCAAACACTGATGGGATGAACAACCATGGGAGAAAGGGAGGACATCCAGCCTCTATTTCAGCAAGTTCAAAACACCACTCAAATGTCATTCATTTCTCTTGGCTCATATTGAAAGATGAGAGTATGGCACATCACACACTACCAATTTCTCGTTGGCTGTGTCTACAGTCAGGATAAGAAATGATGTAGATGGGTACTGTATGTTCTGTAGGTGGACTTTATTTCTAGATAGATGCACATGGCAAACATGCATGGAGGCAAAATGCTGGTTCTCCTGGATTGTGATACATATTAGAGCTTTCTCTTCACTGTGAGAGGCTCCATCCTATTTCATTCCTATATCAATGTGGTAATTAAGAGCGATCAATAATATTTCTTGTTATATAGGCCTATATAGGATCAGTTCAAAAGTCATTCTTTGCCCACTGTCAGGGAATACCATATAACTGCAAATAATAGCCCAGCTTTTTATTTGTCTAAATCACCAAATTGTTTTTCTAAACATAGAGATGAAAATTAGAAAGTTGCCCACAGGACTGCATATCAATTCATCAGTCATTTAATTTACCGATTGACAATAGTGGAGTTTACCCAAAACGGAGTCATGTTGTGCTAAGTCATATTCACAATGCTACGTCATGTTTCCACATTAAAAACGGGCACATGCATGATGTGAGCCCAGGTTCTTCATCAAATAAACAGTTTGCTCAAACACAGGCTTACTAAAGGAAATGGTAGAAGACCCACAACTAACTTTGAAGACTTTGAAGAGGCATTGGAATTAAAAAATAAATAAATGGGAGGCTTTCTACTCTACCTCTCTACCTCACATCAATAAAACAACAAAAACTGCATACTTCCATGTAAAAAACATTGCAAAAGTTTGCCCCTTCCTGTCCCAACTAGACACTCAAAAACTTGTCCACACATTTATCTCAAGTAGATTAGACTGCTGCAATGCCCTATTTACAGGCCTTCCAAAAAAGTAAATTGAAAAACTACAGCTTATTCAAAACTCGACTGCAAGACTATTACCAAAAACTAGAAGGAGGGAGCACATCACTCCTGTACTAGCAGAACTACACTGGCTACCCATATCCTACAGAATTGATTTTAAAGTACGTTCCTTAGTATTCAAAGCTGTAAATGACCTTGTCCCATGCTATATCACTAACACATCCTTTTACACATGTCCTTTTACATTCCTGCACAAGCCCTTAGATCTGCTGAAGCCAGCCTCCTGAGGGTTCCAGAGGCACCACCCAAAAGGATCAGGGAAACAGCCTTCTTATACTATGCCCTAAAGGAATGGAATGCCCTACCACAACACATCAGAGAAGCCGAATCCATTGACGCTTTTAAATGGCAAAGATAAGGACGTCAGACTTGCGGGGGGGGGGACCTACCTGTTCACCTTCACCTATTCTTTATGACTCTATTCAAAGGCCCGCTGGACAGTCAGAGACTTGTCATACTTAACTGCCCTATTCACAGACCTCTTCATGCAGAGACTTCTCTCTACCAGCCCATCATCCAAAAAAGCTCCTGTATGCTCTTTACATGATCATGAATTGTACTCATGCTGCCAAAACTAACGCTATACTTGATTTGTGCACATGCTATGCATGTAACAAACAGTGTTGTCGAGGAAAACAGTAATTTCAGCCAAAGCACCTTGAAATGGCTACATTCAGTAGCCTATAATATGTGTCAATTATACTTTTTACGTCAATAAGTTGTGACTGTCAACGTTGTCTGTGACTGTTCGCAGTTGTCGCTGCCTAGTTGCCATATGGCCATGGAAAGAGTGCATTCTTTTAAGCAGTGCAGATGCCCTCTCTCCCAAACTTTTGCACATACAGCAGTTTAGTAGAACTGGCTTTTACAGGCAATCTGGTGGGCTCTAGGAGATTTCATTCAGTCGAAATGTAAAAATCACACCCTGTTTCTAACTGGGTCTGGCCTCTATTGTCCAAATTGGTATCCAGACCAGGCATTTAGAAGGGACAGGAATCCATTTGGGCCTTGGCTTTTATTTGCAGTTTAACAGAAAATGAGAAATGTTGACAACTTTTTCTAGATACACATGGCGAACATAAATGGAGTTTTTTAGAAGTAAATCAAGCTTTTCATTATCTTAAGGCATCCCTGACATTTTCAAAGAAAGGAGGGGAACTAAGGAAGTGATAAGGATGAGGAAGAAAAAGAGTGCAACTATGCAGAAAGATTATTTTTATTTATCAGGCATTACTAGTCCCCATATGCAAGTCAAGGTCTCCTAGACATGTGCCAGGATTATTAGAAAAAGTCCAGACTTAGTAACTCAGCATATTCACATTAGCACCTATTCCACTTGGCAAGATGAACGGCCAGACTCCTGATTAAGTTCTGTAGAGCCTGTGGCAATGCATTGAATTATACATATGCTCCTGTTTCAGCAGCTTCTTAAATAGCAAAGTTTCATGGCAATTTTATCCATTACCAAATTGAACATACACTCACATGGTGCGGCATATAAGGAGTGGGGTTTTTTATCACTGAAGCACTCTGAAATTGCATCTGTGCATTAGCGTCTGAAACTGACTCAGAGGAAAGGGCAGCATCTCGTTAACAGAACATACTGGTAGACACTCAGTAGCACTTCAACATTAAATTATACACTCATTTCTGCCCCTATTTTTCCCCATCTTAAGTATACAATTTTTAGAAATTCACAAATTGATGTGAGGCAGATACATTTGGCAGGATCACAGAGTAAGGTCCAGTATTATTAGACTATTCTCCTGCCAGCACATTTCATTCAGTGTTCACACACACACACACACACACACACACACACAAACAAAGTACATGGACAGGATTTTTTACTTTTCCCTCTCTGCACGTAGCGCACCATTAGTGCTAGCACATCATAGCTCCCATGTGCCTTGGTCTGCAGGGGAGGTCAGAAAAATGGGATGTTACTGTAAAAAGACGGCAACCTCAATGGCTTCCTTCACCTGTTGCAATAATTTTGTGAAAGAAGAGAACACCCTAGTGGAGCTCTCGGGCACGTGTATCAGATTACTAATCTGCATCTAATTACTAATCTGATTCTGAAGTAGCCCGTTAGCTCCCTGCTCATGCTAATATGGTGGTAATAGAGCCAGGGTGGTGAATAGCCCTGCTAATAGGATTTAACAGCCATTTTTTAGAAGCTCTTAAAAAAGACTTTCACGGCCGCACCCTCTCTCTCTCGCTCTCTTATTCTCTCTCTTTCTCTCGGCCTCTCCCTCTCGGCCTCTTTCTCTCTCCCCCAGCTGCAGCCATAGGTTTTTCTTTTGACATTTACACCAAAAAGAGAATCTCCGGCCTATGTTCATTAAGTACTCCTGATCGCACCAAATCCCCTCTTTCCACTGCCTTTAAAGAGTCATTGGAAGCACTTAGGTCAGGGCGCCTCGAATTTATAAGAGGGGTGGGGTGATGGGCCGGCTGTTCAGCTTAAGCCACCATTTCATGAAGGCAGGAAAGAAAAGACTATTATTTTGTCACACACTCCCTGCAATCAATACAGTACCCACTTTTAGGGCAAAAAAGGATTGGTCATGGTGATAAGGCCGTCAAACGTGGGGGTTGTGGGGGGTATGTGTTGCAGATGGACTGTAAAATTGATGTTCCTTTGGCTCCTACTTTTTCTGCTGACCCGCAGCAAGATGAGGAGGTGGCTTTGGCTAGGGGGAAGTCAGTCCAGAAGTGCATCCAACAGGACAGGACAGCCTTCGTGGCACCAGCCGTTTTGCTTTTTATTTTACAACCAGGCGGCGGTGGCACTGGCAATGCAATCATCTTGGTTGTTTAGTAAAAGGTGAGATAGACGAATAAATGTCTCTGAGTCTTGCCATGTTTATGGAGTCATCCAGAGGCAAGAAAGACAGAAAGGAAAAAAACCAAGTGCTCTCTACTGCTGTGTTTGCCTGTACTCTCCATCCATGCCAGTGACATCATCCACTCTTTTATTAATCTCTCCCTTGCTTTTTTTCATAAAAGCACTTATTGGAAAGGTGGCTGAGGAAAGATGGATCGACGTGCTTTATTTTCCACTATTTCTCCTCTCCTATCCCCCACCACAACAACATCACTACTCCTCTCTTTCTCCCAACAACCCACCCCCACAAGATATTTTTTTTCCATTTGTTTTTTTTTTCTCCTCTCCTCACCTTAGACACTCCTCATAATAAACTAAATGAGCTAGTGAGACGCTGGGAACCAGAAGTGATATTTCACCTCCGTGCAGGAGATATGTGTGTGTGTGTGTGTGTGTGTGTGTGTGTGTGTGTGTGTGTGTGTGTGTGCGTATGTATGTATTTCACCTTTGAGCTCCCAGGGAGATGTGTGTGCTTGCTCCAAACAAACCACTACACTCAGCCTTAGGAGGAGGCACAGCCATGTCCCTGTGTCGCCATGACACCGCTGAAGAGACGATGTGTCTTCATGCAGAAGAACAGCAGTGAAAGAAAACACACGCACATGAATGCACACATAAACACACACACACACACACACACACACACACACACACACACACACACACACACACACACAAATTCATACAGCCCTCTGACGCACAACAAACAATCTTGTTATGCCACATCAGGACTGATTGTTTTGCCTCAGTTGTAAATTAAGCTCAGTGTGAGGCAGTGATGTTTGACCATGTGGTACTTGTGTGGTGCAACAGAGGCTGACTGTGGGGGAGTTACCGCAAAGTGTTGAAACATTTATGCGTTTGCTTAATATTTCCCAACAGCTTTTCAGACATTTTTTCCCTTGTTTCATGGATTCAGTGTTTTTTCCCTTTCTTTTTTTCTCCGCATGTCTTTCTTTCCTCAAAGCACTTGGTAAACTGAGGCAATTTATTACACAGCTGACTTTTATTGTGCACCAACTCAACGCCTGAGGGAATATTGAAGTGTTTTGTAAGTGAGTGCCATACAGAGATACATTCAGCCGTCATATCGCCATATCACCATATCTCCTCTCCTACGTATGTGTATGTGTGTGTGCGTGTGCGTGTGCGTGTGTGTGTGTGTGTGTGTGTGTGTGTGTGTGTGTGTGTGTGTGTGTCTGTGTGTGTCTGTGTCTGTGTCTGTGTGTGTGTGTGTGTGTGTAAGCACCTAAATCTATCTTGCCAGGAATTCCAGGTATAAATGGCACACAACAGTCCACTGTTTTAAAAAGCCCTCAAACAAAACTGCTGACAAATAGGTGTCATAAAACACAACACAGAGACTGCACTGGGTGATAACATATCACATAGATGGTTGAAAAAGGGCAATCACTTGACATCCAACACAGCTCCATCCCTCTGTTTCATATTTCCTCATGCCCTTAATGATCCATGTCCAAAACTAATATTACACTGTGTCCACAACCTTTTATATCTCAGGTGTTCACTGCCAACTTGGCTTTGCAGTCACAGATTTCCTCCTAGATATTTCAAAAGTCCCTCTCCCATTGTCACATTGAGTTTCAGTCAAAAACTAACCTGTATGGCTAAATCTAACACAGTGACATGTTATATTAAAAAAAAACATGTTGATTAATGTGCATTGGGTTCCAGTTTATTTTATGATGTCTGTTACAGTGTATCTACATCATGATAACAATATGTAACTTTCACTATACGATATGATTGTAGTAAGGGTGAGGTGGTAAGGAGTAGGCTTAGTGTTAGGTATGTACAGTGTAAGTACAAAATATTACATGTTGTTATATATATACTGACAGTAACTGTGATGAAACATTGTTGAAAAAATGAAACATTGTTAAAATAATCAGAAACATACTTATAAACATATATTACATGACAGACAAAGGTCCAATCGGCACTCTGTCTTGGCTTTGCATTTGTGCACAGATCACCTGAGCAGCATGATCAAACGTGGTGTAAGAAGGACCACCACCGCTGCACTGTGGAGATGGATCATTATTTGGTTTCTGCTGAAGGCCACTTCTGCTGAGTTTTCAATGCACTGCTCACAAAGGCCAGAAACATCTCTAGTTTGATTCATTTTTTATCTTTATTCTCGTATACAAGCTGGTAGTCATGCCCATGTCCAGATATCAATAGAGATATCTATTGGTTCATGCATCAGCCAAAAAAAAAAAAACTTTAAGGTTAGATGGACAAGGATGACAAAAATAATAATACTGATCATTTGATGGTCATGGCTTTTTTTGGCCCAGCATATCTGTCAAAAAACAGGGTAATCTTAATGAATATCTTCAAGCAAGAGGAATAATTGCTATTGAGTTCATATGAACATTTTAGATTAGTCCAGACAATCTTTATGGTGCCCTGGAGAGAGAGAAATTGTGATATTTTCCCCTGAAAAAAGAAAAATCCTCTTTAGATGCAGTAATTAGTGTTTAGTATTGATCCTTACCCACCACATGAAGCCCAGGATATGATTTTTTTTTAAATCCGACGGCCTTGTTTAAAAAATGTTAATGAGTTGCATGCATTGATTTTATGTTTTTTTACTGCCTGAACCAACTGAATCCCAGTAAAAAAAAACAAGATCTAAAGTGCACTTCACACCAGAGAACTTTCCCCCTGCTTTCCCTGAAGGAGCTCAACTACACTTGATTGAACCCTCCCTTTCTCCAGCTTGACATGTAGTTGCGTTAGAAGGAAGCTTGAATACGAAGGGCTGATCATATGCCTAATTAGTGCTGTCTGACTCTCCTTACACGGGTTGATAGGGAGGACAATGAGGGGCTAACTGGATTCTGGCAAAGCTTTAGGTTCACACACAGGTTTGCGATGATGAGGCAGAGGTCAGAGCCTCACGTCAACAACTCCGGAGCAAAACCAGACCTGATTCTACAGCCTGACTGATACCTGACAGGAGAGTAATCACAGGAGATTGTGATTACCTAAAACACCATTCCCCCCTTGGAAGTACGCCGTTTCTCATTTTTCCTATTCTTTCCCTCTTTTGCTCTCGCTCTTTTCTCTCAGTTACCCACCTGCCTGTTTTTGTTCTCCCATCCTTTTCTGTTCTCCTTTTAGCCCAGCATCTGTCTGTCTGTCTGTCAGCTTGTCATCACAGGCCTCATTTATCTTTTCCCAGAGTGACTGCCACTTTGAAGACAGACAGGCTTTTGTTTATTTGCCCACTATTGTGTCATCTGTTGATCTGCCTCTTTGAGTGCCGCTCCACAAAGTACACCTTTAAAGAGTTTCATACAGCTTACAGCACTATTTTCCTCTAAATGTGATGGCTTCCACAGGATTGAAATGGAGTTGTTTACAATCAAACTGATTGTATGACAGTATTTCTACTGTGTTAAAATTAAGAGTTCTGTTGTGCTTTGTATAACCTAAAATAATTTTTTATATTGTTGGTTATACAATATTGAAATTAGTTTCTTTGCCTTGTTATCCTGTGATTGTTTTAGCTCAGTTCCTGTGTAAAACAATAAAAATATGGTAATAACAATAGTAACACTCGGACAAATACTACTGCCACTTCCACTTTCGAACATATATGGCCCAGAAATAGTGAACAATTTTAGACTTGAAGATGATATATGTGGACTAGAGGACAATACATATCTGCTGTTGTCTTATTACAAAGAAAAAAACCTTCAGTACAACACAGTGTCTGGATTTGGCATGTAGAAACTTCAGTGTTGTGCTTGACCTCTCGCAAGGTTATGACTCCTACTCCCTGGTCAGTTATTGTGCAGGGCCTTCACAGCAAAGCAAGTTCAATCTCTCTTTCGCTCTCTCTCTTGCTCTCACTCTCTCTCTCTCTCTCTGTTTCCATAGCAGCAAGGGACATTTCTTTTTTTTACTGAACAGCGGGAATAGTTCTCTCCTCTGGCTCTTGTCCCGGAAATGCTGTTTGTCAAAATGTCAGCCTTATGCTTTGACAGCCAACCCCCCCCCCCCCCCCCCCCCCCCAAAAAAAAAAGAAAATAGAAGAAGAAGAATACGTGAAAACCTACATGCTACAAAGGAGGATATGTCATCGGTCTGTGCATGCCTCTGCTGTGTCTTTTAGTGAATCATGTTATTTTCATATGCAGGGATGCCATGTTACGCTTTCTGAATCTAGCAGTCTGCATTGAAAACCTATTGATCACACACACATGCTTGTACACAGACACAGACACACACACATACACACACACACACACACACACACACACACACACACACACACACACACACACACACATAATATTTTTTTTCCCACATAATATATATATATATATATATATATATGTGTGTGTGTATATATATATATATATATATATATATATATACACACACACACATACATACATACATATATATATATATATTATGTGAAAAATATTCAAAGCCATATCTTCTTAACATTACATGTTACCCTTACACTCAAGAACACATCATGCTGCTAGACTAAATAAACAAATAGTAGTTATATTCTCCAGAGTCTCAGCCTAAACAAAACCTCAGTGTCATATTGTTCCACATGAAGTCTGAATCTTCATCTGAATCTTCATCTGAATCGAATCGAATGATCATTCGTTGCGTTGTCCACAGTTATCATCAGCAGGCTTCCTTAGGAAGGAAGGAAGGCAGGAAGACTGTACCTAACGACTGTATTTTTTATACTGTTGATATGGCTAAATAAAAACTTGAAACTTGAAACTTGAAACTTGATTTATTTTTTACTGTACACAGGGGTTATTGTTTGAAAATGCAAACTTGAGGGAGCTCCATGTAACCGTAAGGGACTAGGAAGCCAATGCTCCTCCTGGTATGAGAGATGTGGAAAAGAACATGGGGCTTCAGCTCAAATGTACCATACGCTCTGCCTCTCCTCTCTTAAAAGTATTCATGCAAATTAAAAATTTGAAATTTTGGTATTCTAATTTAGCCAATAATCCAATTGACCCCAACAAGGTTTTATTTGGGGGTACACCACCTCCCTCCCACTTCATAGTTTTAAGTTTGTACAAATAAAAGAGGGATGATACCATAACTAACAGTCTGCTTTTAGTAGTGCAACTATAACAGGTCAGGGCTGAGGCAAACAGGCAGTATAGTGGCTTATAGGAGTAAATTGTACTTTAAGACTGACACATTCTACCCTGAATGTAGGAGTAAAAAAGAAAAAAAGAAAAATGTTACATTATTGGTACCAGTTATTACATTTTTTTTTAGTACAAGGCCAATAACGTAATAGCCAGCCAATAATGTAATACCTTATTACGTTATCGGCAAAATTTTATTACGTTATTGGCTCATAAATCTTATTACATTATCGGTCAATTATTACATTATTGGTTTTATTACATTATGATTATTACGTTATTGGTTGTTATTACATTATTGGTCGTTGTTACATTATCGGCTTCTACACTGCCTATTCTCAGCTGTTCCTTTGCCCAAAAAATCGGGTACCAATGAAAAACAAAAGCTTCACATTCGTCATCAGAATCAGTGGTCTGATTGGTTGTAGTAGTACACGGAGGCATTTGAAAGATGCCCATTGATCCTGACTCTGAGAACCTCCTGTCTATGGGAGGTTTGCCAGGCCAAGCTCCATCTACGAGCTTGGCGCGACAGCCATGCTATGTAAATATAGTCGTCCATAGAAGTTGTTTGTGGTCCTACCTAATGTAATGCTGATCTATGTTGCTGCTGCATTTCAGATAAACTATGTTTATCTAAAATGATTACAGTACATACTGGTAATCGAATACACAGCAACGGCAATATCAACTTTCTATATGATAATGTTTTGCCCATACACATGCAAATGTAACTTCTTTGTAGACCTATACATGTTACATTAACAACTTAGAAAAATTAAAAAAAGAAAGATGATTATGTCTCAAGTACATTATTTCATTTCTGTGACAAAATGTTTTGTTACATTGTCTTCTATATCCTTTAGGTTTTGACCCTTAAGTTAACCGTTTTGAGAGTATCCAAATGTCTGTAAAATAAGCTGTATATGTACATAATTTTGTTGGTCATGAACATCAACTGACAGAAGTACTAAAGAATTTTGGTTAAAGTGGTGATGTGATGCAACTGTGGTAAAACAACACTGTTTAGCCCCCATAGTCTATGATTGGTGCAAAAGTGTTAAGAGGTGTAGCCATGGTATTGAGACGTGTGAAAATGATATGAAAAAAAGAAAAAACTGTATATTGGTAATATATTGGTAAAATATTGGTAATTCATAATTCCAATTTTTACATTTACCAATTTCACTACATTACAAACAAGTGTTTATGGGCTGGGTTGATACGGCTCTGTAATATCGGCATACTAAAAAAAAAAATGTTGTCTTGGGCAAAACATTTGGTGATGGGATTTAGCTCCCTCTGTGACAAAATGTCACAAAATTTGGTGGACATTCAAAGAAAGATCCCAAATTTGGGATATGGACTGTCAAACAATTTTAAGCTACATCTTTAATATTGATTGTTTTGCTTCCTTTCCCTTTCATCATCTTAAAATTTGACAGAAATTGTTTTTGTTGGAAGTGGGCATTGACCATTGTTTTTAATGTGAGGTTTAGTGGAGTCCAAGAGAAAAAAACATTGTCATTCATGTGAATCTCACCAAATTTGCTCATCTGCCGACAATGCTCACAAACACTACTTCTCCAGATAATAAAAGAAATGTGTTTTGTACAATTACACCGCCCCATATAAGCTGAATTTTACAGTACTAGCCGTTCTTTTTGAGGTTATTGTGCTGATCATACATGACATATACCAAATTTGGTGCAATTCACATTAACTCTCTATGACAAGTTTGTTTACTTTTACTTTCATCATCAAAATTTTGACATAAATTGATTTTGTTGAAAATGGGTGTCGACCACTGTTTTCAACGCATGAGGTTCAATGGACTTCAAGAGAAAAACTTGGTGTTGAACTGTAGTGCTCTCAAGATAATAGGAAATATGTAACTTTGTGCAATTACAGAGCGCCTTATGCTTTGCTTTAGCTTGGCACTACTCTACACACTTGTCGAACCGGTCCTGTTCCTTTTCCACTGCCAGCAGTTACTAGTCAGGGCCTCGTTTCCCGATAACGATGGTTCTTAGGCTTAAGTGCAACGTAAACGATTGATTCTACGAACGTTCTTAGATTTTCTACGCCTGTTTCCCAAACATGAACACGCGCGCACAGCTTCTAAGATCGTTCTTAACGGGAGCTGTCCATGGTATTGAATGTTACAAGTCCGCCGCTGCCGCGTAACCAGCCATTCACCCACAGTACAAGAATGTATTTGCCAACACATTGCACAAAAAGATATAGCCTACAGTGGCCACAATGCCATATCGATGTATGACAACCATCCACAGACTGCTCAATATCGGCACCAACAACAATCATAATAATAAATTAAAAAGGGCCCATGAATCTAGCCTACAGTTTATAAAACGACTCATATTACCATGATGCCACTCTTATGACGTGTACATACAACACCTATAAAAAGGCCGGAAAACCCGGAAGGTGAACAGGTCGTTCATAGAAACTTCTGCGTGTTATCATGGAGCCGACTCCGAAGGTCCGCAAACCGAGAAAACAGAGCTTCGGGCTGGAGGAGATACAAATCATAATTGATGAAGTGGCGAGCCATAAATCGACGCTGTTCAGTAGGTTCAAGGGGACACTGGACAGCAAGCGGAAGAAGCAGGCCTGGGACACAATAGCAAAGAAGGTGACGGCTGTCACCGGCGTGGCTAGGTCTGGAGAGGAAATAAGGAAAAAGTGGCAGGACTTCTCCAGCCTAGCCAAGCGCAAGGCGGCCGTCATCCGGCGAGACAGGGAGGGGACGGGTGGTGGACCCCTTGCAACAACAACACTCACGGCGGAAGAAGAGAGGGTCATTGCCATTATGGGCATCACTGCCTCCGCGGGCGTACAAGGAGGAATCGACGTCCGTGGAGGCCGTGTCTCGGAGGGAGTCGATGACCACCACCCGTTCCAGGAGGAACCACCTACCGCTCCTGTCTCGCCCCAGGCCACTTCTTCCCATGGCTCGCCACTTCATAACACACCGCCACCACATCCCACCACATCACAGCAGTTCACTAGTAGCTCACCACCATCCACCATATCACCATACACCACCATGTCCCCGTCGGCATCCAGGCCTCCGCAGTCAAGCGTGCCCCTAAGACCATCCGACAGGCCACCACTGTCCACCGCGCCTCCGTCCACCAGGCGACAGCAGCCTCAACCCCAGCCGCTAAAATGCACCTGCAGCCAGGACCTGGTGGAGCTGGACAGGGAGAAGCTGCAGGTGCTAAACGACATAAGGGGCATGGTGAAAGAGGCGTCGGAAAGGGATGCCCGTTTTCAGGAGCAATGTCTGGACATAAAGAGGGCCAAGCTGGAGCTGGCACGACAGAAGCTCGACATAGAAAGAAAGCGCCTGCTCCTGGCCGAACAAAAGTTTGTACGGCCAGCCCTGACTGTGCCCATCGTGTGGCCGGAGGAAGGTAATGTGCACAATTGTCAGTAGAGATGTTGCAAACACGCATTACATGAACATGAAATACGTGTGTGTGGCAATGCGTTTTGTCAATTGTAATGCGCGTTGTGCGTAAAGTGTATCTAATAGCAAATTGTGTCTCTTTCCAGCTGTTCCCGGGGAAGCGCAGCCAACACACAGCACCACAGCCAGCACAAATGAAATGAATAAATAAAAGCACAAAATGCATTTAATCCCTGTCCACGTGCATCATTTCACATCAAGTCAAGACGTTTGCAATGTGTAATATTACAAGTGGAAAGAGGGTAACAGTGTGCACATCCCACCTCGTTGAGGCCAGGTGCAGGACAGAGACGTATACGACTATGAAAAAAAGTAAAAGTCCGCAAACTGCAGCTCCGATGTACAAGGTTTAATCAAGACTTGCAACGTTACGATGCCTGATGAAGACCCTGTTGGGTTGAAACGTTGCAAGTCTTGATGAAACCTTTTACATCGGAGCTGCAGTGTGCGGACTTTTACTCTTTTTCATAATAATATTACAAGTTCTACATAAGCCATTCTTCGGCACACTGTCGGACTTCACGTTCCACAGGCTGGGTTATGGTATCATATGTCGGTGGGCCTATGAGCTTGCTTGTAATTATAGGCTAATGGTTGCAGTCATTGCAGTGATTGCCGTGCACAAACCAGAGTTGACGCACGCTATATGAAGTCAATGAATGATTTTTAAATAATAATTAAACTAAAAAGTGATGAGCATTATATTGATGGAAACCGGGGGGGGGGGGGGGGGCTTTTGCATATGGCCAACAATTTAATGATTAGCTCCTGATTTTTGACTGATGATTGCTGCGTAATTACGCGATTGTTTTTGTCAAGTGGATATTTCTGTGGGGACCAATTAGGAAGGAGGAATGGGTGTCACTAATTAGGCTATGAAGGGTATATAAAGTGTAACACACATTTCTAGCCTGACAATGGCTGGAATACAACGTGTGTTAGCGCTGCGAGCGCAGGAGAGATTGGAGAGGGAAAGGCGTCTCAGAGGTCGCCAAGCCAGGATCAATGCGCGTATCCGGCTGCATTTGGCACCGCTGGATATCTACAATGACACCACAATCCAGGAGCGATATCGGCTTCCCCGGGAGGTCATCATTGACCTCCTGGGGTCACTCCAGCATCACCTGAGGCGGCCCACCGGAAGAAACTTCCCTCTAACTCCTGAGGTCCAACTGTTGGCGGCTCTCCGGTACTATGCCACCGGAAGCTTTTTGCAGGTAGTCGGGGACGGCCATGGCCTGTCCAAGGCATCTGTATGTAGATCCGTACAGGCGGTGACCACTGCCTTGTTGAGGCAGGTTGGCCAGCATATCATCTTCCCCGACACCAGGGAACAGCGGGGCCCAGTCCAGCAGCACTTTTTTGCCCGGCACCGAATACCTAAGGTGGTGGGGGCGGTTGATGGGACCCTAATCCCAATCTTGACGCCGCCTGATGATGGGCATATATACATATGCAGGAAGGGCTTTGCGGCTATTAACGCACAAGTGGTAACTGATCATCAAGGGCTGATCCTTGATATCGTGGCAAGGTGGCCTGGGAGCAGCCATGACTCGTATGTATTTGCGGAGTCCACCATCGGCCGGGAAGCCGCTGCATCCAATGGAGAGTGGCGCCTCCTTGGGGACAGTGGCTACCCCCTCCGTCAGTATCTCTTCACACCAGTGGCAAACCCAGGAAATGCGAATGAGGAGGCCTACAACGAGGCCCATCGCGTAGCACGGGGCATCGTGGAGCGTACCATCGGGCGGTGGAAGATGCGCTTCCGCTGCATCCACCGGTCAAGTGGTGGCCTTCCATTTGCACCTGGTAAGGCATGCGCCGTAATTGTGGTTACAGCCATGCTCCACAATATGGCCGTGCGTGCAGGGGCTGAGTTTGAAGAGGAAGAGGAGCAGGAGGAGGAGGATGATGACGACGATGGCGGTGGTGGCGATAACCGACAGGGCCAGGGCCGCGACCGCAACCGCGACCGTTTGGCGGGTGTTGAGGCCCGTCGCCACGTCATTACATCTTTCTTTTGAGTTTGTTTTGAGACTTGCACTTTTCTGTTAAATAAACTGTACTTCCATTAGAAATTTACCACTTCTGCGTCTGTGTTTTTGTGCATTTAACACTTTCTTAATTGTGTTGATATAGGCCCTAATCTCCGACATATGTTGGGTTATATTAATTTAATGAGTATATTTACAAAAAGCTGTTCAGCACCAACGTGCTTCACATACATAATGAAAAGAAAATGGAAATATGAGGGACGGCTGTTATGTCGCTGGTTTCGCTGTGCCATGATGGTTACGCAGACGCACAGACCATATTCTTGAGCACATGGAGTAGTTTCGCTACAAGTCCTCCAGGTGTCTCCACTGTGCCCCGCCGCTAAGATCAATCTTAGCGCGGTAAGACTACTCCACACCACACTTAGAGTTACGTGTCATTCTACGATGGTTCTTAGCTAAGATGGTTTCGGGAAACGGCCCGTAGACTCTACGATGGTGTTACGTGTGAACTTACGTACTACTTAGGCTTAAGTAGTACTTAAGTGCTTTTGGGAAACGCAGCCCAGGACTGTATGGTCGGGACTAGTTGAAGTGGGTGGAGTTGGCTGAGTTGACACTGCACTGTGGCTTGTTGTCACTGAAAATGCCAAAAACAGCAAGAAACGTATAGAAGAGGCGAGGCAAAAGACACTTGAGAAGAAAAGAAAACTTTTGCAAACCATACAGGACAATGAAGCAGAAGACGAGCGGCTAAGAGCTGCAAAGAGACGCCGTGTGAGGGTAAGCTAACGATTGAGTTGGTAGCTTTTCAACTCTAGTACTAGCTGTACTTTAAAAGGTTATTGAGCTGATCAAGCATGAGATATTTTGTACAGTTCTCAGTCCAAAACATTTACAAACCTGAATTTTTGCCTTTACCTATTTCACTAGGTGGCACTCTTCTACAAGTGAGTGTGAATGGGTTGGGTCAGTACTCTTACATTTAGGCAGTCCTGGGCTTACGGTTCAGGAGTTGGACTTGCAGCCAAAGGATCATAGGTTCAATTCCCTACCCCAAGAGTTGGGTGGGGTGAGTGAATGACCAGCACCCCCTCTCTGTGACTGATTTGCCCTGAGCATGGTACCACATGGCTGCCCCCTGCGTGTTAAATGCCGAGCTTACATTTTGCTGTGGTGTGCATCCCAACACAAATTTGATTTTGTTGGGAGAAACGGTCATGGAGTTATTTAGCAAAAACCTATGTTGGTTTTGCCCCTCTTTCACAGACACTGGCACAGCAGGTGGCCGGTGGCCCCTGTGGGCCAAAAGCTTCTATTTGCTATTAGCCTACTAGGGCTACATGCCCACAAAGTTTCATGTCCCCCAGTGTTTCAGTGTCCTGTTGACGGAAAATCAATTTTAAAAAAGTGAAAAAATCTTGCTTCGCTTCGCTAGCAGCAGTCATAATAAACTAGACTTGATAGAATGGTTAACGGATTTTCGTATGGATTTTGGTAAGCCATACGCTCCAAAAATGTCTCCACCTTCAATTGATTTTTAGATGTAAAGACTTCTCCATGACAGTCACTTTCAAAAGGTGTCATAAAATCCTGGGATTACTCCTAAAATGTCTCTTACTTTGTCAGAGTTCCTTCATTTGAGTGAAATTTGTCAAGACTCAAGTTTGTTAAACGTTTTTTTGCATTTATTCATGGGGCAGGGACGTTTAAGTGGTCTGACTGTAGTTACTATTAATAGTCATAAGTGTCAAATGATCATTTTGCTGGCACCACAAAGCTGTTGTGCTTAGGGCACCAAAATGGCTGGCACTGGCCCTGTATGAAATAAGGACACAGAAAAGACAAACAGACTTGATTTTTGTCTTCCTTTGACTCTCCTGTGTTTAAAACATACTAAACGCCAATGGCATCCAGCGACCTCTGTGTTTTTAAGCTTTTACCAGCAGACACACACAGGCCATCATAACATAACACTTCGACCCGGAGTTACAAAACCTTCATGGGCAGAGGCACAAGAGCCATCATAACACCCCGCCACATCACCATGCAACCAAGGGTTCCCCAACGGGAGCATTATTACTCCTCATAAGCTCTTCCACCTACCATCTCAACCTTCAAACAGCTCTCATCTTGGCACAGCTCTGAGTCTTAATGAGGGCCTTCTAGTTGCCTTTGACTCGCTCCTGCTTGACTATACAAATGAACTCAAGCTTTTCACTGGGATGGCGCTGGCAGCATTGCTAAACAGCACCAGTGCTAAAGAAACTTTCCATGTAAGAAGAAAAGAAAAAAGGCCAAGAATAATTGGTCCAGCGGGAGCCTTTGTTTTTGTTACAGTCAGGAGAATTCAATTGAAGGGAAGTGGAGGGAAATAAATAGATAAATAAATCCACTGTTGTTTGCATGAGTGAAATGATGTTTGATTATACACACGATGGGCGGGAGGTTTAGAGGAGATATTTGGAACAATAATAGGGTAGATGTATGATGATCTGACATATATCAGGACAATGGCTTGCTGCTCTTTTTTTAATCTATCACAACACAAAAGTAACACAGAGAGTCAGTCTGCTGGGGACTTCTTTTCCTGAATTAGCCCCTGTTTTGCCTTTTCATGTTCCACCTCCTTTTATTCTTTTTTTTTCTTTTCCTCCAGAGCCCAGATGTTCCTGTCTTATGTTTTATCATCTATGCCTCAAGCACGCTGTGAGAATGATTACTTGCCAAATAAAACGTAACCATTATGAGATACAGAAGTTTAATGCCCCCCATTTATAATCATAGTTTACATTATTAAAAAAGTACACCCTAACACAGAGAAGGCAGTTTTTTTGATACAGGTTGTTTAATTTTAGTATGGGTAGATGTTCTCAAAAAAAGTTGTGCCAATTATAGTCCAAAAGGGATTCAAAGGGATCCCAGATCATCTATTCATGGTTTTTTAATAGTATTGTTTACCCAATTAGCCCATGTCCCAGTGCAGTCTAAAGTTTCTTGTCACTGAGGTAACTTTGAAATGTGCCAATTAACTACTAGACGAACTGCTCACGTATGCCGCAGGGTTAAAACACAAACACAGCTGTCTAGAGTCTTCCAGCGAGTCAATGCCTTGGCCTCAATTAATCAGAAGGGACAAGACTACCAACTACAAGCTTTTCCATCCAACAGCTTCTCTCAGACAGTGTATGTTACATTGTGAAATTCATCATATCGTATCATGGTTGGCTTTATTGTTGTTTCCATATTTGTGGTTGTTATTAATCTTATCACATTATTTTCACATTGGCATTCATGCAGATAAATAGACAGATTTGGAGCATTGCTACAGGGTACAAGTTAAAAGATGGGCTGGAGATGTGGCGTTCTTCAGCAAAGACTTAGACAACCAATAACAACAGACACCTTTGAATACTGTGGAAATAGTTAAGAGGGATTGGCCATCCCTCATGCGTTCTTCTTATGGCAAAAAGCTTTTCTGTCTCTCTCTTTTTTGAAGAAAATACACACAGAATCATTAGAAGTAGGACCTGCAGGCAGTCATTTGATTGAGGATCTAGAAAATGTGTGCATCACACAACATGATGCATGTGTTGCTTGGGGGACAAAAGAAAACAACAAAAATCAACTGGAGAAGAAGAACTAAAATATTTAAAAGAAGTTGTGTTTCGATTATTAAAATGCTGCAGGAATCTAGATCTTTTGGGGGGTCTTGACCTTAATTGTCTAGTAGGTTCATTGTAGCAGGCAATTTACACTGAAATGTATCACATTGTGCCAGTATTGAAGGGACTACATTGCTCTTTTTTCCTTAAACAGCAGTCAGAGGTGAGGGTGCAGAGAGTGAGGTTACGCTGGGGCCATGGAGAAGAGGAGTGGGTTGGGGTGAGGGGTAAATTTGCTATAGAGTACATACCCACAAAACAATGAAACCACCTCCCAGATTTTGCTACAGTAGCCAGCACCAACAGCAATGTATGTCAAGAGTATATGGTTATTCTGTATATTAAAGAAAAAACTACCACATTTGCCTATATAACAACTTTGTTTAATCACATATGCAGTGATGGTTGTTGTGAATTAAATATGCAAAACTAGGCCAACTTTTAGGCGCTCCTGTTATTAATATAAAAAGCCTTTATTAGTTGTAACTGCTGATTGTGCAAAAACATATTTTGAAACTAAATACTATGTAACAATAAAGAAGAATTTGACAGGTAAATGCACCTTTCTACACTCAGAAAAATATAACATTATCTTATACTCTTTGTGACCTACAGAGAAGAAAAAAAATGGGCAGCAATGTGATAAATTAGCATTTGAGTACCATATTACACAGCGTGGATGGTTATCTCCCTCTCCTCAGATGGATGCAGTGGCAGAAGAACAACTGGCAGTAGCAGCAGGTCCGCAGTCAAAAAAGATGAAGCCTGTGCCAGCTGATGTGGTTCGGTGGTAGATGTAAAATGAATCAGCAGAATGCCCTGCATCTGATAAATTGCAACATGCCAAAGCCTATAAAGATGCGCCATCCAAGTACACTCTCTGCTACCCCTGTTCTCACTTCCTCTAGGGACAGAGCTGTGTCTGCAATATGTTTACTTTGTGCCTGGTGTACTTGTGTCTAATATCCAAAACAAATTTGCAAAAGCATATTAGACAGCACCTGTTCAACCAGGTTAACCAGACTGTTATTATGAATTATAGCCATGCAATGTGATATTCCAAATGTGGGGGCCTATGATACTGGGGGGTGTGGCTCTCTGATGTATCAACCTTGCATGACTCAGCAAAAATGTATCTAACATTATAAAATAAAGTAAAACTGTTAAAAAATGACCATGGATCTGGGACCTAGACCCAGACTAGCGTAAGGTGGATTTGGAGTTGCCTAATGACTATAAAAAAAGAACGACTCCTGAGTCTGTAGTTTGTGACCTCTGGCCATCTCCTGTTCTCAGAGGGTATGAAAAAGTGTTGTCTATTTATATTGTGTCTGTGCTTTTGAACCCGCGTTAACAAAGCTAATAACATATATAAACATATAAAACATTAATAAAGTTTTTGAACACCAGAGGTCTGCATAATAGCTTGAGATGGATGTTGTATTTTTTTTCCTTTTTTTAAAAAAAGGTTGTAAGCCTCAGTCACATGCTGTCAGCTGTGCCGATGGTCATGTCTGGTGATATGAGCTCGGAGTTGTTGCTAGCTGCTTGTTTGAGTCTAAGTTCATAGTCATTCACAGTTATCTCATTATCACTAGCTGTGAAAATAGATTAATATATTCCTAAAGCCCCTGGAAGTCATCTCATGGCCAATTAATTAATTAAGGTAAAATTACTCTCTTGGGGTTTAATTAAGTTTAGAAATGAAGTTCTCTCTGCATCATTCTTTTTTCCCAATGTCTCAATTTGGTGCCATTCAGTTGCGTTAGTGATAGTTAAAACACCACAGCTGAGTAGATTTCAGTTTTTTATTCATCTCTCTTTATTCATTTTTGATTCACTTCTTTTAAGAGGAAAGCTCCAGAATGCAGGGAGCAATGAAGCACTAAGGAGGTATACTCACTTTGGTTGGCCCAACCTTTTCTTGTCACACGAGTCTCAACCCTGCCTTTAATTTTCACCTAATATGTTTTGTGTGTGTGTGTGTGTGTGTGTGTGTGTGTGTGTGTGTGTGTGTGTGTGTGTGTGTGTGTGTGTGTGTGTGTGTGTGTGTGTGTGTGTGTGTGTGTGTGTGTCACATCTACTACTGAAAGGGCTTCATGCCTTTCAAAAAAGGGATTGAAATATGATATTGATTTGAACTACCAGGAAGTGGGGGTTTTCATCTGTCAACCTTAATGGGAAATGAATCAAACATCCCTTATGTTTACAAAAAAAATAAACTTTTAAGCGCTGTGTGTATCATCCATGTTCCCAGGGCAATGTAACACATGAATGCAGATATGTCCTGTCATCAGTCAGTGATTGATCACACAAGCTATAGGGTACCTAGTGTGTCCTTGGCCCTGAATGACTGCTGCATGCAATCCCCTCTCTATTATGCACTTTGCAGAGACAACCTCCACACAGCTAAATTACAATCGTAAAAGTTAAATTAAAGCTTTAGAGCATCCTGTTCATACAACGCTGCTAACTGGGCTCAGGGTGTAAATCAGGTCCATGGTAGAATTTAAGCAATAATTTACTACTTCAAAGAATACTGGAGTATTGTGTTGTGTTGATTTAGTCTGAGTCTGAGACAGTGGAGAGACAATTGTCTCTAAAATTACAGATAAAGACATGATGACCCTTCGCACAGAGATGTTCATAAGTGAGAATTTACTTTATCTCAAAGACACGTCTTGCTGTCTGTAGCATTAGCTGGTCAACAACATGGTGCCTCTTCATAAAAACAACCAAAACAAAAAAACATCTTTGGAGGGTGTTACACCAGGTGACTACTAGAGCACCTGTTCCCATCTCTCCTGGAGACTGTAGGTGTGTGTCATGGTTTTAGTGCTATGGTAATACTCTGGGCTACCTCCACCTTTGTGGTTGCCAGGTCAGGTAATCCATAGCCTCACCCCCAGGCAGTGCCCTGTGCAGAAATCAGCTTGAGTGGGGCCTCTGTCACCCAAAGCACCCTGCACAGAAAATCAAAAGCAACCAGCCAGGCGAGGGTTGAGTGCCTCTGAGGGAAAACAGTAACAGCCTTTAAAAACATATTGATTGAAAGTTCTTTGGGGGGGGGGGGGGTGCTTACCTTGTGAACTGAAATTGTGAAACATCATTCTGAGATAATCTGTGGAACTAGTTTTAACTGAACAAACTTTTACATCATTAGTATTACTGTTTTGTTATTAATGTGTAATTATTGTACTAGTTATCATTGCACAAATGCACAGATACCGTATATCATTTTGTTTCTACGTAGGAAGCTGTTTAATTTTATTTTAACATCAGAGGGATAAACCTGTGTGTGTAGCCCCTCTGGTTCAGATTGTTCAGAGATGTAGAATTCTCTGCAGCCCCTTTTTATGCAGTGCTCTCTCTCTTTCTCTTTCTCTCTCTCTCTCTCTCTCCCTCTCTCTGTCCTCGTTCTGTCTTTCTCTCTGTCTTGCTTACAAGTTTTTAGAAAACAAAATCTAGATCCTAAAAAGAGGTAATAAAATATTAACAACCTGGACAGAAGGAGTGGGGGCAATTCCTCCATCCAATACAGTATTGATTGCTTCTCTCAGTAGAATAATACTCTGTGGTCAACACAGACTTTGATACGGAATAATTAAATGTATTACTTACTATATAAATAAGACCATCTTTAAATTTGTCAGAGTATTTTTAACCGTGTGATAATAAGATCCTTGCTTTAATTTGCACTCATAATCTCTGGGCTGTGTGTTGCTCTCAGTACTGCAACACTGGGTAGTTTTGATTACAGTGGGAGAGACATCAGTGTGTTGTTGCCAAACATCATGGTCATGGCCTTTTTCAACTATCCTTTTTGGCTTTCAGCCTGCAACCAGAAGCTTATATTGTTAGGAATACAACCTGACAGATACACATTTATTATGGCCAAACTCTTCTGAAATACATCCATTACTAAATTGTTGTGCTATTTTCAGAGATCAGATTTCTAACCTTTCCCATTGCATTTTGGAGTTATCAGTTTAGCTCCATTGTTAAAGCTACTCTGTCCCCTTGCTAAAATTCTCTTCTTTGCATGGGTGTCAATACTGCACTTCCGTTCAGCTAATGTTTAGAAGCATATTAGGTAAAGCAACGTGAGGTAAACTCATATGAGTTTACCTCACGTGTCAATTGACACTTTATATGTCAATAAAGTGCCATTTTTAGAGAAGACAAGTGGAGTGAAAAGAGTGGAACTGATTGTCTTAAACTTTTGGCAAAAGTCAGTAATGCTCTTAAGTATCTTAAAGTGTGTCAGTAGCCCGTTATCAGTAATGCTCTTGTTTACGTATCTAAAAGGGTGACTGAGTAACCTAGGTAACTGAGTAACCCTAACCTCCAGGAAATGATAGCGCTACAAATGGGTGCTTAATTAGAATGAAATTACATGTGTCGGAATGGCCTAAATTACAGATATAAGTGAATAGGCTGAATAAAATGCTGTGGTACAAACAACAGGTATCATATTTTGCGTAACACTTTATTTTCAGGGTTCTTTTACAGTGTATCTAAATCTAACAACATGTAATATTTTGTACTTACACTTTAAATACCTGGCACTAACCCTAACCCTTACCCTTTTCCCAAACCTAACCCTAACTTTATGGTACAGTGGTACATAATCTTACATATTGTTATAAACTAGATACCCTGTAACAGGAACCATATAATAAACCGTAACCGTATTTTGCCATAATGTGGTTAATCTGACAGTTCCCGCCCCACTGTGTAGATCTTTTCGACTCTGGATTATCATGGGCCCTAAAAACATTCATCCATAATGTAAGCCTTAAGGCTTCAAAACATCTCTTAAAATTTAATTTATTTCTGTGGCACATATTTTGCAAGGAAAATAAACAAACAAACAAACCTTAAAAAGGATTATGCTTCTTAGCTTGCAAATAAAATGTCCATCATAAAATCAAGAAATAAAAGACATTAATCACCACAGTTGTCTCCTGTACTCACTTATGAAATCCTGCCTTGTGTGATGGTGTGATGCACAAACCCCAAGCATAAGGTTTCCGACAGTCTGTTAGGTTTTCATAAAATATCACAGATCCCCAAGAGGGATGGCATGTTTATGATGACATGGACTCCCCATCTGTCCCTTTCCAGCTTTCAAAAAAAGTAAATACATGAATTAATTATTAATTTAAGAATCTCCCAGGCCTGTCTTTTCCACCAGACCACCTACACGAGCTCAGTCTGGTACACATGATGGTGCTTTTTGTTGTTTCTCCGCCAATGACACATTTATGTCAACAACTAAGAAATGTAATTAGGTCAAGTTAAGTTTGCATTTGCTTCAAAACATGCAAGGCTAATGTGTGCATAGTAAAGTTTATTTATGAGCATGAAGCTATTTCAACTGGACGTTAGCAAAAAGAAGGGAAAAGCCAACAGCCTGTGTCTGTGGCCTTTTTATATGGAGAGATTTTCAATCTGTCAAAGATGACTTGATGTCACATTCTTTTTTACTACAGCCCTCGTAAAGACACACACACGCACACACACACACACACACACACACACACACACACACACACACACACACAGTCATACTGTTAGAGCCTTGGTGGTCAATTCTAGGACTACAACTCTTCTAATGCCTCTATGCTGCTTGCCATCTGCAGTGTGTGGCACTGGTGTTGGGAGTAATGGGGTTTCCTATAAGAAGACCTGGTTTAATGGTTGCCTCTTGTCTCGCTGCTCTGTCGGATAGCCTGGTGGTCGGCCCATGCTTCACAGCTCCTCACACAGCTGTTGCGTTTCTACACTTTTGTGTGATCACCCCTGGACATACTTTGCAGTACATTTTTCTTTGTACATATAACTGACTTTATATATATATACGTATATACTCACAGCTACTTTGAGCCAGGTAGTTGTAACAGTACACATACACACACACACACACACACACACACATCCTCCTATAGACCTATACAGACACATACAACATTAATGTTCATGTATATTACTTATGTTCATTCTCCTTCCTTGACATGATTTATTTTATGAGTTAAGAGACAGTAATGGAAGAGTAATATGTCAGGCATCATTACCTGATGCCTAGTAGTGGAAATGTGATCTCCGTTGTGGATTGGGGACTGTACATGTGACTGTAAGCTGCGAGCCCAACAGCTGTGGCCAGTAGGCAGTAGGCATCCTAACAGACACAGCACTGGGCAGGTGCAGCTCCAAAGGAGAGTCAGCTACAGCATCTGTGGCACAAACATAAAAATAAGATTACTGTGTCAACTGGTGTGTGTGTGTGTGTGTGTGTGTGTGTGAGTGTGTGTGTGTGTGTGTGTGTGTGTGTTAAAGAATGTTTGTGTGTGTCTAAGAGAAAGTGTCTGTCCATGTCTGTCTGTGTGTGCCTGCTTGTTCAAGTGAGGTTGTGCTGCAGGTATGTCTTTGTGGGGGCAACGGTCAAATAGCACAGGACATGTAAAGTCATCTGTGACTTTACATGAAGATCTCTGATTATGAAAGGACAAGGCCATGGGCAATGACTGCTTCCTTGCTCTTGCTAATATCTGCGCAAAGAGTTCACCATAAATTTGCTCACTGTTCGAAGATTTACTCTACATAGAAAGATTTCATTTAAAAATAACAAAGAATTAAAACTTCTTAGGGCCTAAAAAGACTCCAAGAAATCAATAAATGAAATATGAGATTACACAGCTACTAAGAAGACACCAACAAATGTGAATAGAAATTGACAAATGCTACATGTAATTACATTCACCAACATGGATAATGTAATTGCCATGCATGTCACTGACATTTTATGGGCTTGTCCTGACCAGGAAAAAACAGATTAATTTGAGCTAGGCCAAAATAGTTCATTATTAATGATCTTGAATTATTTACAGTAATAGCGGCATGAATTTTGCATAAAATAAATGATTGAAAACTATTAAATTTAAATGTTTGGTTTGTGCCTATTGTCACAGTGTGTCAGATTATCCCAAGTAATTGCGCATTGACAAGGTTTGTCCTTGTCCATTACAAACTGAGAGGTGGCAGTGTTTTAAATGTTTCTCAACACCCTATTCATTCCTCTGGGAGTGAATGGGCCACGTGGAGAAACATGTATTGATTTGCGTGATTCGGTGAAAAGAGATATATTTCACCCCACTCACACTGCCTCTATTACATCATGCAGTGCTCTGCAGTCACATTTGGTGGCCACTTTAACAGGAGCAGAGACGCCAGAGTAGGCTTTCCGTCTTGATCTCGTAGGCTGTAACACTGAGGTTTTGCTGCGCCTGGCTGAATGCAAAGAGGCTCTCCTGGGATATGAACCTGCGGGGTTCCTATTACAACCGTACCAGGAAATCAACATCAATCATCCGGTGAAATGATTAAACTCAGGGGGTGGGGGGAGGGAAGTGTGCTATTTCCTGAACCTTTTGCACTCCTCTTTTAACCCTTGACCTTCTTTTGGCTTGGATCAGCAGAGAGGTCAAAAGCTCAAACTTCTTCGTTATTCAAGAACACGAGGTTAAAGTCGATCTGAGTCATCATCAAGAATTCCCTGCCATAGTGGAAACAACCTCTGGATTGAAAGACTAGTGGTTTCCGTGCAGTAGAAGACGTCAGTGCGGATGATCCTCCCATGAAGAGGTAACACAGCGGATAGGCAGAGCGAACAGAAATCAGTAATGTAAAAAAAAAAACACACACACATATCACAGAACTGCCTTCATATGGCAAAGTGCACATTAATGGTAGATTATGCTAATGATTTGGAATTAAGAACAAAGTGGGTGATTTTTTTCTTTTAACCAACCAGTAATTTGGTTCCAATTTCATGTGGCAACATTGAGTCACAATGAGGATTAATGATGGCTCAGTGAATGTATTTATTTTAGATGGTGGGGGTGTTAAATTGCTTGGTCTATAATAGCAGTTCAGTATATTAAAAGCAGTACTGAACGTATATTTATTGTAATGTACACTTGTACTGTTTGTGGTTATTTATCTGGAAAATGAACACTTTAGCTGTTACAGGACTGTGGCCTGGGTTTACTGCTGCACACCACCATGTCATATTTTCTATGTACAAGGCAGAATGCAAATTAATTATCTTCATAAGCATTGAAAACATCTTTCCCATCTATAGTCCGCATGCTAGGAAATGCTTTAGAAATACTGTTACCTTAACATCAAAATGCAATGTCCTTATCACATCACACACACAGTAGTAAGCACTACTTTATGGACCATTTCCAACTTCTAAGTGATTGACTGATATCAATTTCAAAACAATTCTGGAAACAGAACAAAGAAGTGTTGTCTTGTTGTTTTCTTTCTTTTTTTCTCTTTTTTTGTCATCACAGCTGTTGTGATATGCCTGATACTGCTGCTGCTGCTGCTGCAATATGAATGTTTTTCATCTGGTAGACCAGAGTCATCTCACCCTGGTGGCTTCCCACCACGTTCTCCAATAACCTCTGTGTTTACCACCACTGTGTTCTGGCTTAGCAGGAGAGCAAGTGGCAGGAGGTCTTACTTAGCTCCTCAAGTTTTGCCTGCGACTTCCCACTGTTTTCACTCACACAGACTGCATGTTTGAGGCTGCGCACAGATCAGTAGCGGCCAACCCTCTTTGGAGCAGTTCACAGTTCAATTTCAAAAAATAACACTGAACTTGGGGAGTGATCTTTAATACATTACAGGACTCGGGATTTTCTTTGAAATATCAAAAAATAATCACCTAGGTCTGTGTGTGCGGCCTCAGCATGTGACCATATACACACACATGCACATACACACACACACACACTGAGTCACAGGCACTGATGGTGAGAAGTTGTTCATTGGAAACACGCTGATCTTTGTAGCTACAGTCACCAAGTGAGAAAAACTGGCTTGAGTCCGACACGTATGCATGGGCGCTAGTGTTATGAATGATAAATTGTGCATGAATGCATTATTCATACGCTCATAGGCTCACAGGCTCAGGGGTTGGGGGTTGGATGGTGGAGGGTGGGGTGGGCAGAGGTGGTGGTGAGGACTGAGCGTTGAGCCCAGACACAGTGTGCCACAGTGTTCTGATCATTCTTCATGGTCCATTTAGCAAGATAGCGGGGCAGTCCAAGCTTTTATTAAAAAAAAAATATATATATATATATATATATATATATATATTTTTTTTAATAGCAACAGTAACCACGCTCAGTTTCACATTTACTTTCATTTGGACCTTTATAGACTCATAGCTCAGCTCTAAAAAGGGCTGATTCATGATGATTAGTATCTAACTAATATCCCTGAAGCTGATGTGGGGGTGGTGTGTGTGTGTGTGTGTGTGTGTGTGTGTGTGTGTGTGTGTGTGTGTGTGTGTGTATGTGTGTGTGTGTGTGTGTGATGGGCGTGGGGTTGGTTGCCAAGGGTGATAGCGGTGTGCGTGCCTGAGAGAGTGTGGGAGATGTGTGCAAATGTTCTCCTTCAGATCCTTGTTGACTCAGGCTCTTGTGCCCGTCTTTAGGCCTGTGGTAAATAGCCAGCTTTTCCTTGTTTGACTTTTTGTCCCCTTTCCTCAGCACTTGACCCCATGCATTTTATGATTGTGTGTGTGTGTGTGTGTGCGTGCGTGTGTGTGTGTGTTGTTGGGGGGGGGGGTTGTTTGAGGCTTGTAGGTTGGCAGACAGGAGGGGGTGGCGAGGTTACTCAGGTGTATGTAATAACAGCAGGGCAAATTATCCGGTAAAGTCAATCTATTTACACAAGACAGTAGTTGAAGTGCTGTGTCCAGCTCAGCATACAAAATTCAAGAGGGATCTCTTTCACAGATGTCTTGTCTCTTTAGCCCTGTTTCTCAGTGGGTTTGTGCTGCTGACCAAATAAAACACCCCGGCACTACACATCACTAAGCATTTTACAGCGGGACAATCCCAAACGCCGGAGAAGTGACACCAGACTGCAAACCGAAGAAAGTATGCTCGTATCCAGCAGGACGGCTGTGCATGAATCATTTATGCAGTGTCTTTGGAGACAAATAACTTAATGTAACCCCCCGCCACATTCAGATTTTGCTCTGTGAGTTCAGTGTGAGAAGAGGGTGGTAATATCTGTTGAGTGGTGTTAGCATCAGAGTCAGAGGAGATGCATTTTAATGTCAGATACTTGGAGAGAGAGAGAGAGAGCAAGAGATATCAAGAGACAGAGAGAGGGAGAGACAGAGAGAGAGAGAAGAGAGAGAGGGGGGGGGGGGGAGAGAGAGAGAGAGAGAGCAAGAGACCGAGGACTATCTCATACATGCTGATCTGGGCTCTCTCACTAAGAGATGAGGGAAAGGGCTTTTTCATGCATAATTCACCACCAGTACATTTACAAAAACATATTTATGTAAATCCAAAGTGAGATAATAGACAAGGGGTAAAAATGCTAATTTGCCTTTCCAACAATATATATGAACATGATTACCTGTGCCGTGTTTTTCCGCAAAAGGTCATGCTTTATGCATAAATGTATTAATACAGCCGTATATCATGTACACACGCTACGCATCCACAGGCCTGTGATAGATGAAGCTAGACCCTGACCGACTCCCAGGGATCATTGAATGACCAATGAGAGGCCCATGTGCATTGTGACATCAGCCATGTTGTAGCCTATGAGAGACATAGTGTCACTGGGTGCTCTTTTTTATTCCCCCCCTGCTTGACATTTAGGGAGGTAAAAAGAGGCATTCACTTTGGGGTGAATGGGTTTTATGACACCAGGTGAACTTCACACATGCGCCATCAATTTCCTCCTCAGCCAGGGCATATAACATGTCATCTGCTGAAATGTTAGTGCGCTTGATAGACTATAAATGCCTAAGCGCCGCTGAGCCCACCTGCTGTTGTATTTGCATGCTCTGTGCTTCCTTCAAGCCGAGCACCAGAGAGAGGCTGAATGTGGCCCGGATCCGGCATTGAGCCAGGATCTGAGTGCCAAATCTGGTTGCCACACAGGTCTGTCTAAAAAAAGCTCAACGAGGGGAGTTTTAATGTGGAGTTCATGACCGACAAACACATAACACAGTCAGGTGCAGATACACACATCAGTGTAAACGTTAACATTTTCACTTGGCAATTCTCACAGCATATTCTTATCATCTTCATATGGAGAGAACATTCGGTTTCACTACCGCCCTTGAAGTTGGGGGCCTTGTAAACACAAAACCATGGGGCTGGATAGCAGCAACAGTAATGATGCCTTGCACCCGTGACAGAGTGCATTTGCATCCAGCATGATGAAATTTACAAAGGGATTCGGGGAGGGCATGCGGGAGTCTGGGGTTGGGTGGTGGTGGGCGGGATTGCAGACACCCAGAGCAGTGTCATCAAAATAATGTCACTGCCTCAGGCATAGGCCACTAAATCAGTTCCCCTCACAGCATTCGGCCAGGGACCCTGGAGTGCTTGGGCAAGGAGAATTCCCTTTGTCAGGTCCTGTGTGTGTGTGTGTGTGTGTGTGTGTGTGTGTGTGTGTGTGAGTGAGAGAGAGAGAGAGAGAGAGGAGAGAGAGAGAGAGAGAGAGAAAGAGAGAAATAAAGAGAAAGCGAGTGTGTGTGTAGTGTTGGTGTGTCTGTGTGTGTGTATATGTGAGAATAGACAGAAGAAAAAGAACTAGAGAGAAGGATGAAATAGGTAAGAAAGTTAGGACATTTGGGATTCTCCTTCGATTTTAACCCCATAAAATATGCTTTGCATGGATGCATAAGCAGTCAGAAGCCGGTGAATCAGCCGGTATATTGTGGATAAAATATCTATCTCGAAGAAATCTCTCAACTTTTCTGTGTCCTTGGGATGTACATAAAAGTCATGCACACAATCTTCTCTCTCTATGATGTGCAGAGTTCTAACTCAGACAGCAGATCCACGGTGCAAGCAGCAATGATTTATACTCATCCCTGCTTGCTCAGATAAGATCTGTTATTATCTATCCCCATCTCTGACAACAAAGATTACAACACACATATCTGCAGGTCTGCCAGCCCTAAGGTAGAGTGTTGTTATCAGGGCATAATGAGCTATTAAAGTGAACGACACGGTATGTAAATTAATGACCTCTTATAAACCACCTATTTAGTTTTTACTGTGTGCTCTTCCTCCTGAGCTAGAGGAAATAGTAAATAAATTAAAATAATAAATAATGCATAGCATCCATTTCCTCATATGCAATTAGTATGACTTACGGCGAAACCTCACAGTTTGCATACAGTATCAACACATCAAACAGGTGTTACACGACTTAGGTTTCTTTGAACTATATGCTATCCATAGCATGATGGTACTTCTCAAGCATCCTCAGTAATTTAATATTATTTGCATGAAAAACATTGTTGATGTGCCTCTAATTGGCTTGGCTTGACTAAAAAAAACACAACACATCATGGTATCTGCGAGAATGTTGTTTAGCATTCAATGATTTTGGTGGCGAATTTGGCATCAATAAACCCTACCAAAACCCTTCATGTATATAAACAGTCAGTGTTAGTCAATGATTTCAGTAAGGGGATGGTATACCAATAATGGCTTAAATCCTTTCGCTCGTGGTGAGGTGAAAAATAAATTTGCATTTAGTCATGCAGACATTTTCCGTTAAGCAGGACACCATGTAGTTATAAAGCAGGATCTAGAAAAGCCCATGCTAGTGTAAGACAGGGAATGTGGCAGAGCCTAGATTAGTTTTACTTCCTTTATATTGTCCTCACCCTTAGATGTATGACGCCAGGCAGTATGTTGAGTCTGTCAGACTTGTTCAGCCCGAGACATATTGCTTGCCAGTGGTTTAAAGAGACGAAAAAATGGGAAAAAGTGTGTCTCTGTCTGAGTCTGTCTTTTGTTTAAGTCCTTGTCTTAGGTATAGAGTTGTCACTTGCACCACATGGCACAGCAAAAATGCAAGAAATGCAAAATAGTCAACACGCTGGATATCTGAGTGCACGAGAGCAAAAACAAAGTCAATTAGATGAAGATGAGAAAAGTGAAATATTTATTAAAATGTGAGTGTAAACAACTCATAACTGCCGCAAATACTGTTGATTACACTTCAGTAGACCTACACAACAAACAAAGAACAAAAGGCCTACAGTGTACAGTTTTTGATTTATCACATACTCCATGCTCTCAGTGGTGACAAAAAGAGACAGGATGTATGTCATTAGTCTCCAAATGTTATTTTCAATCATTTAAAGGCTGAACACCACAGTGCTAAAACACTTACAATCATGTCAAAGAAACAGGAGAGGACATTACTGTGTATATGCAGTGCAGTTGCTACTGTGGCAAATGTAAAAAGGAGAAGTCAACAATATGTTGAGGTCTGTTGCTGACCCATCATCAATCCCAATAGTCCTTTTGCTTCAGGGATGTCTGGTGGAGAGGACATATTTCCTACTTTCTTTTGTTTGTGTGCCTTGTTCTGCCATTAGTATTATTTTACACTGTGACGGCAAAGGCTGAAGGCAGAAGAAACATGGACGGAATCAAAGAGCAATTCCTGCAGCCTCCTCCACATGACACTTTCCAAGACAGAAAATGTGTTGACCAGCTATTTCTGTTTATCTAATTTAAACCTAAGGGTGTCACTATTTTCCTAATGGAGCTGAATGACTGGTCGGTCCTTCTAATTGCATATATGTTCGTTATATTACGTTACAACAAAATCAACCTCTCTTGCCTCTGTTGGTGTACTCCCATGTATAATGTTTGCTGGGTACCTACAAAATATGATAAACACCTTCGAAAGTAAGCTATTTTTCTTTAGCTTTTATTGCTTTGCTAAATTGTGAGGCTTCTAAAGTACCTGCTTTGTAAACCATCAGTTTGCGTATTTACTTTTTTAATTATTATTTATTTAACCATTGTTTAAAGTTTCATAGACCCACCATAGGAACAGGGGCATAAAAAGACATAGCAACACAATCACAGCTCTAGTGATTGCATCATTTGTCTGGCACTAGGTGACATGTTTGCCTGTCCTCACCAAACACACACACACACACAGAAAGAGACAGAGATACAGACAGAAAGAAAGAGAGAGAGAGTGGTGGGGGGAGAACTGGGGGCAGATGGTACCTTAACCGTGGACCCAAACATGGACCAGAACAGTGCCAGAACTGAATAGGCTTCTGCCATCTGAGGCCTATGAGCACTCCCATAATTATGGCCAGGCTGCTTCCTCTCATCTTTGTGGTTTATCTAAGGTCTCCTTAGAGTAAAAAAAGGCCCCTTCAGATGATTGGGCTGGAATGGCACATTTGATATGCTTCAAGTTATTCATTTTATCTTGCTCTTTGGGCAGACAGAGGAAGATGAGCTCCCCTCTCCTACACTTGACTCTGCCAAGTGTCTCGTGCGCAGCAGGGAGTGCTGTGCTATTTTGCGTTGTTACGCCACTTTCACAAACATCTCTGGTGAGATGCTGACCTGACCCGAATAAAACAGGAGGGGGGTATTTCAAGAAGGTTGTTTAACTCACTAACCCAGATAAGTTCACTCGGTAGCAAACCTGTTAATCAAAGAGTGTTATGGCTTCATTCTCCCATTATGTAAACAAAGCCATAGGCTGTTTATATTAGGAGGTTTACCAGCACTGAGTTAACCGACCTAGATATGTTACAAAACCTGCTTTCTGGAATATTGCCCTGGTCAGGGCAATTGCAAATAGGAACAATTACAGAACAAGTAGTAGAGTTTGATAGCTGACTTTAAATTGATTGCTATGCTTTGTTGTCTGTGTTCATCGAGTGTAGGTGAAAATAGAGGACTGCAGTAACATATTCTGTCACAAAGCCATGAATAGAAAATTGTGTGTGTGTGTGTGTGTGTGTGTGTGTGTGTGTGTGTGTGTGTGTGTGTGTGTGTGTGTGTGTGTGTGTGTGCATGTGCGTGTGCATGTGCATGTGTGTGTGTGGATAATGTGTGAATGTCTGTAAGAGTGTTTGTCCCCGTGTTTATGTTGGTCTGAGAAGGTGATAAAAGAAAAACTATTTCTCCGCTTTTGACAGACCTGAAAACGACTGTGCAGACAAGTGCCAAGTCTGAAAGCATTGTAGAGCCCTTTAGAAAGTCTCTGGGCACTTCTGAGATTGAGTATTTACATGCAGTTTTCCCCACAAAGACCTTGTAAGCTTTCTCTCCTCCATCCAGTCCAGTGTGTCCGAATTATGTGGATACAGTGGCTGCACAACATACTCGTATTTGTTACATGTGACCTACCTTTGCAACCCCCTGAGACCAAGTACAAGTTTTGCAGTAAAAATTCTTTTTTTCCACAAATTATTGCAAATTAAGAGACCAATCATCTTAAATAAATACCTGGAAGTGCTTGGGGAGTGCAGACATCCCTTCCAGTCAAACGAGCTATACTAAGTCACTAAAGCTCTGCTAAGGTCAAATGAGCTCTGCCAAGGTCAAATGAGCTTCACAAAGGTCAAATGAGCTCTGCCAAGGTCAAATAAGCTCTGCCAAGGTCAAATGACCTACATTATTGATGACAGAGGGGAAAAGTGTGGAACAGCTGTAGTTTGGGTCTGCTCCAAAATGTAATGGGTTCTGGCTTTGCCTATGGTACGTATATCCCTCCATCTGGCTTCATTAAAATTGGGTAGGTAGTTTTGGTGTAATCCTAGTGGCAACCATGAAAACAACTTAAACCATACCAAAAATGTCGCCTCTTTGGTAGAGGTAATAAAATAGACAAAATATGACAAAAAAATACTATCATATTCAACCAGTCTTCAGATTCTGCCACTTTCATTTCACTCTTTAATAGAGCCAAAGCTTGCTTTTGATAGAACACGTTTGCATATCATTTCACACGTGGTTAATTAATTTCCTCAGCCACTACACTTCAGGTTTACCTGCGGCTTTACACCAAAAGTGGCAATGTCTAGGATGATATTGAGCGCAATAAAAAACATGTTAGCCATCTTATCAGATCCTGTCATTCCCCGTGAATTTATATTTGAGTGGCTCATATTTATGTGCATCAAATATGAAATACATCACTAGAACTGCAAATAGATATGATCAGTTATAACATAATGGGGTATAATAGCTGTGTTTGCTGAACAGTGTAGATACCAGACTCTACCGTGAAATACTGCAGGATTAAATTTTGACCAACCGAGATGTGCACATACACAACAATGCAATGTCAGCAATAAATATCACCAACACACATAGGCTAATGCTCCTAAGATGGCATCTATTTTTCAGGCAAGGCCTACCTTATCATGAGGGACTATGCTCAATCATAAGTAGATCTAGAGAATCGGGCATCTAAATGTACAATTAGTACATTTATTTATGTGTAAACCACTAAAAGTTAATGATTAGTAAATACATAAATAAATGTATACTCATGTACCCTTACTGTAAAGCCCATGACTCTACACTGTACTTTCACATTGGACATGCAGAACATTTCATGCAGCAGTGGTGAAATGTGTCATGTGGCATTTTAGTGATGAATCAATGTTTATTCCAGCAGCTGCATCTGTATACTGTATATATAGTATCTCAAATAGCTCTTTCCAAAGCCACTGCTGGACAGAAAAAACACCTGTTCTGCTTTAGTGTACACTCTGTATTGAGTTTTTTTTTATCTTTGATGGATTTTTGCATTGATTTATTTGTTTGTTTTGTTGATTTGCATTTTAAATTAAACACTGCCCATGGCAAGTGACTGTTCTCACAGAAATGTCTCCATTCAAAAGAAGCTATCAATGAATGGCATAAAGAAAATGAAATCAAGTCACACACTGCATCAAACAAAAGCATAACCCTTGACAAAAGACTGCAGTTTTCATGACAAGTCGATTTCTCAAACACAAACCTCTGTAGAACCTTTTATCGACTGTTGGTATCTCCCCCCAGCCAAGACCCCACCATTCTCTCTGTCACTTGTTCTCTATATCTCTGTCTGTCTGTCTTTAGATGTAGACACTCCAGTCATAAACCTGTGCTCAGATGTATTTCCAGTCTCTCCAATCTCCTCTCGGACTCTCCTCACCTTCGCTGGTCCCGCCGGGAGACTAGTTTGTGTTTAGAGCTCTCTATCTTTGTGCCTCTCTACCTACAGGGAGAACAGATGCCTCTCCCTCTTTCTCTCTCTCTCTCTCTCTCTCTCTCTGTCTCTCTCTCTTTCTTTCTCCTTCCCTCCCTCTCTCTCACACACTCTCTCTGCCTTCCGTCTTCCCACTTTTTCTCTCCATCTCTCTGTCTCTTTCTATTCCTTTTGCTCTCTCTCCCCTGTGTGTGTGTGTGTGTCTCTCTGTTTGAGCTGGTGCAGGCTTGTTTACAGCATCGTTAACTCTTTGCCTTCACGTACTCCAGCAGCCTTCACGAGGCATAAGGGAGATGCCGCATTGGGGAATCTTGTGAGACTGATGAGGGCCTGTTTAACTAGCAGATGACTGGTAGGGGCACATTTTATCATGGTTAGTGGCCACTGATTGCAGTATTTTTGCTGTGACAAACTGGACTGTCTTATGATGCCTATGTGAATACCCTTGTCAAAATTTTTGCAGTCAGGCTTTAAGCAGATCTTTGGTTTTTTTTTCTTTCTTTTCTGTCTTTTTTTGGACAGGCAGCAGCCAATAAAATGCCAGCAGTTACTAAAAGCGCTGGCACTGGTTGACATAGGCAGGAAATGGCTCCCGTTGCAAAGTGTTGTGATCCAGATTATTGAATTGTCGGTTGCCAGGCCCCCCTTGCATCTTTGCTGACAAAGGGGGAAGCAAACAGCCAGCAATTTGGTTGGGCTTCGATTGTCACTCTTTCCCACGTTTACAGATCTTTTAAACACATTGTACAAACAGTGTTTTAGGCATCAATTTGGTTTGTCTTATCTGTGGTGGAGTATAGATTGTGTGATTGTTTTGCAGCCCTCATTATTTAATTCACACTGTGCCTGTCCATATTTCTCTCCTTTATACACACACACACACACACACACACACACACACACACGCATGCATGCATACAATCACTAACACACATACATGTACATATATTCATACACACATGCATACATCAGGGTGACCAGATGACCCAATTTGTCAAGGACAATCCTAATTTTGATTTGTGTGTTCCAAGTCCCAACAAAGGTCCACTGGGATGTTAAAATGTCCTGGTTTTTATCCTTTTTTGTACGCACCAACGAGAATTAGAAATTATGCTAGACTGTGCCCATTTGTGTCACAAAACATAACCAAATGATGCAAACAAAACAATTCATTAAGTTAGCTGTCATGGAATTCAGGGGGCTGTGCATAGCAATCATCAACACACATCCTTAAAGCATCAGAGAAAGTCATTGTTTCTAAACTGTAATAATCATCAATTGGTAAAGTCAAGTCAAAGGAAATAGGCTATAAGTAAGACATGATCTGACACAGCAACTTGTTGTTTGCAATGGTGTAAAGATACCAAACATGTAGGAGAGGTTATCTGGACATAATTCTGGTTGTGTATTAATTTAAATAAAGAAACTGTCTATGATTGAAATGTTCACATTCACCACTACTTGTGCAAATTATGGAATCTAATCCTGCTAGTGTCTCTGACCCTATACTCACATTAAGTGCACACACAAAGTGTGCTGGTTTTACATTCGATAAATGTAGTTAGTTAGTAACTGAGTTTCAACTTTATAAAAGTAACTAGTTACCAGGGAAAGTAACTATTGCGTTAATTTTTATAATGTTCAAATAGATCACGAATTTCATATCCAAATCCCCTTATTGGAACTTTAAAGTTAACTGTATGTTTAATTATAAAACTGAATAATTATATTGAAATGGCAACTTAATTGAGTAGTTACCAGAACAATGTAAGCCAAGACACATATTAAATTTAATATACTGTATACATCATTATTATTTTTCTAATAGTAGTATGTATGTGTGTATGTATGTGTCAAGGACTAGGGTTTTCAAGACAATGATTGAAGACAGAGACGTGCTTGTAACAAAATATAGTTTAGTTTATTTTAAACCAGAGTAAGGAAAACACTCAAATAACAAAACTAGACTAAATAGTAAAAGGAAAACAATCAGTAGTCAGCAGTGAAGTGCGAGCATGTGTTGAGTGCATGTAATGTGGTGCATACGTGTTGCATGTTACAAACGAAGGAGCAGCAATGAGACCAGTCAGGTTGGAAGGTTCCAAGAGAGAGAGAGACTGAAGAATAAGCATGAACACTTCAAATAGGGATCAGCCACACCTGCACGCCGGTGCGATCAATTACACTGGAATTGGCCACGCTTGCAAACACCATTCCTGCAGCCTGCAGCCAAGGAAATCAGAGACTGACCTACTAGGTCATCACAGTATGTATGTATGTATGTATGTATGTATGTATGTATGTATGTATGTATGTATGTATGTATGTATGTTAGGCTAACAGACATACATACTGTACATACATACATACATACAGTACATACATACAGACATACAGACATACATACAGTACATACAGACAGACATACATACATACATACATACATACATACATACATACATACATACATACATACATAACACAACACAACTATTAATACAACTGTGATAATAATTACCATATTATGGAACTTAACTGGTGGTCCAGTGGGTTGTTTACACTCTGCCAATATGTTTATTACGTTATTTATGACATAATAATACAGCAGTAAGGATGAGCCAGAGATGTTTATCAAGATAGTAGGATAGCGGGATAACAGACTCTTTGATGTTGCCCTTGTGTGGTTTCTCCTTAAGTTCAATGCAGGGCTATTTGCTGAATTTCCAGCGAAAAACAATCCATCTGCCTGGCTATTTTTATGCTGGCTCACATGCAATATTAAAACCTGGGAATGATTCAATTCAATTTGCCAACAAGATGCATGTATGTAACAATATAAATTGGATTGCCGGTCCAGAATTGGAAACAAACAAGAGGTAGGTGGGTGGTGTGTATGTGTGTGTGTGTTTGGGGGGCACTGAGGAGTGCATTCAGAGTCACAGGAGAGCGAGAGAAAAATGATTGAATGTGAGACAGCAAAAAATAGTACAGGGGAGGATGGGAGGGAAGGACAGGGAGGCTTAAAAACAAGAAATAGGAAGCAAGAGGGGACAGACAAAGGTGTGGAAGAAAAGGTGTAGGGGTAGAAGTGGAGTAAAATGGAAGAGAAAAAAGAAGAGGGGTGGATTGAGTAGCACTGCCATTAAGGTATGCTCCTGGCCATAGAGCTCTCAGACCATAACACACACACACACACACACACACACACACACACACACACACACACACACACACACACAAAGAGAGAGAGATGCACATTTAACCTCCCTAAAGATGTCCCCAGAAGTCCATTTGACTGTGTAGTTTATCAAATCGTAGCCATATGATGGTTAAATGACAAATAGTTCTCTCTGTTTTACTCCTTTTTGAAATGCAGTGGCCAAAGCACTTTACATTCCCCTAACACATCCCTTTTTTAAGGAAGCAGTTAGTCCTTGGTATTGCATAATCCTCTGACTACTTCTACCCGTGGGAGTACCAGGCCCCTTAAGGTAGGACAACTGGGCTTTCTCTCACAGTGTACCGCAATTAAACAAAACATTCAGCCTGTCCAGAACAACCTAATAGCTGATATCACAGATTATGTAGAAGGTTATTTATAACTCTCTATTTCCAAGGCACTTGCATCTCTTATGGTGAAGATGGTGAATATAGACAATAGAAGGATAATGGCAGAAAACAATGCATTGACAATATGAGAATAAGGACAGAAGATTATTAATGTGCTTTAGATATTAGTTTACGTAAGTGACATATCATCCACAAAGACAGAAATATGTCTGCCTGTCTGTCTGACTGTTTGTATGTCTGTCTGTTTGTTTGTCTGTTAAAATGCTTATCTCTTTTGTGTATTCCTTACATGTCACCACAACCATTCAGCCAAATAATTTCACCCTCGGTGGATGTACTGATAATGACCCAAGTGGGTGCAGAGTCCAGATGCACTTTGCCAGCAGGCATTAAAACTTATCAGGTGTATGCGTACCTCAGCAGCATGGTGACTGGCAACATTTGTATAAAATGTCCAAAAGCCTAGTAGTTTACCTATGTATGGGGGGCAATTGCTGATGTTGTGTCAGACAAGTCTGTCTAAAAGTTGAGCGTTCCCCCAAGAGCTAACCTTCATTTGGATGCATATAATAAATGCTTTTCATTCTAGATATCCCACAATTCCATGCACAGCCTCACTTTCAGTTTGAACATTAAAAATGGCAGCGGCTTCCAACCAAATTGAGGGAACACAGGCCTTTAAACTCATACATTACCTAACACACCCTGTGTAATGTCATCTGACTTGCTACCAAGTTTGGCTGTCCAACAGTACAGATCATTGTGCTGAGAAACATGTTCATCAGCATGTTGGTAGTACAGGTGGTTGATAGCATGGCTCGCCCAAAACTTTTGAGCACAGTGATAGTGTGCCTGTAGCCCCACCTTGTATGGGCATTGGAGGATTTGTTTGAAAACTGCTCAAATTCATTTCATATAAGAATGGCATCAACAAAGACCTAAAGCAACACTTTTCCTCTTCGGTCGCCCTACAGGTTGAAAGCAGAATTGTCTATTACCGCTGTCGTAAATAATTTAGCTGCCATACCATCGCATGCACGCTTATCCAGTGTGTTTCTTACCCATGTTCATTCAGCACTAGCTTTGAAAATAACAATGTAGGCTATGTAGCTATGTTGATTTTATGAAAGTATGATGTATTGTATATAAGAAACGAATGAAAAGAAAGCAAAACTATTTTTTAGATTGTTTGGAATGGTGAATTTGAAACAGTCTAGCAATAGCAAAATAGGTTTGCACAAGGATGAAAAATAAAAACTTGTCCTAACAGTTTATCATTCCAGTGAAACCCTGGAAACCCTTTATTTGAAAAAAGTAATGGTGGCCGCCTTTGAACTATCTAGACGCTAGACAGGACTATGATTTCCAAGATAGCTATAAAGAACAGGCACACGTAAGCACGTATACACCCTTTTTGTGCTCTGTACAATTTTAGCTATGGTGTTAACATGGGTGCACACATCATTGAACTCCCTAGCAAACAGTTTACATCTAAACATTCCACATGCAAACAAACACTACACACATACACAAACATAAAATGACACAGTGTTTTTGTATGCTTTCTTTATGCATGATCTAAGTGTAGGTTTTATTAAGGGTGTTAAAAGAGCCAGCGTAGACACATTCCTCGTCGCACTAAAAGAGTGCTTAACGGCACAGACCACCTCATATACTGTGCCTCTCTACCTTAGGCAAGAGCGCTGCTCATACCACACAGTGGTTTGTTCCGTTTTGTGTGTTTCTGTTATTTTCTGTTTTATGTTTGTTTATGGTTTTATTTATGCTTTCAGTGCATGTACTATTATTTCCTGTGTTAGGTTCTTACGTTTGTATTTCTGTATTAGGTTGCATTTGGTTTATTTCGTTTATTGTGAATGCCATGTTACTCGGTCTAAGTTGGTTGAGTGGTATGATCCACTCAGGATGCACAAGCATTTACACTCTTGAAAAGCCTTACCTGGCTCCGTGTAGAGGAAGCCAGCATCACCAAAGCACCTGTTTATAGTAGGCTCTTTAAAACCTCAGTGTATGAGATCTTATTTTCAGTTTTTCATTTACTTTTTTGCTATTGCTGTTGCTGAGCTAGCATTATTTTGATTTAGCTGGATTTAGTGTCCTTTGCATTTTTGTTCATTTTTGACCCTTGTGCCAGTTTATTTTCTACTTTTTATTTTCACTGTAAATATTCTTGCATATGGATGCCGACGGTGGTTTAAAAAAATAAAAATCTGCTTGCAACCGAATTCCAGTACCAGCCTCTGGCTCCACGTGACTGCCTGCACGGTACCTCATAACAGACCCACTTAAGCAAACGTACATAGTGCGGTTATATTATACTATTTTAGAATAAGGTTTGTAGACAAGAAGGCTTAATTCTCTTCTCCTGAAGATACTCTTCTTAGGTGCACAAATATCTTGTGTTTTCTTTGAACCTGGATATAAAGTTTCATTTAGTGCTTATTCTTCAACAACATTATATATTTCAACTTTTTTACCATCCTATTAATACTGCTGTTCCTTGTTTACTACTCCTAATGAATGTGTAAACTAATGTTAATTAGATCCTCAACACAACACATAACAATCATCAATCACTTGTCTAATAATTCATCAGCTTGCCTATGATTTCTTTTTGAGTAATTAGACAGCAAACTCCATTTTCTTCTTTTATTCTCATTAACATTTAAAATTACAATCATTTGTCAGAATGTCACTGATAAAGCCATCTTTGTGATCCTCACCATGTCTGGCAGTGCATTCTGGGTACTGCTCTCTTGTTATTTCCATTTAAGGACATCCCATGGCACCATCTGACACCAATTTTTGAAATGTGTGACTCTCCAATTCTCTGCTGGGCAATTGTAGAGCCCCTGAAAAAGTACATCAACAGAGAGACTTACCATCCAGGACTACTAGTGTTCCCTGTTAGATGTTTAAGCTGTTATGACCACAGAGTCTCCTGACCTAATTGGGGCAATAACATAAAACTTTGTTTTGTGGCAAAACACAAAAGTAGTAAGTTACTTTCCCTCTGTGTATTCTGTAGCTGTATGAGCGCACACACACTTTAACAGACACACACACACACACACACACACACACACACACACACACACACACACACACACACACACTGCAGGAAAACACACACTGGTAGTATTATGAGGTTTCTTTGTGGATGACCCACAAAATTCCTCATGCTCCACCACAGCACATCTTTACTGACTGAAATGCAAATCTACACACAGACTACTACTATTACTACATGTATACACATTCTCTCTACTATACACATGTACACACACTTCTCACGTGCACAGATATACAAACACACACACAGGCACGCATGCGCGCTTGCACACGCGCGTGCACACACACATGATAGGACTGTGCACTGGTAATAAGAAGGGCTATCTCTTTGAATGGCCCACAAATTCTATCATATTCTTGGAGGCACACACACACATGTAAATGCACATAAAGACACTATGTATGCAGATAACACACACAAACACAGACACAGACACAAACACACACACACACACACACACACACACACACACAGAGTGGCCAAACAACTCTGCTGCATCAACACCAGACTATTGTTCCTCCAGAAGAATTTCCTGAAGCCAGGGAGATAAAGAGGCTGCACAGTGAAGAAGATGTCCTGATGTGAACTATAGGGGTATAATCTGAGTTTGCCTTTTACATCAACATAGCAGCAGAAGGGGTTAGACAGGCTCCAGTTTAAGGGTCACAAAGACAAGATAAATATAAATATATATAAATATAATATAAAGTGTATAGTCAGAAAATAACTGTGTGTGTGGCTTTGTGTGGGAGAGAGTGAGAGAGAAAGGGAGGGAGAGAGAAGCTGCGGGTGGTGGGGTGGCAGGCTTGTCTCTGTTATACTCTACACCCATGGACCAGGACCTATCCCACATTCAAATATTTGCACTTCCAATGCTAGGACCTACCAAACAACATCAGTTCCTTAAACCCAATTAAAAAGTCTTTGTTGATTACTATGAACTAAAAGAACAATCTTTGTTTGAAAGAAGGGGGTGAAGAATTTTTTTTTTAAGTTTGCGTCTGCCATTCCTTTGGCAGATGGTTAAAATTAAGCTAACTGCGAACTGTCAGCCATTAAGGAATTAACTTAGTGTAATATATTTCCTCTGGAGCTTAATATCATTATCCCTGGTTGTAATAGGCCCGAGTGATATATCCAGGCTCCCCCTTTCTCTCTGGCACCACAGTGTAAACTAGGAGCAACGGCAGCAGCCACATCTGAATTTATCTGAGCCTATCAGAAACACAATTACGTTGTACTCCCTCATAATAAACTAAGCTTAAGTGGGTTCGAGAATCCATTTATTTACGTTAACTCCATTGTGTTGTGACAGTAATAGATGCCTTTCATTAATGAATGAGGGATTTCATCGAAGACCCGTTTTCCTCTTGTTCTGTAACTTAAAATGGAATGATAAATGAAAGCTCATGTCAGATTGTATCGAGCGATTCAGAGAAAACAGAGAAGAAGGGCAGGGCAGAATGAGAGGGAAAGAGAGATTGCTGAAATATCCACTCCTTGGCTTTCCCATCATACTACTAGCTTTTAAGTTTTATCCGAATGAAGAAAATCAAAATGCTTTCCTATCGATTTTTTTTTTTCGCTCATTTTTTTAATAACTTGAAAAAGTATTCCTCTCTGTGCTCTACATGAAATCAATTGTGCTCATGCAGCGCAGTGATTTGTGACACAGCTACTAAGGAGGTTTGGGGTGTGGGGGGTATGGTAGTGGGTGGGGAAAAGAGAAGCAGGCAGAGGGATGCAACGTTAGAGGAATGGATGAAGGGGTGGGAGAGTGGGAGTTTGCGATGTCACAAATTGCCTGTTGTTTTGGCCAGGCCACACCGACAGCTGCTGTGTCTGTCCGTGACTGCCAACGGGTCAGCGGCGAATGTCTGCCTCTGCTGGTGCCCGCACTCACAGACCTGCTTTGAATAAGAACGTAATTGGGAATCATGAATCATTAATTCCGGCCAGACGCACCAAATCGCCTATTCTGCCAATGTGACACAGTGGCCTCTTTGTGTGTGTGTGTGTGTGTGTGTGTGTGTGTGTGTGTGTGTGTGTGTGTGAGTGTGTGTGGCCTGCAGCTCACTGACACACTCTGAGGTTTGAACATTACGTTTTAGCAATGTCTACCTGTAACCTGACCTGTTGGCAATCACCAATAGCCCTCTATGTGACAGAACATGTAATTATCTAATACAGGTCATGCATGTAGCATTGATCATATGCATAAATTGTTGTATTGTAAGTTCTATGTTATTTGTACAATACACCAGAATGCCCTGAAAGCCACGAGTGTCCACAGAAAATGGCCTTGGCTCATATTTTAATCAGTTAATCATAGACTTACACAGAATCGTGGAGCAGCAATGCAATTCAAATGGTCATGGGAGTCATAAATAAAGCATAGTGCTTTATTAAATGTTTTTACAACTGTCAGTTAATCTAAGTACTAATTACCATTTTTATTTGATATGATAGTGTATATTACTATTACTATTACTAACTATTGTAACTATGGTAACATCTATTTACTTGTGCCTTCATCTGCTTTGTATGAGAACAGGTTTCTCATAAAAGCTCAAAACATTCTATCAATTAGAGAAACTCAAATTACATTTTGAGTAAATGCATTTTTTACTACCCTGTGCATGAAGCGCTCACATATATTTTCCCTGAGTTACATCTACACCTCCACTAGTGATTTCTGAAATGAGTTACAGTATAAGACTTTATCAACTGAGTGAGCTTTAAAAGGTAATAATGGCGTCATGTTTTGGTCAGTGTTCAGGTTTAAGCTACCCTGACGGTTTTGAAAAAAAGCACGAAGATGGTGTCTACAATTTCACATAGTTTTAAACTGCTGTGGAAACCATTTGGAAGTGGTTCATTGGTTACCAGTTTCAAACATACAATAAGTTGATGAAAGCTGAATAGCAGTGCACAGCGGCACATAGACATACACATAACACAGTATACAAATACACTGCACAAGTCTATAAAAGTTGTCCTTTAAATGGCAAAGATTTTTCTCTGGCTCAACAACAGAAATCAGTTCAAGTACAAACAGTAAATAACAAGAGATTCATGGCATAATTTATTTGTCTTTTCCTCAAAGGACAAGCCTAAAAATCCATTTTTCATAGTGTTTTCAATTTGCGAGTGCTTCTCTTTGAAAGTGTTCCTTTAGGTGTTGTTGTCATTCGCAGCTATAAAGAAAGCTGCTACTGCAGGAGTGAAAGAAAAGAGGAAAAAAGACAAAAAGCCTCTGTGTTTAGCCCATGGCTCTGGTGAATCAAATACTCCCTCATTCTGTCTCGAACCTCAGTTGGAATCCATTTTATTCTGTTTTCTCTTTTCGCACTTTTCTTCTCATTTTCAACAGTGCCTGTGTACTTTCTTCATATTTGCAGATTCTCTACTGGAGACACAAATTTAACACCTAAGCCTCCACAATACACACACATACATGCACAAATCCCCCCAAAAGAGAAGCCATTCCTCTCATTATGTACATCATGCCAAACAAGAGTTCAAGTTGAGAGCATGTAAATATCAATATCAATATCAATTAGTGGTGACTCATCTGTACAAGAGGCCAGATTTGCCTAAGCTTTCATAATGTGCAAGCAGTGGCAGATTTTTACCCTTTTTGGAAATATTGATTGTAGACATTCAACTCTACTATGTTTGGAGGGCCATCTTTTATACAATATGTGACTACAGTGCACAACAGCTGTCACCTTATTGTAAACACTATAATTTCACGCATAATTTCCGTTACTCACTTTTTTTCGCAGTACATAACCTTTGCATAAAAGTAAACCTTGTCTGAATAATGAAATAGAATAGAATAATCTGGATATGAGAGGGGGAAAAGACTAACCTGGTCATAAAACCAGCCCTCTCGTACTATACTACATTCCATACAAAGGGTCTGGCTGTCATGTATAAAGAAACATTTGCTTTATGGAGGTGTAGACTCTAATGTATGCAACGCGGTGGATTGTGAAGGAAGCTACAATAGGCTAAGCATCGCTAGCGTTTAGCCTAGCCACCCTTTTCGCAACTAACGGAGCAAGCTGGAAAATCATTTTTTTCCGAGGGGAGAAGCGCCACAACATCCTGACCGCAAATAAAATTCCTTTTTAAAATTTCTCCTTCTGTTTGTTAATTGTAGGCTGTAAAGCCACCACTGGAAACAACCAACTCAATTGAAGGCTACACACTACCACTGTAGGAAGATGGTAATTGAGCGGAGGTGTGTAGGCTGGCTTATAGCCAGGCTAGGAAAAGACACTCTTATAACTGAATGAAAGTATGTAAAAAAGGACCAGGGGGTGGTGGTGATGGCTGGTCTGCCATTTCTTTCAGTGAAGGATACAGACATTTCAGCTGTACAACACAGGCCTCATAACCCTACTTTAACACATACAGTACTTTGGTGTGTGGTTCAGCAATTAGGTAAATCGAAAAGGCAAGTTTTTAACAAACTTACACATACAAAAAATCTGGAATTGCAACTTGCAAGAGTAGCTCTTCATTATATCTGTGTGCATGAGTGTAAGTTCGTTCCATAAATGTGAGGTTGAGAAATGTTCATGTGTTTGCAATTAATGTTCAAAGACTCAGTTTGATTTGATGGTTCGCAAAGTTCTACCCATTTTCAGTGAGAAGAAATTTGCGAATTTACATATTACTGGGCAATCACTGCATGTCTCTAAATTTTGTGTATATTTTATAAATAATCAAGTCATGACTCACTGATTCATTCTCACCTTTCCTGAATTACAACATCCCTAATAAACATCACTGATCATGATCATTTATTTTGTCATTGACATGAATGAAAAAAGTTAAATTGCATACAGTAAGCTCTGTCAATGGAAGAGGGGGATTGAAAAAGTTATTCAACACATGATCCTGTTCATGGATACAATTTCCTGGTCTTTCAAACCATTCTAAGTGAACTGTGATGTCACCCACTCTCTGCTCAGTGATCTTGAGGACAATTGTTGTTGATTGCTCAGTAGTGCTTGAGGTGTATCTGTCATTGTCACTGGACCTGACCTGGATCCTCAACCTCTGTGAGGAAAAAACAAAGGGGTTAGCTCTTAGAATTCCCTCTGAGAATGATAAAACTTTGAAAATGGACAGTCTATCTCCAGTATGTGAGTGAATAACCAACAGAGCAGTATATGAAATGGTTTTTTCTGACCTCTTCACAAAGGACTCACTGTTTACAGTGACACCCATGAGTAAATAAACGTCATTGCCTACTGTGAAGAAGTCAATTTTAGCTATTTCCTGCACTGTTAAGGTCTCTAAAACTTTGGCTCAAGGCAATCATAAGATGCCCAACATGTGCTGCAATGTATCCATGCTCATGGCTTAACTCGATCCTTGTCAATATAAGCAGTAGTCTGCTCATAGTGCTTATTTGCTTACCTACATGCATGAATATACATTACTTTTGCACTTCTGGTTAGAGACTAACTACATTGTCTAATCTAATGTAATGTAATCTAATTTTATGTCATGTACTACCATTGTAATCAATGGCAAACTGAAACATCTTTGCATATTTGTGTTTGATGAGTCTGAATTTCTGACTCCCTGTAAGCTTAGTCCCAACAGACTACAAATGCAAATGACTTGTCAGGCCTTTGAAAAGCGGCCATTACAACTGGATTTGTGGAACTGTATATTGATGCAAATTATGGCCATTTTACAACACTTCTTTCCTGTTATTTCTAATTTGCTCTCATATTCTCTCTGCCTTTATCTTTTCTATGGCTCTCTTCTCTTTAACCTCTACTGAGGGCTTGCAACTCACCCTAATTCTCTCTCCATTGCTCTCTCTCTCTCTTTTGCTCATGTCCTCATCTTGCTTACGCTCACTTAAAAATGCACATTTGCCATTTATGGTATACTGTAAGTGTACTGTCCATTCATTATGCATAAATTTCACTGACCATACAATTACTGTGTGATTTATTTGTATTACTTGGTATTATTAAAGGTAACTGTCAGGTCCATGCAGTCAAATTAGTCATATTTTTCAAACAATATTTATGACTAATGTACCCTCTGCCCCATAATGTTGAGACGTGCCTAAAGATTTCCACCTTCCAAATTCACAAAAATGTTGTGCTTTTATTGTGTTTTAATGCTTTGATTATGTTGTTGGGCATTAGTGCTTATCTTTTACCAAGAGAGTTTTGTTCACCGGGGGAATACCTCAACTAATAGCTGAAAAAGTTTACATTATAAAATTGAAGATATACGTACATAACTGGGTTTTGGTATGATGTTGTTTTTACATTATTTTCCTTATTCTTCACATGAAGCTCAACATAAAACTGTTGCCTATGCCATTTTAAAACCCTTAGCGTCAACAAGTGATGTATAGCAAGCATTCACAAAATCTGTGGACTTCGCATAATTTTGTTGTCATGGACACTGGCTGTTTGCCCAACAGCAACCTGTTTGTTTACCATTTGCCCAGGAAGCAAATCTTCCATCTCGTTTGTGCTGTAGCCAAGCTTTTTCCCTTTATGCTGTATAATGTGTCTTTAATGACTATCACCACTATGTAAGTAATAAAAAGAGCACATCACCTGCCCTTACATACCTCACACACACATACACACACTCATGCATAAATAAAGCACACATCACACTTTAAACATACCTGCTTTACAACAGGAATAGTAGATTTTGGACCCAAAAGCAGGTTGTAAGTAGGCTTTGTAAGGACAAGCTTAAAAAAAATAAGACAAGTACCCTGTAACAGATGATGGAATAATGTCTTGAGCATTGTTTAAAAAACAAAAAGACAATGTTCCTATTAGATTTTGTTTTCTCTGAATTTATTAATTTCTTCTTCTCTTGGTCATGATGTACTCACACTCCGTTTTTATTTATTTTTGCCCGATATCTCTGTGGCTCTGCACAGCTGATGCAATTATGGTTTGAACATGACAGGGTACCTGTATCCAGCTGTAAGGTTGTATTTTTTTACGTAATATTTACTCTTTATGTTGCACTTAAGATGTTGAGTTCATTACTGCAGTATCTACCTAGAAACAAACTGTTTGTCCTCGTAGATAATATAACATTAGTTATTCACTTCAAAGGAATATAAAAATAAGGAATATATTTCCAAATTATATTTAGCAGATTTACTCTGTTTATAAACCTCTGCTTCAAGAGCTGCAAAGGAGGTTCTACAGTGGCTAAAAAATATAATGTAAAGTGTAATGCTAGGAGGATGTGTTTCCCTCCCCTTTTGCATAGCAATCAAAAGTCATGTGACTATCCAGAGGGTTGCAATTAGAGGTGTCAATCCATAGCTTCAGAAGGTAAAAGGCTTGCCATGCATTTAATCCAACCATTTTTCTGAACCAGCTGATTCTAATGAACACACAAACTATCAGACAGGTAGATCAGCTAATTAGTGAAATAGGCTGTGTTATTACACAGGCAGAATAAATACATGATAGGTTTTTTTTTTTACTTTCAGTAGCCAAGTTTGACACTTCTGGAGACAATGGACCGCTATTAATACCACAAAAAATATCACCGATATGGAGTGTCTGACCTCTGAGTAGAGTCTGTGAGGAGTCCATTTCAGAAAAGCCACAAAATCATGCCAGCGACAATCCAACCCAACTGTCCTCCTCCCTCTAAGTGGAGGAACTGCACAGTCGCCTACGACATGTCAGTGGGGCCCCTAACTGAATTTTCACCAGAAAACCTTTACTGGGATTTGCACATAATGAGAAAATTTGAAACGTCACCCAGATGTCCAAACTGACAGATGTGATTTCCACAGTGTAATCTTACTAATGTTTCCCCTTTACTTCAGGGTGAGTTGTTGCCTTTTGATTATTGGAAAGAGGAAATTGCAATAAATATGAAGTCAGAGACAGGCAGTGTTTCTGAGGCAGATTCATCAAATGTATTTTCTTTGCATATAAGATGTGCTACTTGCAGTCAAATATCGGTGTCTTTTCGATTTTTTGGAGGTGAATCTGTTCGCAACCAACCTAATCTTTTTGAATACTGATGGAAAAGTCTGTCTTCAATGGGTCCATCGATTTAACCACAAGTTAGATCTTTCATCGTTTTTTCTATGACCATTCTGAAGATATTTTTTTCCAGCTCAGTGTTTCTTACACAACACAATGGAGCAAGATGGCAGCCAATTCACATGTGTGTACATTCTCTTTAGCATGCTGAAGGTCTTGCTAAGGGTGCCTTTTTCAGACAGACTGTTGGATATCTATTGAAAATTAATGATGCTTATCAAAGCATTTTAACTTCAAGTGTTTCGGTGCCTAGAACAGACCCGTCTTTGAAAAATAGCATTTTGAGGATCGTGTAGTGAAGAATACATCTAATTCAATAGTATGATTTATTTTATTGATGTTCTTCACCATACCTACAGAATCGTGTATAGTTCATCCTTTTGACAGATACAAATGCAACTTGTAAAACTGGCACTTCTATTTTTGAATGAGCTCCCAGGTTTTAGACAGACAAACAAACAGGCAGGCAGAAAGGCAGATAGACAGATAGATTGATTGATTGTTTGATTGATTGATTGATTGATTGATCTAAAAATGTTTACTACAGAACTTTGTCCAGTAGCATCGTTTTTTTAAGTCAAGCAAAAAATAAAAATGATGGTAACTGTGTTATATTCTGCTGATGCGCAACATTATAAGTGATTATTGTCCTGTGATTCCCCTGCTCATTCTTTGACAGTTTTCTCACCTGATACAGGCCATTTTGTTCTCCCATAGTTCAGACTTCAACCTTAATCAATAGCCATGCCTTTTACTAGAATTATGGCATTTCCATATTTGATTTCATGTACTCTTTGACAAATTCCTGCCCATACAAAAGGTAATGGTGATAGATGACAAGCGTCTGCCAACGATATGAATAAATATGCATGGAATAAATCACACATAATTATTTATTGATTCATCCAGTGCAATGTCAAAATAAGAATATGTTTAATAGATCATGACCAGGGACACTAGCCAATGCATTTATGCTAAGTAAACCACAGCACATGATTTTCTCATCGAGTTCCTCAGACTGATCTGTGTTTGGGAGGTTTTGGTAGACATCTATCTGTTTAGAGCACATCTGCTGAGTGTTTGATGAAAGCATCACAACTTTATATTTAATATCCTGCATTATGCTTCTAAATCTCTAAATTAGGGTTCATTCAGATAAGCACGACCCATAAGTACTGGAGTTTCCTAGCAAGATCATATGATTGAAAAAAGGGAGAAAAACAGACAGAGAGATGAATACCTACTAATTGCTCATCATCTTTCTTATTGTGATGGGGCCTCTGTGTTCGCATCTGCAATTTGCCACTGTAATTTATTGCCCTGAGTGAACCTTGCAAAGTGGGCTGTCTCCTGTGAGACAAATGCCCTGATGCCAAGACAGGGAGAGGGAGAGGGGGCTTCAGGTTGTTTGTTGCCACGACAGAGCGAGCAGAAAACATGAGTGGGCGGAAGAGAGAGATGAAGATAGGACAGAGAGAGGGCCGTGGAGAAACAGGTTGACAGATAAACAAGCTCAGAGATGGTCGGACTGACAACTAGAGAATGACCAAGGTTAGTTTTAAGTTTAGGGGACATTCATCGTATGTGATTAGAGGAGAAGGGACTATTACCGCATCTCACTGTATTACCCTTGTACTGTAATAACAGCAGTAATGTAAAGGGCCAGAGGCAGAAAGAAAGTGAACTGGAGTGAACAATGTGGAGAAAGAGTGAGGTTTGAACTAAAATGATTTCCTACACACACTGCTTGTTCTGTGGTCTTTAGCCTCAGTGTTGAATACTTGCGCTTCAGCTGTTGGAGCTGTATCTGCCACTAACCACACAGCTGAGAACCCAGGGATCCCTTCAACCCACACCACAACATGTTTCCTTTGCTTTGTCTTGCAGCTTAAGCCAAGATGGCAGCCACTGCCTTCCTGTCATTTCCTGGAATGTTCGTGTGAGTATGTGTGTTTTTTCTTCCCTTTTAGTACGCCGAAGGGCTGTTCGGAAATGCATGCTGCAAACAAATGAATGTTTTATGAACTCTTGGGTAGCGTCCCATGGAGGGCAGGCGGGAAAAGAGCGGCAGAAAACAAATACACATTCAATTGGCAGCGTGGCTTATTATCACAGTGCTCTGCAAAAAAAAGAGAAACTTAACTGGGCTCCGAGCCCTACGGACCGGGAGTCAGAGGTTTCCGGTCAGCATGAACCAAATGGCCCAGATGAAGACGGCATTCTGGGGGGAGCCCACTGTGTCAGTGCATGTCAAGTATTTATGTGGCCTAGAAAATCAAGACAATAGGGAGTCTCCAACAGTAAGGAAGTCTTCAACAGAGAAGCCTGAATTAGCTGCAACCTTTTCAATGGCTATTGTCGGGTGTTTGGGTTTAGATTAGATTAGAGATAAGCATTAATGGCATATAGCAGGCCTATTCAATTAGAGGGCTGTGGGCCACAGGCAGCCCAGAGGCCACTGAAAAGTGGCCCAGATGATGCCCCGCCAGAAAAGTAAAACACCATTCACAAGACTTCAGAACGTAACCTACAAAAAATCCTACAAATACAGACTGTGGCCCTCTTGTGTCCACCCAAATCTGTTTTTTTTTCTCCTAGACTGAAGGATCGATCACAAAATCGCCAGCAATTGTTCCAACGAGCCCGCAGTTCACATGTCATCCACTCATCTCCCTGTACTGGAGAGTGCTGGTGCTGTTGACTGCTATTGACTGATCTGTGCTCTGTAGGCAGGCCTTAGCTAGTTAGACTTCATAAAACAGGCAGGCAGCTTGATACAGACAAGTGTTCAACTTCTTACCCTTTGTTCCTCACCTTCATTTGATAGAACAAGGAAATCTCTAAACATCAAGATCACGGATAAACATTTGCTGACCATGGATTAGTTAATTAGGCTACATTATTGAAGCTTAGTTAAGCTTCATTTTTAAATTTAAGCCTATGCATGGCTTTAAGAATGGCTTAGCAAACAGTAAGTTCACTGCGGTAGACTATGACAGCATCCTCAATGAGAACAACAACTGTAAATAGTTTAAGGATGTTCAACATTTTAAGCATTAGACCATCATGTTTGCATAATATTAAAGAAGTGAAAATAAACTCCAAAATGTTAGTTTCACTACGTCCCTGCCTACGGTTAACTCTTTTCTAATAAATATATTATTTTCAATTATAAGTAGGCCTACCCAGTGGTAAAGGTTATTAAAAATGCACTTAATGTGCCTGGCTCAGTTGAGGCCAAAATGCTTTTTCAACTGGGGAAAAAGGGTTGCCTTACCTATTTTGTGTTTATTATGCATTTTTTCTGTTACTTGAACTTAAAAGGATAAAAAAAGATATTGCTTTGTCAGTACAAATTTGTGTTGACTTAAAAAGTGTCATTTCCTGCTGTTTACTAACTGCTATAAATGTGTGGCCCAGCTCAAACATCTTAGATTCTACAACCTCAATACTGGCAAGTTCTTGGTATTAATATGTGGCCTGCATAAAAATCCAATTGAACAGTTTGAATGTGTGTGTGCAACCCAGTCTCATCATGACAAAAAACCTACTCACAAGTGCTGCGATTACAATTCAGGTGATTTTTTTCTTGCGAGGAGAATGTTTTCTTACCTATGTATTTTAGTGAGCAGTGTGTAACACCACCACTATTGGCACTAACTGGTGATTGAGGGACAGAAGTAGAAGAGAAATTTGTGCACATCAGCTTAAAAGAGTAAAACATCTTTGCCTCTACGTGGTTTTGTACTTCAGCCCATTGGCCTGCTATAACCATCTGTTGTATGAATGAACGCTTGTATACAATATTGTGAAAGTATAGCCTACTACATATTTCCCGCTAGAACTATAATTATAATGGGTCGACTCCTTATGGTTAAAGTTTGCAAAGCTGGGCATTTAATTTTAATCCTCTGGTCTCGCCTGTCGCAATAACATCACAAAAATACCTAGAATAAACTACTAGTCAACAGGGCATTTTCTGTGATTCACACACAGATAACTTCAATTTCTATGTTTACCTAATGAACATTGTTTGCTAATTTGAATGTGAAACATTTTAAATATTTAGGTCGACTTTTTCACTATGGCTGATGTCATGCCAACTTATTATTATGACCGCCACTAGCAAAGTGGTCATATTAGTATATTAGCATTAGTGGTCATATTGGTTTTGGCATTTTTTTTTCTTACTTTCTTTTCCCAGGAATTTTCTGCAAAGAAAAACACTGGGGAATATGAAACTCTGTGGGCCTATAGCCCTAGTAGGCTAATAGCGAGCAGAAGCTTTCAGCACGGCAAGTATTGCAAGCGTCAGCCTATAGCAGATGCTGGAGATTGCACAAAATGACATTTTTCATATTACTTAGAAAGCGCTACAGTTGAACACCAGTTTTTCCTTTTGTATTGAAGTCAATTGACTCTCACGCATTCAAAACACTTGTCGATGTCCACTTCTAACAAAAACAATTTCCATACCATTTTAAAATGAGGACGTTCAATTTCATCTGCAAACTATGCTGACGAAAAGTTATTAAAGGATTTATGTTAAGATGAATCATTTCAAAGTTCCATGTAAATCAATATTAAATAAGTACCTAAAAATGGTTTGACAGTCCATATCTTGCTTCTAATTGCTCAAATGTGATCAAACTGTCCATGCAAACTCTACATAGCTCTCTTTGAATGTGCAAGAAATTTTGTGACGTTTTGTTATAAGGGATGGTATTTCCCATCGAGCTAGAAGTGTGAAAAATGTTTTCGCTAAATAATTCACCTAAACTTTTAGCCAAGACAACGATTTTCTTTTAGTATGTCAGTCTTACAGAGGCATATCAACTCAGCATAATGCTACCTAGTGAAATGGGTAAATGTGGGTTTTGAATTGCCAGTATTGCAAGTATTGTAAATACTGGCCCACAATAATTGCAAAAAATGACATTTTTCCTATTATCTGGTGTGTGCTACAGTTTTAACAGTTTTTTGTCTGTCTTGAAGTCCATTGATCCTCACAACAACAATGAAAACAATTTCCGTCCAATTTTAAAATTACGAAAGTGAAAGTAAACACTTTTCAAATTTGGTATAAGTCATCAAAGTCATCAAAAGTTATCAAAGGATTTATCTTAAGATTAGCCGTGTCAAAGTTACATGTTAATCAAAATTGAATGTGTATCTAAAAATTTGACATAAACGCTTGTTTGTAGTGTAGTGCCATTTAGTGAAATGGGTAAATGTAAAAATTGGAATTATGATTTGCCTTGAACCAAGAAGGCGGAACTGCAAAAAATATGCCATGTATAATATTTCATATATAAAGGATATATCTTGGGCCGTTTCAAAGTCACACCACAATCAAAATAGCTCGACAGTCAATATCTTCTAATTGCCTACATTCCATAAATCGTTGCAACCAGGTGCAATAGCACATTCTATATGATGAAAAGTCTGCTGGAGAACAAGCATGCACTGGCAGGGTTTGCAACAGAATATGGATTGCCTGCTGTTGAATCTCACTGTATACGTAGGAGCTAATTGGGAAGCTAGTAACACTACTTGCAACATTCTAAGAGCTGACCAAACAGATGAGTTCACATTCATCGAGTACTGCTGACGTGATCCCATCTGTCGTGGCACTGAAAGCTGTATGTGATCGGTTCCAAAATGTATTCACCGAGTACTACTTGGCTATTCTCGATCCCCGGTATAAAGATCGTTATTTTGGTGTAGATACCAAGCAGCTGGCAATATGATGAGATCCTGGAGAAGAATGCTCAACTCATGGAAGAGTAGCCAACCAAGCCCAGTACATCAGTGCAGGTAAATCCAGACATAAACATTTATTTTAAGGATAACGTCTGCTCGTTTTATCAACATCAGAATATTTCACATATTGTGCACAAAAAATGCAAGATGACTTATCACATAATGTTTAAACAATTTTTAATTTAAAACTACTATGTCTATATGCGGTGCCCCCTCGGTACTAATAGAAAATGCTAATTATAAATGCTACACCTCCCCCTTGAGGTTGACTTGTGGCCTGTGGTTGTAGACTCCTATTTTCATGTTCCTATAGGTTCATGGCTATCTGAGTGAGCCTCTCATGCCTCATGTCTACTATATTAAATTGAATAATTTAACAGGTTAAACTATTCTATTATTGGCATTGCGCACCACTGCTGTACTTGTAGACATTGAATTGCACATTGCCGTTGATTGTGCAGCCGCTGAGAAAAGGGCCTGGATGTTCACAGTCCGAAGAACTAGATGTCTTACGTGCTGATCTAACTATGATTATTAGATGTGAAGAGTCATCCATTGTATGTGGGTCAATACCCTCACTCCTAGTGACGCATAGAATGCATCTCGTCCATTGTGATCAATGAATAAAAAAATCGACCGGATCTAACTATTGCATAATTTTCTATATACTGAAGGAATTTGAATAATAATAAGGACATTGTACATAACATTTTTTAAGGTTACATTTTAATGACACATTTCTTTATTATTATTTATATTCCTGTTATTTTGTAACTTTTATTATCACAATCAGAGCTCTGTAAGACACTTTCCTAAGTGCTGGCCATATCTGTGTCTGCCTCCAGAGGTGTCATATCCCTGGTTCACACCTGGAAGGAGCTCCTCATTTCCCGCCAAGTCAAACAAAGAGCTCATTCCCGCCAAGTCAAACAAAGAACCTTGCCACACACAGTTTTTAGGGTGGGTCTAAGGGGTTACACCCCTGTTGACCAAAGAGTATTTACTGGCTGTAGTGGTTGTGTTAATTTAAAGATACCACTGAACAACACCTCAAGTTCTGTCTCTCCATTGATGCATCAATGCAAGAATAAAGCCTTGTTCCTGTTTCTCCTCCATGCTGACTGAGCCTTCATAATCATCTATGGCATAACAAAATTACTAGTAAAAATAATTATTATCAATACACACACCTATGAAGTAGTCCTTGTTTTCCGACCATATAATACTTGTGTATCAATGCGCCAAGTTTGTGCTGAACTGTAAATAAATGTTAAAGATGTGAGCTTTAGCAAATCATGAGCAGATCTAAATACACAGAGTATCAACATGTTAAATGGATGTGGGTTTTGGATGAATGACATTCTGTGTGTTTGTGCATTCTGTGTGTTTGTGCATTTTGTGCAGTTCCCACCTTCTCAGCCCAAGATATTTGCAATGCAAAATCCCTTTTTTTGGAGGCCAAAAGCTTCTAGTCGCTCAAAAAGTTGTAGGGATACATGCCTACAAAGATTCATGTCCCCCAGAGTTCCAGTATCCTGGCAATCTGTGACAAAAAATCAGTGGGGAAAAAAAGTCACAGCAACACTAATATGGTCATATTTAGTAATGGCAGTTAGTCCACTAAGTTATGAAAACACATATCTTGTGGCGAGGGAAGTAGTTCTACTAACCTGTTTGTTTTAGCATTAAAACATGGAAATTACACCATTAAATTAACATAAGGCAAGTGTGGTAACCATGGACGGTAACCATAAGTGGAATAATGGACCTCATGGCATTCGTATATTAGAAAGTTAATGCAGTTCGATATGTAACCATTACCATCTCGAACATGCATTAACTTTCTGATATACGAACACCATGTCGTCCATTATCCCTTAATCATTTCATCCAGTGTTTTATGGAATGAGAATTAAACATTCTTAATGGAATGTCTTTTTTGGTGATAATGGTTTATAGACAATTCTTGGTTATCTTAATTGGCTTTTTATATTGACTGCTGAGTTACTGCCCGTAGCCTGGTTCCTTGGCAGTGGCGTTTTTTCATGGAAGCCAAGGTAAGCCAGGCCAAGCATACACAACGTCAACGTTTGAGAGGTTAGCAGTGAAGGGTGGAGATGAAAAACAGTTTAACCAAACTCCCATATCACCAATATCTTTAATTTATCTGGCAGACCAACGGCAGTTACTAGTGAGAGGAGGAAAGCTGGTTTTATGAGTTTTAAGGAGGAAAATTACTTTTGCACCGAGTACAGGCCTAGCCTACTCCAAAGGCTGAAGACATGCATGAGTGAACCGACCAGACGACTTTGCGCAGTATGCCCAATGCTGGGGAAATACAGAACTTGATTCAGATAAGGTGTTGTCTTGTCACATTAGACTATATTAAGCGCTGCATAGTTCCAACTATATGCCCTGACGTATGTTATAAATGTGCTATCGAGTAAAATTCTGCAAAATTTATTTCTCAGTATGAAATAGGCTGTGTCACACATACAAACACAGGTGCTACACAGACAGAAAGGTTATGTACATGAAACTATGCTCCAGCATGGAGTTCCCTTTATGCCCACTATAATCATTATTCATTTCCTTAGGAAATTAGCAGCTGCAACCTTGCTATGTTGTGGAATTAACCCTAACCATACATCATAAACAGAAAATATTTGCATGTGGCACCTATGTACAGTATCACACAATTATGTGAGTGAAGTCAAAGTACAGGTTACACATTCACAGATTCTGTAGTGTCCCTTAAAAAAAACATCTCATTTTTTGGCCATGCCTTCTATGCAACACACAGGCATGTAGAACTGTCAAATGTACCATGTGACATCTATGTAGCTCACAAAATATGTGAGTGAAGTCATATTACAGCTTGATCATTCGCAGACTGTGTAGTGCCCCATACAATTTTTTTTTCTCTTTCATTTTTGGTTCTGCCTCGTGGTAATACACAAGCAACTAGGTCTCAAATTTCACAGAGAAGTTGTCATCATTCCCATATTAAGGTACCTGCCACACATTGACTGTGTGGGACCTGGTTGGGCACCTCAATAGTAAGATGGCGGCTGACTGGAAGAAGTGGGTGAATGGTAGGACAGAGACCTCCAACAGTCCGATATACTGTATGTTTCAAAAAAGTTGCCTTTATTGTACAAAAACAATGTGCACGTCTTGCACACAAAAAATAACCAAACCAATCGCAATGCTCTTGTATGTGTTTGTGTGTGCGCCTGCTTGCGTGCAACAGCAAGCACACACTTCACTCTAGGTTTTGTTACAGTTCTTCAACATTCCAAATTTAGACACACATAGTATTCTATTGTACCTTTTTACACAAAAACAGCTGCTGATTTCCAAAATCAGATGAAATATATTCTCATTCTACTTCCATGGAGGTGTTTTTTCTTCCTTGTTGGTGGAATATGTTGTCAAATACGACTGTGTTGGATTGATCGAACCGTGCCATGAAGACGGATGCTTCTGGATTTTTACCATCTGTCTGTCATACCATCCTGTCCACTCATGTTTTAATATTTCACACCAGCTAAGGTGCATAACCCATCTTGCACATGCACCATTTGTCATTAGAATGTGACTCTCAGAGGAGTAAGCGCTTAATCAAATTGTTCTGTTTTTCTCACTTTCTCTCCTGCACAACCATAATTTCACCTCCACCTGTCGGTCTCTCTCTCATTTTCTCTCTCTTACTACACCTCTACCTACATCTTTCTCTCTATGTGACTGTCTATCTCTCTCTCTCTCTCTTTCTCTCTCTCTCTATATATATATATATATATATATTTCAGTCTTCGATCATGACTACTCCTCATCTTTGGTGATTTGTGATCCTGTTGCTGCCATGACGGTTCGAGTGCCGGCGATTACGAATACATGTTCCAGGTGTAACTTGTCACTCAAATTGTGCCATTGGAAAAATCCAGGTTGGTAATGGCCCCGTCGTGATTGCCTCGCTCTGTCTGCACCACCCCCCAGTGAGCATGACTTGATGGATCAAGATTTCATCGAGAGCCACCAGGAACAGCTGCACCAGGGTGAACTCCTCATTCCATTCGGCCGCTTGCCCCCTCGAAATGAAGCTGCTGGCATTTCCTCCTTGATTGTGAAGTGTGTGTGGGCTATGGGATTGGATTCCCACTCCTGTTCATCTCCCATCCCAAACAGGGAAGTCTGTGGAAAATAGGAACCTCATTCATTTGACTGTTGATTATTTCTAGAAGTGAGGTAAATGAGGGGCTATACAGTAAAAAAAAAAATCAAAACTAGCCAAAGAAAACATTAAAGAGGAAATTTGAAAAATTTGGCAATCATAACCACAATTTTTCATTAGTCCCAATTGACCTCTGTTTGATAAAAGGTTGTAGCTTTTCTAAGAAATCTGTTCACAAAATCACACCCTCACTAAAATCTCAGTTGGATCTATGAATAGTGATCATGGATAATATTAGAGCCCTCTGCATATGACCAGGCTATTTAATGTGCCTCAGCTAAACTTTATATCCTGTGTCTTTAGGTACTATGTAATGACCACTTGATGAATGTAAAGCAGTATATTTTAAATTGGTAAACTGTCTCACAAGATGTGATCTTTTGGTTACAATTACAGTTAACAGCTAGAGTTCATATATACTTCTAAGAGAGGTTTGTCGTTTCTCCACCACTGAAGGACATGCTCTGTTTTATGGGCACATAAATATTGGATGGGTTTATTAGCTGCTTTGGATTTCCCAGATACCTCATATGAGCTGTAAACTATATCCAGGTGTAATGGTGATAATAGCTTTCTTCCTGAGGAGAAAATACATGATGGGATGAAACTGAAATTCCCATGGTGTGTGCTATGGGTCTGTGCTTTGGGGCCTTCTGCATCCAGAACACATTATGCAGGCATGAAAGTTTAAAAAAGTGTATGCAACCAAGTCATCGTCTCCTGAGGCCGCTAAAGATGTGTCTGATTAATGTTAGTGACTCCGTGCACATTTAAAGACTGCTAATTAATTGGGGGGTCTGGAACTGCAGTGACCCAGCACAAACACCTTTTCAAATGTTTTATAGAGGGAATAGATTTGATATTCAAATGCACACACAGGTTAAGAGTACCACCAGCTATTCCCCCACGCTAAGGAAATAAATTAATGTTTCAAACAGCATTTCATTTCACTGTCCTTCAGTTTAATGCTCCTTTGCATGTACTACATCTCAAAAAAACAATTCCTAATCTTAATATCTTAGCATTACATTTACAATAATGCACATGGTCATTTTTGCAATTTTTCAGATCAGAGAGAATGCGTTAATCTAAGGTTAAGATAAGACAACACCATTTACATAGACTTAATGCAGATTACTGAGGAGCATGTCAGGGGAGGTCTTCTACTATTTTTTACTAAGCTTTTGTATAATTTTCAATTACAAATTCTGGGACGATTTTTTTTTAGGGACAGGACAGCCTGAAATAAGCCTGAATCAGTACATATGCCCTCTTCTCTCATCTCCAGGGATATTTTATGCCTCCTGACACCATTCTCATTTTGTGTGGTAGGATAAATAATCACGAGCATGGCAGGTGGAGTGTCACATTGTAAGTGCATTTAGAGTGCCAAGCTGACAATCCTGGGAAACATTGCGTCCCACCAATCAACATCAGAAAACGCCCACACAACCACTCTCGCTCATGTGCAAGCATGCACACACACACACACACACACACACACACATACATTTAGAAGCAACCAAATATAAACAATCATATCCAAACAAATTCAAATACACACCCACAGAAACACACAAATTCAGAAGCAAACATAAGCGCACACTTCATAGTAAACAAACAATAATGTTCATAGACAGACACAGACACAATTACTCTGATGTAAACTAACACTTATTATACAAAGGTATACATACATACATACATACATACATACATACATACACACACACATACATACATACATACCTGGCAGGCCTGCAGTAACCACACCCTCTGGCGCAGGTGTGCCTGTGTTTGTGTCTCTTTCTTTTGTCCAGGTGTCCATAATTGGCAGGAGTAAGAAGCCTGTCAAAGCATGCCATTGCTCTCCTTCTCCTCATTGCTCTCCTGCTGCATTTGGCTTTTTTGGTTTTCCCCTAGACTGACTACACTACATTTTGTGGTTATTTCACTGCACTGATTTGGAACAAACTATTTCTCTTTATTTTTGAGTCCTCATATTTCTTAATAAACCCAGTTATTATTTGGAAACTGTGTTCCAAACAACTAAAAATGGGATCATGTCATATGACCCGAAAACTCGTGGGAGCAAGATGCTTACAGATTAATCTTACAGACCCTTGCAGTTGCTTCCACACAACTGCAAGGAGCTACCTACCACCTCCTTGGTGATGCAACTTTGCACTGGTTGGTTAGAAGTTCATTGACGTCTGTGCAGGTGCATTGTCCAGCACCCCCCCCCCCCCCCCTCCCCCACTGACCTTGCCATTTAATGTGTATGTTATTTAAATCCATTTTGAATACATTTTTTCTCTATATTTTTAGCTTGTTATGTAGCTATTTACGGTCTTTGTTTTATGGTTTTGCTGTCTTATTTGTAATGCTTGTGTTGTGAAGCATTTGGGGCAACTCTGTTGTTGTGTTTAAATGTGCTATAAAAATAAACACTCAACTTGACTTGAACTCTCAGTGCACCTCACTACAACCCCCCGCCCCCTCCTTGCCCCACACATGCAACACATGACTTCTGTGTCATCTGCTACAGAGATCGGGAAGGTGCGAGCTCAGTCAAGTTAAGGATTTGTGTTCGACTTCACTGCTGCACTTTAATGCCCACCCCTGCTGTGACCAGCAGTTCTCGTTGATGTATGCAGACAGATGGGTTTGTAACTCGAATGCGGTTAGTGCCACTAGGCTACGCTTCCTGAACCTGACTTCAGACAACACGGGGCCAAAACACGCCTTCCTTTCACATTGCTGTCCCCGGGTGAGGCCGCGGTATTGATCATTGTTAGATAGCAAGGTTACAGTGTGAAAAAAGAAAAAGAGCAGGAGCAAGAACAAGAAAAAGCCTTGTTCCTGCTAACAAACCTAACAAGAAAAAGATCAGGAACTGAGTTTGGAACAAAGGAGATTATAAGCAATGGAACAAGAATTAGAATTTGAAAAATTAAACCAATGTAAACTTGAAGTGGAATGAGAAATGGCATACAAAAAAGCGTCTTAGCTTAGTTGTGGAGCACTCTGGGGTAGTAGGTTCAGGTGCAGAGGGTTTATCTATCTTACATGGTTCTAGTTTAATGACCACAAACCTGACATTTTTTCCCAATTTTTGAGGGTATATAGTTTTTACAGGGAGAGTGCAAGAGGCTTTTATTGCTTTGTCAACCGCAGAGCTAAAAAGTTACAGCTGCGTTAAAGGCTGTGTTGAGAGCTTTCAATGGCTCCAAAAGTTCCAAACCTGTCAGTAACGATCGTTGTAACTATTGTCTCGACAATGGACAATGGAAAAGGGATTGTCCAGCCTTGTGTAATAAAAAATAATCTTTTAACCCTGACAAGTTTGCTGGTTGTGTCATGCCTCTCCACAAGGGTAGACATAGGCCCACACCTAAGAATATGTTGAGGTAAAAAAAAACAGTTTTCTAAGAACAGTGCTGTAGCAGGGTGTTCAGGCTGTGAAGTGTCTGTTTGCCCTGCCCAGTTCCCTGGCTGTGCGGTCCCCGTCCCTCAGGTTCAGTGTGAAAGTTGCCCAGTGAGTGCTAATCCACAGGAGCTGTTGCCTGCAGGAGGTTCTGGCTGTGAAGTGCCAGATTGCCCTGCAGGTGAGCAGCATAGATCTAAAAGCGCTGATGAGCAGGTGAGCGAGAGCTTTTGTCCATTCATAATGGATGGGTTTATCACAATTGTGGGCACTAGTTCAAGTAGTTCAAATCTTGCGTGATGCAGGTGCCTCTGAGAGCTTTGTGTCTGGGTCTGTTTTGCTGTTTTCTTCTTGTTCTTACATAGAAAAGTCTGTCCTAATTCATGGTCTGGTGCAGGGAAAGGTTGTTGTAGCAGTGCATCCATCATTCCCTCTACCAGAGGTAGATGTTATTCTGAAAAAGTTGCTGGCAAAAAACTGTGTATGGCCCAGTGGTCCAGCACCACTTGTAGTGACTACCGAGGCTGTGGAGCCTGCTCAGCAGGATGAATGCACTACCTAGTTTCCCAACATGTTCACTGCTTGTGCAGTGACCCACGCCAAAAGTCGCGCAAAGTTGGTGAATGTTGTAGCTGACACAGCAGAGTTTAAACATTTCATACCTCAGTTACCAACAGAATTTACCCATACTGACATTGTTTTAACTCAAAAAGCTGATGAGGGTTATAGCAAAGGAGAGGAGAAGTCACCCCATCTGGCTTTGAACCTATGTCTCCAAGGTGCGAAACATGCACTTTGACCACAACACCAAAGAGCAAGGCTCACTGGTATGGCAGTTAGAGTACACCCACAACCCTAGTGATGGTTACTTCATCACACGGGGTTATTAGAGTTATTGGCTGAGCCATTGCCCAGAGAAAAATGGCTGGTTGTAGAGCAGGGATATATATTTGTGATGACCTAATTGTGTGCAAGTATGTTTGTCATACTGAGGAAATGAGACTGTGTCTCAAATTGTTGTGCCAAGGACATACCAGGACAAAGTGTTGCAGACTGCTCATGGGGATAGAGTGGGACATTTTGGTGCCCAGAAGACCTACAACCGGCTATTACAGCATTTTTACTGCCCACGTCTTAAACGTGTATATTTTTTTTATTTTACAAATTTATTACAATTTGTCATACCTGTTAATAAGCTGCAAAGCTGAACCAGTTTGTTAAGCCGGCACCTCTGTATCCCATTCCGGTGGTCAGTGAACCATTTGAGCATCTTTTAATACTGTAGACTGTGATGGTCGATTGCCTGCATCCAAGTCTGTGTCTTAACAGAGATGTGCCAGGCGACCAGATATCCTGCTGCAGTCTTAATTCATCTCAGTATTTGGTATTCCAAAAGTAATAAACATCTTAAGGATAAGCATAGTTTGAGTAGCGCTTATCACACCCAGAGCCAAGATTCTCTCGAGAGGTTCCATAACATCTTTGTTTTTGCACCTACTGTGCTGAGCTGGAAAGCCTGCCGTGTCTTTTGTTTTACAAGACAGTCTTGAATTTAGCACGAACGACTTGGTTTTTTGCACATAAAGTGCATGGTCCTTTGGCGGTGCTAAAAGGTGTGCTGCAAGATGTTAAACCTCCAGTTAATCTTATTGATAATGTAAAGGTCGGCCCTGATTGATGACAGCATTTTGTTACGATGTTTAAAAAACTCTGAGGTATTGCAAAATATTAACATGCAGTTGGAGCATATACCTGCTGGTCAAAGGGGTGAGCTAAAATGTTTGCTTTTATCGTTTTTTTTTCTATGTACCTATCTGTACTAACGTTATTTGGTACCATATTGAGGTCGATGACTCTGCCCCAATTATACAGCGCTCCACCCATGAAGCAGAAAGTGGTTGAGGTAGAGGTCCAATATTTAGTTAAAAATTGGCTGGCCAAGCCATCCTATTCTGGTTGGGCATTGCCATGCTTACTTCTAGGCTGTGTATGGATTGTCGTAAAGTCAGTGCGATAACCAAGCCCGTTTCCTTTCCACTTTCCAGTTTGAAGACTGCGTAGACCACGTAGGAGCTGATAAGTTTGTCACTAAATGTGATCTCATAAAAGGTTACTATTAAATTCCGTTAATCCCGTAAGTACAGAAGTATAACAAGCTTGGTCTGTCAAAGCATGCCGTTGCTCTCCTCCTCCTTTTGTGTTTCGTTGGTTTCCCCCTAGACTGACTACACTACATTTTTGTTTATTTCACTGAACAGATTTGCACCACACAATTTCTCTTCTTATTTCTTATGAAATTCAATTATTATTTGGAAACTGCATGTCCTCCCCTCTATGTGTACTGTTTTGAGATATCGGTATAATAATACATACGTGCACAAACACACACATACACACATTCTAAAGCAAGAAAACAAAATATAAACAAACATACAAAAAAACCACACACACACTGTTATGTTGCTATGGCACCCTCCTGTTCAGGGTTGATATTTAAAAAGTTTAAAAGCAGCAGGCAGGATTTTGTTGCAAAAGTTAGTTTGCCAATTACCAAGAAGACCACGTCAGCAAGTTAAACATATACTAAACAGATAATAACTCATCAGGAAAATGTAACACACAAAAGTACATTTTAAATGCATTAAATGAACATGTCACAAAACAACATTCAAACATCCTTATATTTCAATTCTCCATACATACAAAAACCACAGATTTCAAAATAAAAAAAATCAAAAGCAACATGCTTGCAAGGGGGGTTGTTATGGAGGTGTGTGTGTAGTGTTAGTTATGTGTGAGTTTGGGTAGCAGAGGGGAGAATTGATTTGGTGGAAGCGGGTGAGACAGTTTCCTTAGCTAGTACAAGATGAAGAGCCAGGTGCACAATGAACGTTTGTTCTGCTCTTCAGGGAGACTTCCTCCAGGTCTGTAGAAGCTTCGGTACCACACAACAGACAACAAAGTCCAGCATCGGTTGAGAAGTCCTGGTCTGCAGCGTATGTCCCAAAAGGTTTCATCTTGGCTTGTATAAGTCCTTGCTGGTTCGGCAGACAACCTTCCCACTGATCTGATGGGTATTTACTGTCCTTCGTTCTTTTAAACTGATGCCATTCATCCTTAAACAATGTCATTCTTCCTGGTCCACGCTCTTCCCAAATTCACTGCTAAATATCTCACTGCCATTAAACCTGAAATGATGTTCTTTATAGGCCAAGTAGAGACCACACCAATGATGAGTCTGGGTGATGATTACCAATTAATGCAACTAGAATTCTAAGTACTGCTACACTCTGAATAGGCAGAGGCAGAGAGGCAGAGAGGCAGAGAGGCAGACTGCTACAACACACACACACACACACACACACACACACACACACACACACACACACACACACACACTATTCCCATGTCCAAGAGGACTGATTTAGAGAAGGGCTGCCTACTGAGTGCTCTGTCCTCACATGTGGGCTGAGGGAGGGAGGCAGGCAGGCAGGGCCCACTCTCAGAGGGGCCTGCTGTAGGCTGAAGATAATGGGCCGTATCTTGGCTGCCCTCCACCGCCTCCATCCATCTTGTGCACTCACGACTGCTATGTTTCTCTGTCTGTCTCTCTGTCTCTGTCTCTGTCTGTCTCTTTCTCTCCTCCTCTTCCTTCTGTCTCTTTGCCTTAACTTGAGCCAGTGAGCATCCCACCCCAGGGGAAAGCCTGGTGGTGAAGTCCTGCTCGGAGGGATTTGTGAGCACTAACATGACCGTTGCACATAAAAGTGTCAATATTTGTCTCTCCCTCTTCCTCAGGCCTAGAGTGAGTAGGGTACAGGGGAACCTCTTCAGAACTGGATGCTTTTTTGTTTAACTTCAATAGCTTGTGTAGTGGTGATGCTTTTCTCTACCCCGTTTGGCACTCCCCATATTCCCCCAAAGGCACTTGAGAGCCCCAACAGAGTGATTTGTGCACTCAGCACGGGCTCCTTTTCTCCAGCTGTGCGGGCAGATATCAGCACAGGATGTATCACTTAACCGCTCCTATTGCCCGTGATAAATCGCAAGTCTCAATACACCCCACCAAAGGACATTTACAAGCAATCCCAGGATATTAAATGAATTCTAAAGGCCAGCAAAGCCCCATGCCCCACCACCAAACCCCTCCACTTTTTTCCGTCTTTTTACGAGCGTTATATCTCTTTATCTTCCTCTTATTCTCTCCCCGTATCCATCTCCACACTATGTTATGGTTTGTAATGTCAGAACGGAGGCAACCATTCACACATGTTGCTTTCAAGGAGCACCAGATTTGTCACGGTGGCCCGATATATATATATTCCCTCCACCCCCCAACCACCCGACCAGCCACCAACCCCGCTCTCCGGCCGGCGACTGCCCAGGTCCACACATCCATCACAGAGGAGAGAGAGCGGATATTTTCCTGGAGTCGAACCTCTCTATCACCCTCCCAAATGCATAATAGAGGCCGGGGGGTGGGGAGATTATGACACATCGGGCATTATAACACCTTGCAGCTCACCCCCTTCCCTCCTAATATCAAATGTGGCGCACTTGGCCGCTTGCTTTCTCGATCACTCCTGCTTCGAACCCGGGGTATGTTCTCCTGCCTGTGAACTGGCGACGGTGCGCTTACATCTGTTATGATGATGCCAGGGTCTCACCTCCACTAGACTCGGCGCAGGGATCTGCGTATTGCTGGCGAACAAGTTGCAAATAAGTCCCCCGAAACAGCAAGGGATCCCGTCTACACGAGTCGTTTCTTATAGTGATGCTTTATGGATTTGACATGCATGCACACACACACAGGCTTTCAATTTCCCGACGGGCCCCTTCTGCATCCTTTCCCTCGGCCGCCTTGCATTTCCCTTAGTTGTTAGTCTTGGGGGTGGGATGGTGGTGGTGGTGGTCAGGGGGATTTGTGTGTGGGGGTAACAGCAGGGAGATGCGATGTTGTAGCGGTGGTGGAGCGTGCCTGGGAGAGAGAGAGAGAGAGACGCGGGGGATCGTCCAAGGGCCAGCAGCGACTTGCCAGCTGTCGGGTGCTCCAAACAAATAGTCCCTCGAGGCCTTGGCCCAGGTTTAATCGCACAGCATAATTCACAGGCTGGATTCCCTTGTTTGCATGAATTTTCCAGACTGTCATCAGCAAAGCAGACACCCACATCACTGACAGAGAGACAGAGAGAAAGAGAGGGAGAGAGAGAGAGACGAAAATGTGGAAAGATGGAGTGAAAGACCCACAGGTTCTCAGTCACGTTTGTTAAGGTATTTATTTGTACATGATCACACCCCAAATCAGTTTAACATTGAATCCATCCTCTGTTTTCACAGTCCATGAAAATTTACTGTACTATTCCTTGAAGTCTCCAGGAAATCCAGGAATGTATTTTTCATTTTTGTAACATTTATACTTTTTGAGATAATACAACTAAACAAGTAATTACTTCTCTGTTAACGTACTGCAATTTTCAAGTGTAAACAATAAAAAATAAACACCCACTGCTGGTAATACTGGTCTTACAATGTCTACTTTTTCATCAATTAAATATACATTATTCTCATACTTATTAACTCATTTATCTTTTCAGTGTTTAAAACATTAAACAACTACTTTTTAAAACTGCCAGTATACTACAATTGTCAAATGTAAACATTAAACAATATACAACCTCAGCCTGCAGCTAGCTATCTCCAGCCAACTTTTATCTCTGTCTACAACTGTTTCAAAATAAAAATCCTCACTGCAATAATTAACTATTAAATAATGTAACTATTTCAACTACTATTAAACTGATCAGCCATTCCAACTGTCAATAATTCATTACTAAATAATTTAACTATTTAACGAGCTATTTAACTGTTCAGCTATTCCAACTGTCAGTTGTCATTGACTATGTCTCTGTTTGCTCTGCCTACAACTGCTTTAAAATAATAGTTTGCATTTCCATGCACTGGTAATTCCCTGGAATTACATTCTGTAGTTTGAATATTCAATCAGGCCTTTGGTGGTGGATGGCATGTCAGAGACTGTGATGGCTCAGGCCCTGCCTAGACCGACACCCAATTTGCATATAGGGTTAACAGGTCAACGGAGGACCGCATCTCACAGGCCCTTTACACTGCCCTCCCACACCTGGAGAAGCCAAACAGTTATGTGCGGATTCTGTTCATCGACCAGAGCTCAGCTTTTAACCCCCCCCTTCAAGCTGGTCACTAAGCTGAACGACCTTGACTCAGCTCCCACCTTGTAGGACTTCCTGAGCAATAGACCTCAGTCTGTAAACATGGGCAAACTCTTTCCCCCAGATCCATCACCCTGAACACGGCTGCTGCACGGGGATGCATGCTCAGTCCACTCCTCTACTCCCTCTTCACACACGACTGTGTTCCTAAGCACAGTACCAACACAGTTGTGAAGTTCACAGACGACACTACTGTCATAGCTTTGATCTCAAACAACAATGAGACAGCCTATAGAGGAAGTGGAGCACTTGGAACGCTGGAGCCATGACAGCAACCTACCTCTAAACTCAAAGAAGGCAAGGTGATCTTAGACTTCAGACAGCAACAACCAGGCAACCATCAACCCATCAGCATCGGAGGGGAGACAGTGGAGGTAGTGCAAAGCTTCAGGTTTTTGGGCCACCAACACCTCTGCAGTGGTCAAAAAGGGCCTGTAACAGTGGACAACGTAATAAAGGCCAATAATGTAATAACTGCCTATAACGTAATAATTGTGGCTGTTTTTTATGTAATGAAGCCAATAATGTAATAATAAGAAAATGTTTGAAGCAACAATGTAATAACCTGTTAGTAGTAGTGAAGTAACATATTACCTTATTGGCAAGTTATTACATTATTGGATGGCTTAAAAACTGCTGCATGGTTCAGTCCAACTACAAGTGCAAAAATGTAAAATAACAACGATCATTTCACTTTTAAATTAAATAAAAGCGCTAAACATGCCCAGTTAAAAAAATAAAACAAGCACCAGTAATCCCTTTACAGAGTAGTCCTGAAGAATGAATAATGGATTTTTACCTCCGCCAAGGAGGTTATGTTTTCGACGGCGTTGGTTTGTCTGTTTGTTTGTTTGTTTGTTTGTTTGTTTGTTTGTGAACAGCATAACTCGAAACGTTATGGATGGATTTTGATGAAATTTTCAGGATAGGTCAGAAGTGGGCCTGAACTTAGAACTGATTTGTTTTTGGTGGTGATCCGGATATCCATCTGGATCCAGGATTTTTTTATTTAGTGAAGTTACCAGTGTAGCATGGAATCTACACATACTTTTATTTTGAAAGGAGGGAATATAGGTTGGTACGGAAATGAGGCTCCTGTTGCGGGTCAAAGAGTTGTTGAGTTTTTGGTTAGAGGTTAGAGAAGTGAAAGACAGAGGAGAGTTAGAGCGGTAGTGGTGAGCAGCCCAGTAGTTCATGTTGCCAGTGGAAATTAGATAAAGTACCTTCCTGCACCGAAGAGCCAACCAAGTTCGTGTGAGCATGAGTGAACGAACCCACCTGCACCGAAGAGCCAACCAAGTTCGTGTGAGCATGAGTGAATGAACCCACTAGTTAACTATTACGCCAGTAATAAAATGTTTTAACATGATTAATGTCTTTTCATGTCTTAAGGTGAGAATGACAATAAGGTGGAGACTTAAGCTGCCTTGGCGGAGGTCTGCGCTCTCTGAGTGCTTTTCTAGTTAAGTCTATTTTTCATTTTTTTTATTTGAACGGTGCAAATTGAACAAAGCACTGAAAAGCATTACACGGACCGAGCAGAAGCCTAGTGGTCAACTCTTATAATAATAATAAAAATAATCTTAATAAATATTCAGCTCATTGCTACCCAGCTCCCTACACTAGGGGAGATACATTACACACGCTGTGTCGGCAGAGAAAAACATACTCAGGGACCATACACACCCGGGTCACAGGCTCTTTGCTTCGCTACCATCCGGCAGGCACTTCAGAACACTACACACCCGCACAACAAAACTTGAAGAAAAAAGTTTCTAAGTTCCCAACCGCCATCAGACTCTTGAACTCTATGCATCACCTGCCTCCCCTCACTAACCCAGGACTTGCTGGACCCACTCATCCACTCCCTTAGCACCTACTATGTACACACACACTGACACTCACAAGCAATGTCTTTTTTGTTCTGTAGTATGTGTGTGTGTGTATGTCTGTGTACCTGTGTGTGTGTGTGTGTGTGTGTGTGTGTGTGTGTGGGGTGGGGGGGGTGGGTGTGTGGGTATGTGTCTGAAGTGTCCCTGCTCTGGGAAACTTACTTAAGGCACATCTATCTCCTTGTGTGTTCCCTCTTCCACTGTTCTACTGTAATTATACATGGTATTATCTGTTTACAACTGCACTGTGTGATGCTGCAACCTGTGAGTGCATCATCACGGCGTCCTAATGACAGCCACCATTGTTCACTTGGGACGCCATCTCCCCATTCAAACTTTCTCTGCCTATTACTGTTGTGTTCATGCACTGTACCAACTTTTGTGCGTAACATTCCATCATGTTGATGTTGTGTATCTGGTCTGGCGTGTTAGTTTATGGGTGCCTGCCTGTGTTCCAGATTCTTTATTTCAGGGTGTGTTTGCATGTTTGCGTCATTGGACCCTCACAACAATAATTCTGTGTTTTAAACATTAAATCTCTGTTATTTGTACATTTACTGTTGTAGCATTATTACGCAGAAGGCCTGACATTATTTGTATGCGCATTATATAGATATATTTTTCTACTTTTCCTTTTGTTTTTTTGCTTTAGTTGGTCACTGGCTCACTGTTCACTTGTGGTGTGTACAATAAACCAGCAAAACACCATCTCTCGCCTCCTGCTGCATCTGTGTGCTTACACATAAGACCCGTGCAATACATTGGATCTGAGCAAAATGACTTTGTCGTGCACACCACTTTTGCTGCTGTGCATATTCCTGACCTTATTTATTGATCTATATCTTGATATTGTAAAATGTATATGTTGTTTTAAATTCTTACTAAGTAAGAACCTTTTCTCTGTCACTCACATGTAAAAAAAGAAGACTAGATTTCAGGTGTGTGAGAGCAAGAGGCAGAGAGAGAGAGAGAGAGAGAGAGAGAGAGAGAGAGAGAGAGGGAGAGGCAAAGAATACTGTGCAGACCTCCTATGGATGGACACTCTCTCACTGCCTCAGAAAGTAGTTACACTGAAAATTGAATGGTGGATCAATTAAAGAACAGCAAGTCAGCCTCCTTGCTTCTGGTGTGTGTGTGTGTCTTTTGTTTGCAAGGTGGTGTGGGAGCTGGAATACTTGGATCATGAGGGGAGAGGGATATATGTGACTGCTTCATGTGATTAAAAATAAATTGCTGAAAAATATACTAATGCACCATGTGTTCCTATACCTCACCACTACTAGTGTGACAGTCCCATCGCACCCTGATTCCTCAAGAAGGGGTCAGAACTACTTCTACTTTTCAGAACACTGTTCAAATGTACAATATCTTAAGGTGCATTCTGACATGACATATATTTTTACATTGTAAAACTATGGTTTATGCAGCCAATTGTCTGCATGCTCTTTTTTTAGCATGTCCCTGTGTTCACATCTTATACAACCCTGTATGCTTTGCCTTTGGCTATTTTTTAGGAAATGTCTGATTAGTATGGAGCCAAGGGACTGTCACCTTACTGACCACTGTATCCACCACCACTCATTCAGCCTGTGGAAAAAGGGGGATGTTTTCCTCTGAAATTAGGAGTAGCTTATAACTTGCATTTGGCTGTAGCTTTTCAATAAATAGCAAAGGATGAGCGAGAAAGGTGGCCAGGTATGAGTGGAGGGGGGTGTAGAGTGGAGTGCTTGCCGGTTAGGGTCACGCATGGCAGTGATAAGCGGTTGCTGTGCCAGCTGAGCAACGCTTGAAGGCCTTTGACATATTAACGTTTCCCAGAAGAGGAAATGAGAGAGATGGAGAGAGAGTAAGTCGGGGAGAAAAACACAGAGAGAGAAAGACAGAGAGGAGGAATGGGAGGCTGAGGGGGAGAATGAACAAAGGTTTGAGAGAAAGAAAGAGACAGAGAGTGAGAATGAGATTGTAGAGAGACAAAATGAGTGGGTGAGAGGGAGGTTAAGAGTGAGAGAGAGAGCTACAGAGAGATGGAAATGACATCTATTTGGAGCATTAAAAATGTTAAGTCAAACTGTGCCATTATGAGCCAGTCTCTTACTGACCCTCAGTATGAGAAACGCTCCTAGTCGGAGGTTTCACATCATGATGAACCTGTCTGGCCAACACATTAGTATGCACCGGCTGTGTCAGTGGAAATGAATTCACTGGAGAAGAGTCCCTTACAAGTTAAGACTCCTGTCCCTAATTTGGTGTTCGATGACAACTTCAGTTCATCAGATGGCAAGAACCAACTCACATTATATTCAGTCACTTGACAAAGATGTTCAACATCATCATTTTCAGTTCCACTTTTATGTGGTGTCATCTAGCCACAAAGTTTTGTATGTACAGAATACATTGTGTGTGTGTGTGTGTGTGTGTGTGTGCGTGTGCGTGTGTGTGTGCGTGTGTGTGTGTGTGTGTGTGTGTGTGTGTGTGTGTGTGTGTGTGTGTGTGTGTGTGTGTGTGTGTTTTGTTTCTTTTACTTGATTATTAATTTGCATTACCCATTCACACTCTAGAACCTCCTCCTCTGTTGGCACCTAATACGAAGTGGGCTTTGGCCTCCCTGCAGTGCCATTAAGATGGGCTTATTTACTTATTGCTCTTTGGACTTTGGTTTAATGCTGCAGTCATTTTCAGCACACACACCGCAGTGAAGCTGTCCACACGGATCAGACTACTTTAATCCACTCATCTGCATGTACATATATATTAAAGTTCAAATCTTTTAGATCGTTTGCTTTTTAATCACTTAATGCATATGCATATACAGATATATAAATTACACACAAGATTTTTGATAATGTATTCTTACATCATACCAACAGATGAGATGAATAATAAAGTTGTATCAGGAAGTTATTACCAATAATTTTCACACTAAAAGGGCAAGAATAAATACAGTTCATGGGAAAAAGTGTGTGTGTGTGTGTGTGTGTGTGTGTGTGTGTGTGTGTGTGTGTGTGTGTGTGTGTGTGTGTGTGTGAATGCATGAATGAATGAAGACGATGAGCTCACAGCCACCAGTGTATGCACACCTGCAGCAGGGTGACAGAGATCACAGTCACAGGCGGCTGGCTATTCCAATTCCGTGCTGCTCTCTGCTGCTCCATGTCTGGCCCGCTATGCAATTTCCACCTTTGCCTCCGGGGTCATGCCCCACCTCCACCCCCACCGCCACCCCCCCAACACAGCCATCCCCCACCTCTCTCTCTCTTTTCATCTCTCTCTCTCACTTCATCTCTCTCTCTCTCTCTCTCTCTCTCTGGTGTGGATTATGGCACTGAATCATAAAGACTGCCATTCCAGAGGCTTTGATCCCCCCTTGGCCGTGCCGGAATATTAGTCCCGCTGACCTCAAACAAAATGGCAGTTGGCCTTGGCGACTGGGTAAACAAGTAATATCCCCACCTTAAACAGACAATTTGGGAGATTGCCTGATGCAAATGGCATGTTCTTCTTTCCTCTCCCTGCTCTCGCTGTGGCTTCCATTACACAGTGCAAAGAGGAGTGGAGCAGCCAGAATGAGAGATGAGCTTTAATAATTTATCGGCCTGCATGTCTAAGTTGGGCATGCCCCTAAGTGCTCTGTCTGATAGAGAGTATCGGTGAACGAAGGAAGGTAGAGAGGAGAAGGAGTGGAAGACTACACAGCAGTACTCTTTCTCTTCTTCTGACTCACTCATTTTCCTCATCTCTCTCTCCCTCATTCCCTCTTTCTCTCTCTCTCTTTCTCATCATCTTTCTCTCCTTCGCTCCCTCCCTCCCTCTCTCATTCTCTCTCCTTGACATGACAAACGAGCAGCTCTGCTGATGTGAAGTGTGCTGTCCCTGACCTCACCGACGAGCAATATGTGCTCATCATCCTGTTCTTATAGTGGCAGATGCTAACTAACAACTCAAATTGACATTTATACAATGTTTTGAGGTTGGAAATGTTACTTTAGGTCAGTTTAGGCTTTAAATGCAACAGCTGAGAGTTTTATATGCAATATAAAATATGAAATGCTTTAAGCCAGATTTTATCTGGTACGAATTGTTGTGTAGAGGTGTGGAAGATAGTGGTAATAGTGTAAAATCAAAATGCTACTATAGTCAGATTCTGAGATATTAAGTGGCATCAACCAAATATATATATTGAGATAAAAATCAAGCATTTTATAGAATTTGCATCAGTGAAGTATTATAAATATGTTCAGGAACAGATTGGAGTTAGTCAGTTTGACGGTTTTTTGTTATGGGTGTTTTCACTTTAGGATCTCTGAATGAAATACAGGGTATCTCATCCTACAGTATGGCTGACTGCAATCCAGTGTGCTTGATGGCAGGTAAATACTTGTGCTAGCAGTTAATTGTTTTCTGGCCATGTGGTTTTAGAACACAATTGCCTGTTTTTAGGACTTTATCTGTAGCTCCCAGGAGAGACATCAACAGTCAAATGCACCCAACAGAAGATCATCGCAACGCTGGGGCAGAAAGATATGGCCACATACAAATGCATCAGTGTGAAGCAATTTGCATAAAGTTTAGCCACATTAATTGAACCTATGGGTCTTATTGAGTGACTGTGAGTGCTTTTTCCCTTTCGCTTTTGTTTGGGGGCATTAACAAATCAAGTGGTCTGCAGGGACAAGCAAATCCTATTTAAACTTTGGATGGGAGGCTACAATAGTAGAAGAGGCAGTCCTGATGCAGTTTTTGCATGCGGGTATGGGGCAGCCTAGGGGTGGGCTATCATAGCCACAGAAAAACAAGCAATCTATAATTTATCGTTAAGGCCAACAGCATAATCACACAGGGTAGCTCACAGCCAAACCCAAGGGTTATCTGGGGTGGGGGGAAAACAAACAGACCATTGGCCCTCTGAAAGCTGTTCAAGGTTGGAAAGTGTACAAAATGTGAATGTTGCATCACATTTTCTTTTAAATCACATTTGAATATTCAGAGTGAGTGAAGAGAAGCCAAAGGGTCTGATCCTCAGAGTCACAAAAAGTAAGCAAGCAGTCTTATACACCATCTCCTACATTCATTCTAAAGACAAATGAATAGACATAACTAAAATACACACTACATTTCACAAAACACATAAGAACAATCTATAGTCTAGTCAACAACTGTTGTTCACTCTCTTAGTCCTGCAAAAAGATCTATCTATTTGTATGCCTGTCTGTCTGACCCCTTTGAATATTAAGGGGGGCTGTTATAGGGAATTTTTTAATATATTTTTTTTTGCTTATGTGCTGTTATTACCAGCATCATTCCTGAGCAGGTTAATAAAGCAAAGGGTCTCAAGTCCAAAACATGCAAATTCCTCATGCCAACCTGATTGTAGTGGATTGGACACTGGATATTTTGAAAATGAAACTTAATTAACAAAGGCCAATCATGACAAAATTTGACAGATTTGATCTTCAGACCAAACCTAACAAACTATACATAGCAGTTTTTTGGTCATTGAAAGCGTTTGCATATCAAAGCCAACCAAAATTAATGACAAAGGCGCCAAAAAGGAAGTGAGGTCATATCACAGAAAGGATTTTATATATGCCAACCCAACTTGATAGAGGCACTTGGGACTCAATAAGGAGAGGGCATACCACAAATGGGACAATTCGGCCATTAGGGGGCGCTGTTACCAGAAAAAATGTACAGGCTATGCTATCTGCAAATGCTTGGCCCCCTCATCACTGCTTGCAGCTATATTGTTGCATATTTTTCTGTGCTTCTATTGTCACGGAGCATAACTACGACATGCATACAGCCTTTCTTCCTGCATGTCACACATAATAATGTAAATGGTGGCTCATTTTTGCCCAGAGGTCACTGCATACATAAGCATATGTTCATTCGTTGTAGACCACTGTTATGGTCACTGGAAAAAAAATAACAAAATCATAGGGCTCTATTTTCGCAATCATAAGCGCATTGTCTAAAGTCTGTCGCGCAAGTTGCTTTGGGGGCGTTCCCGACACAATTTGGTATTTTCACGGCGGAAAAAGTGAACATTGCGCCAGGCGCATCGTTCAAAAGGGTTGGGTTAAGTTACTTCATTAGTCATGGGTGTGTTTTGGGCGTAACATACAATTAACCAATGAGAATTTATACTCTCATTCCCTTTAAGAGCCAGCGGGCGCATTGTCCATAGCCTGTTGCTATTACGATGGCGGATTTACCCGGACGGGAGGAGCTTTTCGTGAGGAGACCGATCTGCTCGTGCGTGAAGTAAAAGCGCGTGAGTAGTTAATATTCGGGGATGGAAAGAATCCCCCCAAACCTCCGCGGGTCATAGAAGTATGAGGGGAAATATCTTCAATAATTGTGTCCTCCTTTGGCAAGAAGAGAACTTTCGAACAGTGCCCAAAGCGGTACAACAACGTTAGAAGACGTGAAACAAAAGCTTTAAACTCAAAGGAAACATCAAAAATAAAAGGTGGAGGTCCATCAAACCATTAGTCCACTAGTTTTCTTTTTGATGATTAGTCCATTTCATTTCTTACAACTTGCCACGCTGTTTGTTTAAAAAAAATGCAGAGCATTGCAATCGCTGTTTATTTAAAAGACAAAAGAAACTGCAGAACATTGCTATAAACTGCAAAACATTGCTATACTCGTATTATTTGTGCTTGTTTGCTTACTAAAACATAAAAATACATGGCTATACAGGCTATACACGTTGCAACTTTTCTGCCAGTTCAGCTCGCCTCTCTGGGGCAGCAGCAGGTACATCGGGGTTCAACGCGCTGTGCGCCGATCGCGGTACAACAACGTTAGAAGACGGGAAACAAAGCCTTAAACTCAAAGGAAACATCAAAAATAAACGGAAGGTATAGGTCCATCAAACCATTAGTCCACTAGTTTTCTTTTTGATGATTTGTCCATATAATTTCTTACAACTTGCCACGCTGTTTATTTAAAACGACAAAAGAAATTGTAAATAAACTGCAGAACATTGCAATCGCTGTTTATTTAAAACGACAAAAGAAATTGTAAATAAACTGCAGAACATTGCTATAAACTGCAGAACATTGCTATATTCCCATTATTTGTGCATGTTTGCTTACTAAAACATACAAATACATAGCTACAGGCTATACATGTTGCAATTTTTCTGCCAGTTCAGCTCGCCTCTCTGGTGCAGGTACATCGGGGTTCAAAGCCTTGTGCGCCTCTAAAATAGCTTTTCAACAATGCGCCAGTGACGAAAAAGCACCTTTTTATTAATCAGAAGCGCAAACGGTTTCTACGTCCTCATAATAGCATCTGGTGCGCTTTGCGCCAGACCACACCTCTTCTTTTCGCTGAGCCGCCCGTCACGGCGCAATGTCATCTGCTATCTAGACAACGTGATTTTTTGCCTGAAAAAATGAACGTTGCGCTGGCACAGAATAGCAATGACAGCATGCGCATGTCGCGAATGCACAATGCGCCGCGGCAAAATAGGGCCCATAAAGAAAATATGTATATGGAGCCTGGCTAGGGTCATAGTGAGAGGTAGAAGTGATGTCTGTGCCTACTGTACTGTATGTCTTAGTTCAGTATTTCAGCTGGTGTGTAACTCCAAAACAACAGTACAAATGCAAGGAGGGAAGAGAATGAAGTCAGATACATTTTTGGGGTCTAGTCTATCATCAGCGTTTCCATTTCTAGTTCATAGTCATGTTAGGAAATATTTTTAAATCACACTTTGCATTCCCCTGCAATACCTTTTGCATGCCCTCGCAATACTTTGTACATTCCTTAAGCTGGAGGGAACACAAAAGTTCTGTGAGAGAATACAAAACTATTGTGAAGGAATGCAGGAAGGTATTGTGACAGAACACACCATGACCCTAGCCAGGGTCTGTACATGAAACATGCTGGCATTGTAACAATTACAAATGGCAGCAGAATTGCTGATGCACTATCTTTTTTGTTTTCTACTAAAGCGAACATATGTAGCTTATAGTTCAAAGCAAACCAGTGCATTATTTTTAGATGTCCAATTTCAGCCTATTTGCATCACAATGAAATCTAATGGAGAAAGGTTGTACAGTTCGCTGAGTAGAAAACCTGTACGTGCAAAGGCTTACATGCAAGGTGTCAGGATCCAAATCCTCCTGTCAGCATTTGAAACCTTTCTATAGTGAGCCTTGACATGTAGGCCCCACATCTATACACATGTGGGAGGAATTTTAATTCTGCAGTAGAAGATTGAGGCTTTAAATGTCAGCCTTATTTAAAACTGGGCTTCTCATTTCACTTTTCAGCTTTTTTTTCTCAGAATCACATAAAAATATTGATGGTAATTACTGGTGATACAGTGCCTATAAAAAATATTCACATCCTTAAATGTTTTACTTTTATATTGGTTTTATAAATCAGTCATGTTCAACATAATTTAGCTTTTTTGCCCAAAAAAGCCATCTTAAATGTCAAATTGAAAACTGATTTCTACAAAGTAATGACAAAATATGTAACATAAAATAAGTGATTACATAAATATTCACCCCCTTTAAAGTGACTGACCTAATTTAACAGAGGTCCAGCCAATTTGGTGATAGTAGTCTCACAATTAGTGAAATGGAGATCATCTGAGTGCAGTGGCTGTGTCTGAAGTGACTGTAGTATAGACACCTGTGTTGGAAAGGGCCATTTACTGGTTAATCAGTATTCATGGCTACAATTACAGCATGAAGAACACTCCAAGCAAATAAGAGAAAAGGTTATTGAAAAGTACAAGTCAGAGGATGGTTACACGAGAATTTTTAAAAGGCATTGAACATCCCCTCCATACTCAAGAAATGGAAGAAATATGGCACAAATGCAAATCTGCCAAGATCAGACCATCCTCACAAACTAAGTGACTGTTCAAAACGGAGACTAGTTAGAGAAGCCACCAGGACACCCATGACTACTCTGAAGAAGTTACAAGCTCCAGCAGCTAAGGTGGGAGAGACTCTGCATACAACAACTGTTGCTCGGGTTCTTCACTCGTCAAAACTGAAAGAGTGGCAATGAGAGCCACTGTTAAAGAAAACTCATATTAAGTCTCCACTAGAGTTTGCCAGAAAGCATGTTCGTGTCTCCATGGTCAACTGAAATAAGGTTCTTTGGTCTGATGAGACGAAAATGGAGCATTTGGTGCTGTCAGATAAGACCAAACACTGCACATCACCACAACCCCCCCCCCCCCCCCCCCCCGTGAAGCATTGTGGTAGCAGCATCATGCTGTGGAAATGCTTCTCAGCAGCAGGCCCTGGAAGGCTTGTAAAGGTAGAACGTAAAATGAATACAGCCAAATATAAGGAAATCCTGGAGAACAATCTGATTCCATCTGCTAGACAACTGCGACTTGGGAGAAGATTTATTTTCCATCAAGACAATGACCCAAAGCATACAACTATAGCTACACAGAAATCGTTTGAGAAAAACAAGGTGGATGTTCTGTTCAAAGCACAGAAGTCAATCTGATGAGGAATTTGTGGCAGGACTTGAAAAGGGCTGTTTACAACAGATCCCCATGCAATCTGAAAGAGCTTAAAAAGTTTTGCAAGGAAAAATGGAGTAAAATTGCACTGTCCAGATGTGCGAGCCAGACTGAGACCTATCCACACAGACTCTATGCTGTGATTGCAGCCAAAAGTGCATTTACTAAATATATATGCAATCACTTATTTTTTGTTACATATTTAGGGCCCGAGCACCAGAGGTGCAGGCTGTGGCCTGCACCGGAGGTGCGAAGCCCTATTGTTTCTGCTAAGATTATTATTATTATTAGGGCCCGAGCACCGGAGGTGCAGGCTGTGGCCTGCAGCGGAGGTCCGAAGCCCTATTGTTTCTGCTAAGATTATTATTATAATTATTCTTTTCCCGCTGCGCCGTTTGCCCTTTTTTGAGGCGGTTCCCATGCACGAAAACTCACACAGAAAAGTGGTGTAGATGTTAAATGTTGAAGGGCTGTGAAGCCAATATTTGTCATTTTTAAATAAATTGCCATCAATCAACAGGTGTGTTCCATAGTGCGTTAAAGTCAGGCAAGAGAACGGGCAGCTATTGGGTCCCCCAGTTCAACAGCAGTTTAGCAGCAACAGGGCGCCATTTTCTTTCATTAATGTGATACTGGCTTAAGGCTTAGGTTCTGATATTTCAAAGTCCTGCCATGATATTTTTACTATATGTTATTAGTAAACTACGAAATATTGCTTCACTTAGTGAAAGAAATAAACGAAGCGAGCATAGAAGGGCTGTGATCTAGCGTGATGTGACAGCGTACTGAAAGTTAGCTTCCTTGCTACCATATTAGCCCTCACGAAGTGAGCATAGAAGGGCTGTGAACTGGATGCTATGCTTTGCTTGCTAGGACATAGCCACAATGTTATAAGTTCTGTTTTATTTGTACTGTTTCGGAGATGGAAAATTTCATTCTGCGCGGGCGGTTTCTGTCTGATGTTTGTCCGGTAAGTTGTATGTATGTTAACAACTATGTCGTCAACTATGGTATCTAAATGAGGCTAGCTGACATTTACAACGAAGTGCAATGAACGAGTAAAACACAATTTATAATTACATTTCCCCCTCCCTCCCCCTCACAAGTTCAGGGAGTAACTGAGTGACATTGTTATTACGGTGAACATGTGGAAGAAACTTCAACGTTATTTAAACAGCACTTTACAATGGGAAATTCCAGCAAGCAGTTGTATAATAATGAACTATTTCCTTGTAGCTTTACAATATATTCGGGTTTATTTGATATTTTCCATATCAAACCGTTCGTCATTTTATAATAGTTTCCCACTAACTGATATCCGTACAGCTTTTGTTTAGCGGTTTGAGTCGTGCGTAGCTGCTTTTTTTGTCTCATGACTGAACATTCCCAGTGTTAGCGGGATGTAGCGCCATGTTAACCCTTCAGCTGTCAAAATTCTCTATCACTTCTACTGACGTTGACAGACGATGAGCAAGTTTCAAGAGAGATTCAAGATTTTTTTATCAAACACTTAAATTTCTTTAAACGAGGGGGATGCCCTGCTGTGTAGTGTATGGCCGTGGCACTAAACCACAAAAGGGGAAGCGGTTACATCGTTTCCCCCGCGACCCAAAGCGAAGAAAACTGTGGGAGTCTAAACTTAGAAGAAAGCACTGGAAGCCAAATATGAATTCGTTCTTGTGTGAGGTAAGTTACATCTCTTTTTCCCATAACTAAACAGTATTAACACTTCTTGTTAGTGCAAGATACAATTATATTACTACTGTAGCTTATATAAAGCGATTTAAGATAAATACCGGGTCAAGGATAGACTTAGTATATGTAGCCTAGGTTGTAATAACGTAGAGCTCTGGTAATAAATGGCGCCTGGTTAATTTTCAAGTAATCATCTTTAACCACAATGCCCTTTCCGAGATAAAATGTATGCTTGCATAGAGGTGATGTTTTTCACCAAAAAACGGGTGTTGTACATGTTAACATTGATGATATATAAAATGGGCTATGAACGCGTGTTGTTAGTTGGAGTTATCTGAGTTAGCTTGCTAATATACAAACGAACTGCGCTCCAACTAGGAGTTCGAGACAGTTATTTATCCCATCATTTTTTTAGGATGAAAGACCTGAATGGAAGATGAATAATGCTAGTTTAGATTGAATAGTTTTGTGTACTTGGTAGAAGACTGGAGTACCGGTGTTGTTGTCGAAAACACCTTCATGTTTGATCAAAGCATTAAATGCAAGCTAAAAATGAGAACGAGTAGCCTACTGTCGGCTGTAAAAGCTGCTGGTCTTCCTGTTGCAAAACTCAGCACGTCACATTAGAAATGGACAGTAGTATGTGTGGGTTTTTCTGTTACCTCTGTGTTCCTGTAGCACTGCTTTGGTAGAGATAACATTTCACCTGCTGCGGCTGCAGCGGGTAAAGGCTCACACGAATGCACGAGATGGCAAAAAATATGATCAGTGCCAAGCAAAACTGTCATGTACCGTACATAATGCCAATACAACGCTATGATATGACGTGGATGATGGTAGCTTGAAAATGGAGCATTGACTTCTTGGTTGAAGGACTTGAAACACTTTCCACAGAATAATTTGCATTGTCCAACATATTTTTTGGATGTGACAGTTATGCTTTGAATTACCCAAATAGCCTAAATAAATAAAAGACATCACTGGGCTGCCATCAGATGATAACAATTTTACACAAAGGAGAACTTGACCCGTTAAGTTGACCCATGTTTATCTGACACTCCTAGTCCTAGGCCTTTCCAGGTAAAGGAGCATTTTCCATCCCTACACCATTTCACTCAGTTGGCATATAATCACTTGTACAGATGTACACATACTTACTTTTAGTATTTGCTACCAGTCACAACTACACCACTATACTTTATCTTTTGGTATATAACTGTTCACAACCTCACTGTAATTCTTCTGTGAACTTTGCCTTATTGCAAACTCCAAAACATGTTGGATTATAGTATCTGCATATTCTCATGCACATACTTCTGATACATTATCCCTTTAACTACATTTCCACATTCATACAGATAAAACTTATGCTTCTTCTCATACCACTTATCCTACCCACACCCAATCCTCAAGTCCTACATTGCACAGCTATATTCAACAAATTCATTTGCCTTTCATATGAACTACCCCACTCTGAACAATGTTATCCTTCCTTTATCAGTGTCACCAAAGCCACTGCCGTATACAAAATCCACACTTTTATTACACTTTTATGACACAATATTAAGCAAACACATAAACTGAATGAAAACTTTAGAACAACATTCTCCTATGATCCACTACTATCAACACCCCCCATACACTTCTGGTGTTTTACGCAACCATCCTCATATGCAATTGTACTCTTGTCGCCCTCCTTCCGTTCCTGTTCTTGTATTACCATCTGGAGATGTAGCCTGTGTCTCCTCATCACAACAAAACAGGAATAGAAATTTCACTTCTACACACAACTTATAACAACTCATAACATAATTCTTTATATGATACTTCATAGAACACTATGTCATGATTACCATCTCTACGCAGACAGCAGGTGGGCAGGGTTCAAAATAACACATGTACATACATGCTATGACAACATCTATCCCTTTCAGAAATCACTTCTAAACACTACACAAACACACAATGTCATTCATTGAAAACCTACATCCATGCCCACTTGCACAACATCATTTCCACACAAATTCTCACCTCACAACACTGCTCTACCACACACCTATCATGCCAACAGTTAACACATTTTAATACACTGCGGTCATACCATGTACCGCTATGCAGTACATCTATTTTTTTAATTGACATTCATCAGATTAATTCAGTTTAGATGTATGTGTACTCAGCAGTGTCTTGACTTCACACATCCACAGACAGACAGACACACACACACACACACACACACACGTGAGACAGGCACAGACAAACACTCTTACACCCACACAAACACAAAACAATTCCCTTTAACACACACACACGTGCAAACACAAAGATAATTGCACTACACCTTTTCCTAAAGAACATTTTCTTTACATACACGTACTCCCAGTAGACAATATAAAGCTCTTGTGATTTAGCATTCACATATCAAATCTCTACAATAAATGCATTTGTGACACAGACGATACATTTGAGAGGGGCAGCATGCCACGTCCCTGCACCGCAGGTGCGAGGGCCCGTCATCGCCGCTTGCGGCTATATTTGTATTTGTCATTACTTTGTAGAAATCAGTTTCACTTTGACACAAAACAGGATTTAATTTTAATTTGGTCAAAATAGCCAAATTATGTTAAACATAATCGATTTAAAAAAGCAATAAAAGGATAAAACATCCAAGGGGGGTAAATACTTTTTATAGGCACTGTAACTACACTTGGATACTGACAGAGTGGGTGTGAGTCATTAAATGTAAATGTAAAAGTACTCTCTACTGCATAATTACTTTGCTTTTAAGACATTTTAGAAACAGAAGAACCAACCTGTTTCACCAAAGTTGTTTAGCTATACCATGTCAACTTATAAAATTAGTGTTTATTTATTAATAAGATTCAAAGGTGTGCATGTCTGTGAACATTAAGTATGCTGTGAAACTCAAAGTGAGCTGCTATCAGCCTAACCTTTATTTCACATACAGAGGGGCTGAGCAGGTCACACCCGAGAGTAGGTCTGGCTGCTGACTTGCATTCTATATAGTAGCAGACCATCTCCCTGACTGGCAGTGGCGGTGGGAGACTCCAGACCGCTTTGAAATCATATGCGCAAAAATGGTAATCAGTCACCCTAGGGCTGATCTGCTATTCACTCACTCTCAAATTCATTCTCCCTCTTGCTGACATAAATACAACACATGTGCGCACAGGCACACACACACACACTACCCCAACTATCCTCACTACATACCTGCCAAACACACATGCTGACACATGCACACACACATTCACACACACACGCACACACACAAGCATGCCTGCACACAGGCAAAAATATAAACATGAAAATACTTTTGTGCAAACATGCAAGACCGTCCGGGTATGTTTTTGCCTTTGTATCACATTGTTTTGTTGTAGTCTAATTAATTACAGTGTTTTACATGTTTTCTGTTGGATATCCAGCTATGTTTTAATGACCTAACCATGGAACAACACACATATTTGCTCCTTGGCCAGAGAGATGTTAAAATGTGTATCTGAGCTTTACATATGACGCTTGCTTTTTGCTGATTTGCTGTTTTTTTTTAGAAAGTCCTTTTTGTACTAGAGCGTGCTGTTAACAGGCATTATTACACGAACAATTACTACCTTAAATCTTGTTACTCTTTCCTTGCGTGTTGTCGCTATTTCCACTGAGAAGCATGTGTGGCTAAGTGTGCATATCCCCCCAAAAAGAGCCGATTGCTTCCCCCCCCTCAGCTGGCCAATCAGAGAGGCGATGCAAGAGGGGGGCTGGCTCCCAGCATCCGTCCTCACACCTCTCCCAGGTAGCTGCGAATGAATCGGTCACGACCATCACTTATCACATCAGGTGGTTAAGTAACCCAAAGGGAGGCTGGTGCAGGCACATGCAGAGAAGACAAAAGGAAGGCAAGTCCCCCCCACCCACTCCCTCCTTCCCTCTCTCTCTCTCTCTCCACATTGCTATGTCTCTCTCTCTCCTCCTCTCTCTCTCTCTCACTCACTCTCTCTCTCTCATTGTTCCTGTGTGTATGTTACTCCCCATGTGTGTCTTGCCTTATCTCTGTCTTTCCTTTTCTTTCTTTCTCTTTCTGTCTCTCTCTCAGTCTGTCTCTCTCTCTCAATCTCTGGTGGTGATGGCTGAGTCTGTTTTCTCTGCCTCTTTCTTTCTCCCTATCGTTGTCTTTCTCACCCACTTTCCCACTTTTGTTATGTTGGGGATGAAGGTGTGTGTGTGTGTGTGTGTGTGTGTGTGTGTGTGTGTGTGTGTGTGTGTGTGTGTGTGTGTGCACATGTGTATGTGTATGGGGGGGCAGTGGTGGCCCGGCGGTTAAGGTAACAGACTTGTGACCGTAGGTTCAAATTCAACAACTGCCACTGAGGTACCCTGAGCATGGTACCGCCCCCACACACTGCTCCTGGGCTCCTCCCGCTGTCTTGGCTGCCCCTGCTCACATGTGTGATGGGTTAAATGCAGAGGTTGAAATTCGTTTTGTGCAGTGTGTACTGTGATGTGCTATGTGATCACAATGACCAATGGTAATAACTTGACTTGAGATGTGTGTGTGTGTGTGTGTGTGTGTGTGTGTGTATATATGTGTGTTCTGGTGCAGCCACATGTGGCGGTGTGTTTTCTCTGTCTCTTTCTTTCTCCATACCTCTCTCTTTCTTTCCCGCTTCTTTCCAATATTATGTTGGGGGGGAGGTGAGTGTGTGTCTGTGCATGTGTGTGTGTGTGTGTGTGTGTGTGTGTGTGTGTGTGTGTGTGTGTGTGTGTGTGTGTGTGTGCAGCTCAGTCCTAGACCCAGCAACCCCTCTCTCCCCATCCCTGTGGCTGGGCGAGCAGCAGCTCTGTGCGGGACTGCGGCGGGTCCAGACAGTGGGCGCGCATGGCTGAGCCAATGAGCCGGCCAAAGCAGGGGGAGCAGTGGCCCATTACACGGCAATCATGGTAGAGAGGGGGAACCTACCCCAGGGAAGCACATGCATGGACAGGCACAGACACACACACACACACACACACACACACACACACATACATACACATACATACTCACATACATATTTATACTCACACACACACAAATCCCGTGGGGTGGGGGGAGAGGATCAGGCGGGGTGAATAGGCAGGCAAAAATACGCACCTAAATGCACACATGCACATAGATGCAGATGCAGAATATAGACACACATAAACAGAACACAGGCACACACACATCTGCATCCACAAATATGGAAACATGCACACACTCTCAACCATAGACAGAATAGACACACAAATGCACATGCACCCAGCAGACCAACAAATATAGCAACACATACCACATACAAACTTTAGACAGTGGCAGACAGTACACACACACACACACACACACACACACACACACACACATACACACACACACACACACACATTTACGAGACATGCATCATGCATAAGAAAAGGCACATCAAGAGAAACGTGTTGTGTGTGCACAAAGAAACCATCCTCATCCATATGGACTGCAGTCCCATATGGAAACACTGCGCGGCCCTTACAGAAAAAGGTCAAGTGATAGATGTAATGCTCCATCATCTGTGGCTCTGGCTAATTGCTCAAATCAAATTAAAGGGAACAGCAAGAGCACACAGCACTGCTGCACAGAGCACCACAGTAGCTGTAGCCCACATCACAAGCGTAGAATTGCAGTGACATGAAAGTGTAGCGTAGGCTCAACACGTGTCAGGGCTTGTGAAGGGCAGCTGTGGGTTAGTCTGTGGGTCACATAGCTCCAGAGAATCTAACCCGTACAAAGCAGCGCAACTTACAAGGTGACTTTTGGTCAACTCGGCACGTAACAGCCAAACAGTCTCAGATGCGCACACAAATGCTTGCACAGACACACACATGGTGTATTTTGTACATACATTGACTGACAGATTAAGGCACTTAGAGGGAAATACAAACACAGATGTACACACACACACACACACACACACACACACACACACACATACTCACACATCATACTGCTACACAAGTAAAGCTCAGTCCGATGTGTGAGTAAACATCGCTGCCTAGACCAGTTCTCAAGAGAGTGTTTTGTGCATGTTTGTACTGTATGTGTGTGAGCTAAGCTTTACATGTATAGCAGTATGATGTGCGAGTATGTGTGTGTGTGTGTGTGTGTGTGTGTGTGTGTGTGTGTGTGTGTGTGTGTGTGTTATGTGAGTGTGTGTGTCTGTGCATGTGTGCCTCTATGTCTGCATGTATGTTCACATGCATGCACCAGGGTCATCCTGAAGAGCCTGCGGTTCCTCCTCCTCCACTCTCTTCCCTGCTGTGCCTCCTTTGGGGTGGAGGGGAAATGTTGGCCCCTGTGCAGCGGGGCCCCTGTCCAGGCCCCGGAGCAGCCTGTGGCTCGTTTGAAGCTCCGTGCGCATCTGTAGCCGTTCCCCGTTCCCTGTTCCAGTCTCCATTTCGGCTCTCGTTTGATGTCAGAGAGCCGCCAAAGGCATGTGCGACGAGAGGGCAAGAGAGAGGGACAGCAGGAGACAGAGAGAGGGAGAGCGGGAGAGTGAGAAGGAGAGCTAAAGGGAGAGAGAAGGAGACTTGTTTTTCAGGCTCTCTCTTTCTCTGTTTATGGCAAGATTGGTCTAAATTGGCACCCCAGAGTGGTGTCCATGCATGAGTCAGGCCCACTGGTGGTAACACACGCACACACACACACACACACACACACACACACACATGCGCGCACACAGGCACATAATTATGCAATCAAAACAATATTTTCCAAGCAAAGAGAGGACCAGGAAAAAAGAACATAATTTTTGAGTGAATGACATGTTTTGCTCTGCTGTTCAATTTCTGGTTGATGACTGGCTGTTGTGCACCTCTCTCTTTTTTGCATTTTCTCTGTTATTCTTTCTCCTTCTTTCTGTCTTTTCACATTCATAATGGACAGAATGAGCCTGGCAATCCCCCTAAAATGTTTGGTCGATCAGCTTTACAATGTGATGTCTACAAAGAGATATACCGCTATATGTGGGTGGTGTTTCTCAACAAAGTCTGTGTTCATGTGAATTGATGTGCTGTAATTCACATTATTTAAGGGTGGTAAATAAGGTAGGGTGATGACTTGTGTTGCTGACTACTAAACAGTGTTGGGAAGGTTACTTTAAAAATGTAATTCGTTACAGTTACAAGTTACAACGTTTAAAATGTAATAGTAGTGTAACTTTTTGAATTACTTTATCTGAGTAACGTAACTTATTACTTTTTGATTACTTTTTGATTACTTTTCAAATGTTTTCATGATTTTGTCCCCGTAAACATTTTTACTGGCAGTGTTGACCTTAAAAAAACACTGAACACTATTGAACCTTTCATTACATGAATATGAATTAGCATCACATCATATATATATATAAGATAATATAATAATAAACACCACAAGATCAGACTTCAAGCCACATTTTACTGTAAAATCAATCTGAGTTGTCATACAGATAATAGGTCACAGACTTTTTTCTTTCTTTCTTTTTTTTAAAGTGATACACTTTAACAGAAAGACCGGCATCCAACTGTGTAGAGAAATGGCAACAGGGATGTTTTGTAGGCTACGGTACACGAAACAGTTTTTTTTAAATATAGGCTGTTTTAGCAAGGTTTTACTGACAATATTAAGATGTAATTCAAATTGTAATTTTGAAAAAAATCAAAAGTACCTGTAATTGAATTACACATTTTTCTCCGGTAACTGTAATGTATTACTGTTACATTTATTTTGTAATTAAATTACGTAACTGAATTACATGTATTGCGTTACTCCCCAACACTGCTACTAAATCAATGGAAATCAGATGAACTGGCAGAGAAAATGAGTAATTACCCTATTTAGGGATTGTTTAGGATTTTAAGAGTAGTTCTTATTTGAATTTCCTTAACTTTGAAAAAGTACAACACCAACAATTACACTGAGAATTCATTTCGTTGAGTCACACCAAGAACAAAAAGTTCATTAGAGAAACTACAACAATTCCTTCCCACCCCTTACTTTTTTTGTGAGTGGTGTAACTAATGAGCCAATAATTAACTTTTTGCCTTTCCCTGCTTTTCTCTTTTTTCTTTTTTCACATCACTCTGTTCTCTTGTTTCATCCATCCATCTTTAAATCACCTCTCTTCCCTTATCTCTGCCCCCATTCTCAAACTCTCCCCGACTGTCAAACAGTCCGCACTCTCTGTGACTGACAGCCTAGGACACTCACTGCTTTAAAACTGAGCACTTTTTCATCTCACCCTCCACTGTTTTCTCTTTCTGTTTTTCTCTCACTCCCTTTCTCTCTATCTTTTTATCCCTGCCCCCCTCTCTCTTTCCCTCCTTCTCTCTCTCTCTTTCTCTCTCTCTCTCTCCTTTTCTGTGTTTGAATAGACCATCAGATGGGCTTGTGAGAACAGAGGACAGAATTAATTACAGCTCTCTGCCCATAGGCATTTCTCTTAAAGCGGTAGTTGAGAGAGGGTGATTGCGACAACTCCAGAATAACCTGTTAGAGATGGACCTGACTGGGCCTTGCACACCCAGCTTTGTGTGACCACTGAAACATTTAATTACCCTTTCCAAGTGAGGAGAATTGCGGCGGCCGAATCAAAAGTCTGCCATGCATAAAGCCCACTGATCAGTCTGTGTGTTTTTGTGTCTGTGTGTGTGAGAGAGAGAGAGAGAGAGAGAGAGAGAGGGAGTGTGTGTATGTGTTTTATATATGGTATGAGAAAGAGAGGGAGTGGGAGAGAGACAGAGACAGCGAGAGTGTGTGTGTATGTGTGTGTTTGGGGGCGTGGGTGCTAATTCCACAGTGCAGGAGTGGGCAATCAAAGCATGAACAAAATAAAAGGATTGATAAGGACTCTCCAGTGAGTTTGAGTGTGTTTGGGGAAGAGAGATGATGGTTATTTATGTTTCGTGCACAGGAGAAACAAAGCATATAGAAAGAAAAACCCTGTGAAAATCCGACTGATGCAATTCACACTTCCCTGTCTGGGATCCAGGCCTAGCACTGTGGGTGATTGGTGCTTGTGTGAGCCACTGAGGGGGTGTAATATGAAATGTTAGGCACAATACACCCTCTCCTCTTCAGCTCCCACTTTCCACTGCCATCCCCTCAACACACACACAGACAAAGACACACACACTTGCATGCACACAAGCACATACATACATAGTACCCCAACTTCCATCACTGACCACACAGTGCCCCCCACCCCCACCACACATACACACATACACACATGCACACGCACGCACACATACATACACACACACACACACACATGCACACGCGCACGCACACACAATCAGACACACAATCACCCACACATACGCACACTCTCAAATGATGTGGTACAAGTCTGTATATTAGGGTAAAATCAGTATTAATGTACCCCCAAAGGCTAATATTTGGACCTTAAGGTGTTGATGTGTACCTCTTCGGCTCTGGACAAGGTACAAACTAGTTGTAAAACAGTGGTAAAAGGTACAATTATGTGCCTTTGAGGGTACTGCCGGTGTGAAGCTTTGTACCCCTAAAAGCACACAAACACATAGATATACATTACCCAAATTGCCAACACTGCATGCCCAGTCCCCCAGCCCTGTGCCCCCCCCCCCCCAAACACACACACACACCCCAACTGCCATAACTGCTCCCCCGCAGCCCTCCACCACCAGCAGCAGCACCATTTTAGCCCCCGGGGCCCAGGGTGGTCCATGACAGCCGAGCAGATTTATAATTAAGCAGGCCCGGATTAAGGCACACACGGAATGAAGATTAATGAGCAGCCAGGCTGGGCCTGGGCAACCGAGCCAGGCCAGCAAGGCAGGAGTCATTAACCCTTCAGACGAGCCGGGCCTTCTGGACCCCACAGTACCGGGGGGAGGCCAGCAGGAACACCTCCCGTTATGCCACAGACTCCTCCTCCTCGCAGCCTATTAACCAGGCCTGCTGTCCCTTGTCTCCCTCTCTCTTGCACTGAGGGCAGTATTAATGGATTTATTTTCCCCTCGTGTTTCATCGCTGAATGGATGTCTGACTGGATAGGTTTTTGTCAGACTATATCAAAAAGCCTGTGGTATACTCCTGCACACACAACACATGTCACGAGTGCATAACATAAATATACAAGAATGGTGCCATCTTTGCCTATGTTTTTGTGACTGGTGCAAAGCGGCATGTTGGTGCATTAACAGAGCATGTGCAAAGTTCCAAATTCGCCAGAAATCCTTTACTGTGTTCTACTATTGTTTCATAATAAACTCCAGTTAAAAACTTTTCTAGAAGGACTGACACACATAGGAATCAACCTGGATACTGTGCACATGTCCAGTTTATAGCTATAGGCTATGCTTTGTTGTTAGCTTCCAGAAGCCAAGAATCACCAGCCTCTCGGCTAAACAGATCCCAAATGTGCGCCCTGAAGCAACAGGAGTATGCCTGGAGTACAGAGTACAGAAGTATGTGTAGCCATGTGCATCAAACTATACCACTAGCATAAGGTGGTTTTTGGTAGTTATATACACCAAAAGGCCTGAGGAACCACACATTAACTTGTCTAAGTGGATGAGGTAATCTGTTTTTCTTCGTTTATGAATTGAGCGTTAGAGGGATTTATTTCATGTTTAGAGGTGGCAAGCTTTAGACAGGAGGGCATATACTCCGAGTCATTATCTGAGCATAATAAAACTTTGCCACATTCCTCGCCACTAAAAATACCCTGGAAATATAAGCACAGAGAAAATTAGGCTTGCTATACCCTGATGAGCTCAGTGTGTTCTTTTTCTTTCTTTCTTTCTTTTTTGCTTCCTCTTCCTCGCCCGTTGCAAAATGAAACACAGAGTCAACCTCCAAGTACATTTCACAGAGTACTGAGCGCAAAGAAAGCAAAGAAGACTAAGAAGAAAAAAAATAAACTTCATTAAAGTCTGTGAGACGGCAAAGTGCTTTGGCATTTGGCTCCACGTCTATTTTTTCTCTCTCCTCTGTTTCTCTTCCCCCTCTTCCCCTTTTTGCCTTCTCTCATTGTGGTTATCTGCGCGGCATGTTGTGGCACTCCTGCACCATGTGTTGACTCACGAGCAGCTATAATGTGCGGAATAAAGTGCGGAACACCTGCTGGAGGAGATTACACCACCGACTGGCCACTCGGCTGTCTGAAAAAAAAAGCGGCATGTTGTCATTGCCATTGCCGTCTCCGTGCCACGCCGCACCGAGTCATGCCGCTTTGCCTCGCCCGTTGGCGCACGGTGCTGGGCTCATCGAGGCAGGTGTTAATGCGTGTGTAGGGACGCCGCCGGGCTGAGGGGTGACAGCTCCCAAAGCAGCAGCTCACAACAGTGCACGTCACCCACTCTTTCTCTCTCTCCTTCCCTCACTTTCTCGTCTGTTTCACACCCAAATTCACACCCAACCAGACCCACTGTGCTAGGAGAAACACACACACAAACTAGCAAAAGCACAGTTCCTCACATGCGTGCGCACACACACACACACACACACACACATAAAAGCACAAACACACTTCATTCTGTCTGTCCTCATTCTGTGAACAAAACAAAACACACACACACACACACACTCACTTGCAACTTAGGGTATACACTTTGCTCCCCCTACCCACTTGTCCTCTCCCTGTGTGTTCCTATGGCTCTTTTTGTCTTTCTCTGTCTCTTCCTCCTTGCCTCTTCCTCTACGACCAAAACAAAACCCTTATATTGTCCGGGGTACTCCCTAGACCATGTAACGCTGGGAGTATTAAGGAGCACGTTTGGCTGGACAGTCGTTTCATGTGTGCACTGACACGATGCAAATACGGGTCAGGCTCTGAGCTGCCTATGAACTACAACTGCAAGGCTCGCCCACTCCACCCCACCCCATCCCACCCTCTTTGCAACCCCTCGCTCACCCCCTTAGCATGCCCTTGCACCCTCTGCCAGTGATACTGTGCTTACAGTCTACATAATTGATAGGACACATTTGAAGGTGGAACACACAGGCTCCAAGGGTCACCAGGGGGGCGGGGGCTGCATTGTTTATGGGTTTTGTGGGGGGCAGAAAGACCAAAAAGAAAAACTTTGCTGAAGGTGAGACCTCCGAAGGTACCACTGGACACACACGTCTGCTCAAATTTTATTGGCAGGCAAACAGGCAAAGGCAGCGAGCAATGGGCAAATTCCAGTGCATGTGAACTTTGCTGTGGTGTGTGTGTGTCTGCGTGCTGAACCACCAACCAATGTGCCCAGAGTGCTGCTCATGGTATCACATTAGAGAAATCATTTTGTCAACTCATTAAATGAGCTTTAGTGTGTGTGTGTGTGCGCAGTGGCCTATGCTCATTGCCAGTCACCCATCAATGATTTTTAGAGCCCCACAGCGTTACATTGTGTTGTTTCTTTTTATTTATGTAAAAATCTGCACTGAAAACAGATTCCATTGCAAAAGCCATAAGATGGACAAAAGAAAAGTTTGTGTGTGTGAAGGAGAGTGTGTGTGTATCTGTGTGTGTGTGTGTGTGTGTGTGTGTGTGCGTACACCCTCATCACCACCATAAGCTCTTGAGAACTTTTAAGTCAATAGGCTTTACTGCTGAGCTCTGCACAATACAGCCATAAACCAAACTTGAGCCCTGATCAATCTCTTTTCTCTGAGCTTTTTTGATGTGCAAAGCAAATTCCCTGAAGGACAATACAGCTTGTCAAAACTGTGCGTCAGTAACCACAATCAAATAGACTATTAATGGCCTGTGTGTTCTTACCGGCCCTACAAGACCTGGTGTGCTCCTCAGATACCACAGCCACACACAAGTGTTGAAATACAGCTAATATTTGCACAGCTTAGCATAATTTAATAATATGATACCTTCCTTTCAACACCTTTCCATTGTTAAGCATGACACAACATGTATGTCTGAGCTAATGCCTTGTAGGTATTATGGGTGCTTTTAGGTGTCCTACCATAAGACAGTTTGACTGTTCTAGTCACTCTTCTACAGGCTTTTTCTCCCTTTCTGTCTCCGCTCCATCCACACATGTTATTATCCTCTAGCTAAGCAGCAGAGAAGCGAAAGGGGGATGAAAACGACATGGTACAAAAGAGACACTGTGTCGAGTTTGGCTGGGTCTCAGGCCCGAAAAGCAGGCCATTTGCATTCTTTAATTAGCTTCCCAGGCCCTCTGTGACTGGGACTGGAATGAGCGCCTGCCTGGCCTTGACCAACTCACTGTGCTGGAGATGCAGAAATAAACAATCTCAGGTAACAGGGTACATGAGTAGACATTATGTTTTAACTACTGCATAAACCACAAAAAGTTAAAGATTTGTGAATTAATTAATCATTAAAAATACATTAGGTATTAATGTTTAAGACATACTGAGTTGTAAATGATTTACTAATAAATCATGATTAAGGAATACCGGTGTATCAGACCTTAATTAATGCCAGGAATTGAAGTGTTAATGACATGGTAGGTTAGAATCTGCCATTGTGGATCAATTTCTATTGGTATACCAGACCTGAATTATTTATTTATTTATTACTTAGATATTTTTTCAAGCAGTACACTAGCTGCATAGATTTAAACAGGCTATGCTCTGGTAGCAGACACGCATCCATAGCGCTTCTCCATAGACTACACAAACGGATTTGGGGCACAGTGTTTAGGCCACTGCCTAAGGCCGCCTTCGTTCCAGTGACCAGGATCGGAGATGGCCCTGTCAGGCTCTGTGCAGGTCTCCGATGCTAAAATCACTCCGAGAGGAAATGGAGCAGATGCAGGGCTACAAGTGGGCTTAATAAATAGCCTGAACTGTCCCCTTCAAACATGAGACCTGGCTGGATGAGTAGTCTACATTGATAGACAGGGCCATCTCTGATCCTGGCAACCGGAACAAAGGTTTATACAGTAGTTAAAATATTAAGAAATGTATATTCATGTACCCTTATTGAAAGTGTTATGCAATCTCAAAAGAGTCTGATATTTTTAATTCTCCCTCTTTGAGCTTGGCACAGCTGCGCGCTCATGCATGGGCGTGAGCATACGCGAACTGTGATGCGAAGGAAGAGAGAGAAAAGGAGAGCAAGAAAGAGAGAGAGAAGAAAGAAAAAAGGAGGTCCGCTACAAGCAACTGCAAAGAGCCAAACATTGTGCAAAAGAGCAAGAGAGCTGAGAGCAAGAGCGAGAGAGAAAGAGAAAGAGAGAGTTAGTGGCCCATTTCCACTGCTGAGGGAGATGAACCCAGCAGCGATAAGGAGGGTGCTTCTTGGAAGGTGCCCTTTCCCTGTCGAGCTCAAAGTGGTGCGACAGCAGGCAGCGCTAGGAGACAGGGAGACCTAAACTAATGTGTTGACTGAGCGAGTGTCCAGTTTTTCCAGGAAAAAATGCCTTGGAAATATGGTTTGATGACAGCACGTGTCACACACCTTCGATCCACGTGGGGATTGTTAAACGGTCGCTGTTGAAATACCCACAGGTTGTGCTGCAGTTAGGACGTATGAATGTGGTGATGGTGTTACTGGCAGCCATGGATGTATCTCTCCTCCTCAGCCTTCTCTGTTGTCTCCTAGCTGTTCTTTCCTCTTGCAGTGCGTGGGTCCCTTCTGAGCTTTCACACACACACACACACGCACTGATGGTAACTTTTGTATACCACAGATGATTCTGGAGACTCAGTCAGCACGGTGGTTGGAGAATCAGGAAAAGGTTTTATTTTACATTGGTACCAATAGAGAGACACAAGTTTCAAGGTGTAGATTCACCCATATCTCTAACTTTAATCAGAGATGTTTACCAGTAAATACTCTTGGGTCAACAGGGGTGTAACCCCTTAGACCCACCCTAAATTAATATGCATTAGACAACTGTACATGGCAAAAGGCTTTGCTATAGCTTGGCTACAGTAGGGCTTATTGCCTATGGGTTCCAATCAATGTCTGTGTGCTAATTCAGGGAATGTGGCAGTTCCTGAGACGGCCAAATGAATGGGACAAACAATCAAGCTCACAATACACTGCTAACATCTCACCTCTTGAGGCAGAGACAAACATATTGCCAGTCCAAAGGAAACTGTCTTACAAACCTCTGATAGTTATAACAGTGAGAAAAATACAAAATAACTTAGGGATACAAGATAATAATAAAGAAATGTGTCATGTACAACATCCTTATTTTTATTCAGATTCCTTCAACACACACACACACACACACACACACACACACATGGGAGCGCGTACATGCATGCATGCATGCTGATGTATTACCATTCATAAACGCTTAACAATATAACTCAAAGCAACAAAATTATCTTAAAGCAATTGACTGTAAAACTGTAAATACATTACAACAAAAAGGTCACCATACATATTGATCAAAAACAAAAACAAATGTTACACAAGGTTCTAATGTTGTAATTTACTCGCCATCTTGCTCTCCCTCTCTGAAATGAACCATTAGGGAGACGTGTGGAGGTTGAAACCATGGCTATGGTGCCTCAGCAGCCTCCACCCCCACTACACCTCACCCCACTGCTTTGATCCCCAGCTACTCCACCTCTCAGCTGCCATCCTCTACGCTGCCGTCACTAACTAGCCCATCTTCATCTTGGAGCTCATCCTCATCCCTGTCTGTGCAGTTGGGGAGCAGTCTGAAGAGATCCTGACAGTGCATTAGTACTCTCCCATCGAAAAGGGGGGGGGGGTACAGAAAGACAGCAAGAAGGAGCAAAAGAGAGAGAGGGAAAAAGAAGGGGGAGAAGAGAGACAGACAGACAGGGAAGGAGGGATAAAGAGAAAGAAAGAGGGACCAAGACAGAAAGAGAGAGAGAAGAAAAGAAAGAGAGGGAGAGAGAAAGACCCCGAAGGTGAAGCAGAGTACATCCAACAGTGATCAGCGCTATAATTGAGGAAATGGCATGTTATCTCCTCTCCTACTCGGAGTTGCCCATGTGATATCCCACTCTCACTGCCCTCTCTCCCCACCCCTCTCTCCCCACACATTAGCAGATGTGTCAGCAGAGCCGTCCTGTCCCGTAGCCTGTGTGTCATCTAGTGTGGGGTGGAGGGAGGTATCAGGACAGGCCAAGCCATTCTGGGCTAAGCCAGGCCATCTCAGTCAGAACACCTCATCCCAAACTTCTCCTGACATCCTCTCCCAGGAGAGTACCACTCACTCATTCACTCACTCATCAAGAGAGCAGTTGAGGAACTCTGGGATAAGCAGCAGCAAGGAACGCTGAAAAAAAAACCACGCGACCCACTCTAACCCTTCCAGTGTCCCAAAGTAGGGAAAAGGAGATAGGAAGCAATGCTGATTTTCCAGTGTCTGTTTCTGAGGCACTGTGTCGAAGAGAGATATAAAGCAACCTCAGGTCAGGTAATAGCAAGCCTGCAAACACTTGCCACTTTAATCACATTACGTGTTATATCCATTGATGCACCTGTGTATGTTGCACATTCATCCAGTGATACAAATGGGCACTGCAGACGTACTAGTGGATATTAAGAGCTGGGGGAATGTTTTTTATGTAATTTTTCGTTGAAAAACAACATCCACGCATACAGCATTTTTCATGATTAACTGCTTGTTTTCAAATGCTTAAATAAGTGGCCTGCCAAACGTACCATTTCTTTTTCTTTTTTTTTCTTTTCCTTCACTCGCAATCAGTTTTCCTCAGCCTGAGAAACACCTAATCAACCACTGAATGCACAGTTGCAGGGTGAAAAAAGAGCTTCATTTCCTTACAGCAAAAAGTGCCGTTTTCAAATTGCAATCAGTGGCAGAGAAAGCAAAACAAAATGAATAGATTCATTTGGAATGCACATGACGGGTATGATGTCTGAGCAACACATTTGAGAGACATTTCCCTTTGGGCTGTGGCAGGCGACACATGAAATCAGCCAAGCTGGCGCATGGATATCCACTGTTCGACAAAGGTCTCTGGCAGTGGAATGGTATACCAATGCACCACCCACCCCAGCCACACCCCCACCCCGCACCCCGCCTTCCAAGAGTCTTGTGCTATCTGTTCAAGGAAAGTAATGATGTAACCCATTTTTTGTGTGCAGATGAAACAGACTGCCACATTTTTGTTATCTTTTGCAAACCACAAACACTTTTGTAGTCTGTCGCTCTCTTTCTCTCTCTCTCTCTCTCTCTCTCTCTGCATGTTGCCCTTTTTTTGTTAATAATCTGCCAATCAATCCTTTTGCATCTCTCCTTCTCCCTCCCTCCCTCTCTCCCTCCCTCTCTCCCTCCCTCTTTTCTACCCTGCTCTCCATGCCGGTTTTAATTTTTTGTTTTGTTTTCTGTTTTCTTGGTGGTGCGGGGATGTTGGTGATTGTAATTTGTGCACCAGCACCTTTAAAGTGATCTCTGCAAGAGAAGGGAAGAGGCTAAGGAGACAGAGAGAGAGAGAGAGAGAGAGAGAGAGAGAGAGAGAGAGAGAGAGAGAGAGAGAGAGAGAGAGAGAGAGAGAGAAAAAGAGAGAGAGAGAGGCACGGCTGCCACGAGAACAACTAAGGGGAACCAGAAGAGAAATTAAACAAACAGTTGTTGTGCTTTCAGAAGAAAAACAGCACATTTTTCAAGCACCTTGCATTGATTCTGGAAACACAATGTTCGATTCAACACTGTAAAAGCATCATGGGCTCTCTCTCATGGAGGATATGCCTGAGAGTGAAAAACACAGAGAGCAAGAGAGAGAAAGACACAGAGAGCAAGAGAGAGAAAGACAGAGAGAGAGGGGGGGGGGGGGGAGAGAGAGAGAGAGAGGAGGAGAGAGAATTAGAGAACTCTACCCAAGTCTGCCATCTAGTGGCAGATGCCAATATCACCCCAGAATAGTGAGAGCTTTACAAGAAGTCTACACATGACCTGATGCAACCACCAACTGCTCCTGTGCACTCCTCTCTCTCTTTCTCTCTATTTTCTCTTTCACGCACGCACGCACGCACACACACACCAACACACACACCACACATACACACACACACACACACACACACACACACACACACACACAAACACAGAGAGAGAGAGAGAGAGAGAGAGAGAGACTACTCTCAGGCTACACATGAGTCTGCTGACAAGCCAGTAGTGTTCCCAGGAGTGTCAGGTCCTTGTAATGTGGAGCACGCCTGAGAAAACAAACAAACACACACACATACATACACACACATACATACACATACACACAGACACACACACACACACACACACACACACACACACACACACACACACACACACAGGACAGAAAAAAGTGCAGTGACACAGCTGTATTAGGCAAGGTGCACTATGGGACTAAATCGGTGTCAAGGTTATTGTTTACCTTTTATCTCACTTCCCACATCCTCCTCCTCCGGTAGCTTCTCTTCTCTCCTTGCTAAAGGTCTCGTCTCTGAAACACAGACACCTCCTGTGATTATTTTGCTGCCTGTGGCAAACTGAAGGACTGTCTGGAGCCAAGGTCTCTTCTCTGGCCCTCTCTCTGCAAGCGCACCCACAGTCTGGAAATAGCATTGATGGATTACTAATAGGGCTGCTTTGGATGCAATGGGGCAGGCTGACTATAGAGGAATACCGGGAGAGAAAGAGAGAGAGAGAGAGAGAGACAGAGAGAGAGAGAGAGAAGAGAGAGAGAGAGAGAGAGAGAGAGAGAGAGAGAGAAAGGGTCTCTACATGATTCTCACACACACACAAACACACACACACACACACTCAGCGAATTAACATTTGAAGTGAATGTTGAGTGACTGGCATTTTATTCAGTACTTGCAAGTCATCACAACAAACCACACATATCTGAATGGAGAAATCTTAATTTGTTTTTCAGCTCAGATCCCACCGTGTGCGACCTCTGCTGTCTGTTCTTAGCTGGAAACTCCCAGAGGAAAATAGAGCCTTCATTAAAGTGTCAATGTGTAATCTGTAAAATCTCCGGGCCATATTTTGACACACAACTCCGCCACTAAACAAGCTTACAGCCATGCACATTGTGCCAAAAAACATGACCCTCATCTTGATGGTCTGTTATGGCACCCTGAGTGTGATTATGTTACCATAGAAACAAGGCAGTCGGTCATTTGTCATACTTAATACCTCCATATGTGTCAAATTAATCACCACTCAGAATCAGGAGGTGTTTGTGCTTCACAACTACAACCCACTGTATGTAAAAATACAACCCACTGTATGTATGTTTTTGCAGTAACCTTTTTTTATGTCTTAAATAAATAAGTGAAATCAATGTGTGCCTTTTGTATTCCTGGTAAGGCCTTATCACCATTCTTTTTCTTCACTTCAGCTCAGGGTCAAACATGTCAACATTCCAGTAGTATCATCACCTGTCAACAGATGCCCATGAGCGTGTACGGTTTCTGAAAACCCAGAACTTCCTAGTTGACCTTGAATACATATATGGGCAAAGAAATCAAACTCAGCCAAAAGGACAGGCACATCCATAAGTATGTGTGTCCTCTACTTTGGATGCTATGAGCGTTTGTGCTTTGCCTCCACCCTCTACATCACAAAGTCCCTGCAGTGGACTGATCAGCAATCAATCACCCTGATATCTGTAATAGAGACGTTATCTGGTCACTTCGGCTCCACAAGGGGCGAAAAAAAGAAGAAGTCGATAACTATAACGAATGCACATACATTATTCATGCTTGCTGCATCCCCACATCTTCTTTTTTGTTGTTTTTTTTTAAGACTCAGCTTCTATAAATAAACACGTCCTCCCCACAATTGCGGATAATTTGAGCCTCGCCGCTCGCGCATCTGAGTTGACCCACGCTGGAATAGCGATGGTGATGTGACACGTGTTGTTATTTGCGTCGTATCGTGCCAGACCCTATTGCTAACACAAACACACACGCACAACATGTAAACACATACCCACATACAGATACACATACACACACACACACACACACACACATCCAAACACCCCCTTCCAACACATCCCTCCCCCACACACTTTATGTCTGTTTCCTCCTTCCTCATGGTTGTGCCTCTCTCTGTGAACTTTGCGGCGCGCCTGCTTCTCCGCTTCCACCCGTGTGGGGATTGGAGGCCATTTCACAAATGAGCCTTTCATCTCCTTGCGCGGAGTAATTAACCGTTGTTTAATGGTGGGCTCCTACGTGCTGCATTATCGACCACACACATTCACTGCCGCCGCCGCTCCCGACACCGCTACCGCCTTTCACACAAGCGAACCGGGAGCACAAGACAAAGAGACCTGCCTCACTGAGAAAGTGTTGTTTTGGTTTTCCCCGACAAGCCAACAGAGCCTGCACACTTGTAAATTGTGTGTGTGTGTGTTTGTTTTTGTGTGTGTGTGTGTGGAGGCATGTGTGTGTGTGTGTGTGTGTGTGTGTGTGTGTGTGTGTGTGTGTGTGTGTGTGTGTGTATGCGTGTGTGTGTCTGTGTGTGTAGGCATATATGTGTGTGTGTGTATTTGTGTGTGTGTGTCTGTGTGTGTCAGCATGTGTGTGTACTGTAGCTGTGTGTGTGTGTATGTGTGTGTGTAGCTGTGTGTGTAGGTGTGTGTGTAGGTGTGTGTGTAGGTATGTATGTGTGTTTTGTCAGCCCTCAGTTTTGTTTGCCTATAGCTCATAATATCCCTGGATTTCTCTGTCCCCCTCCGTCTCTCTGTAACTCGCTCTCTGTCTGTCTCTTTGTCTGCTTTCTTTCTCTCTCTTTTCCACTATCTCATTCTCTCTCTCTCCCTCTCTCTGTCTTTAATTTGCTCTGTCTGTCTCTGAGGCTTCTATTTTTTTCTCCCTCTTCGATTCTTCCCATTCTCTCTCTCTGCCTCTCTGTCCTTCTCTCCTTGTCTTCCTCTCCCTCCCTCTCTCTCTCTTTCTGCCTTGCCCCCTTTCCCTGCGTCGGCCGTGGAATGTTAATGCTCTCTCACATTGTGATGTCCCTCAAGCACTTGGTCTGTGTGAGTGTTGCTGAGCGGAATGTTAAATGCGCAACACCACGAGCGTCACAGGATGCCACCTTAGGCTTATTGCCACCCTGTGTGTGTGTGTGTGTGTGTGTGTGTGTGTGTGTGTGTGTGTGTGTGCGTGTGTCGTGCGTGTGTGTGTGTGTGTGTCGTGTGTGTGTGTGTGTGTGTGCGTGTGTGTGTGCGTGTGTTTGTGTCCCCAAAAGTGACTGCTCCACTCTATCACATATTATTAAACCTGTCCTGATGACACGTGTTAATGTTTGGCTCTGTAGAATGAGAAAGAGTTCCTTGTGTATGACCTGTCTGTGTATGTGTGTGTGTTTGTGTGTTTTTCAATGTTGGTCCTTCTGAAGGCCTTCCAAGCTGCAAGGATCTTTACTGCAGCACCTGATGAGAGAATTGTTCTCTGTCTTCCCCTTGCGCTTTCCTCAATAAGTGATCTCACACAAAATATGCTATTGTTTTAGTGTAAAGATTATTTTGTTGTTAAGGCTGTTTGATGCACTTTGCTTGCTCTGCACCTCCCCCCCCCCACCACCACCACCACCCCACCCCACCCCCATCACCATGCATTGAGAAGTGAAGGAAACCAACCAAAAAAAGAGGGGATAAAAAGAAATGCATGGACTGGGACCAAAGGAGGAAGTATACCAGATTGCCAAGCTTTAATGAAACAGGTGTCTGTGTCAGCAGTCTCCTGCTAACTCGCAACTCTCAGCTAATCAGCATGGCAAGCTACACCATGTGCATCGCTCATCGGAACTTCATTTGCAACTTTTTTTTCTTTTTCTCTTCCAGCGTGCACTCCTCTCTTGGAGCCTGTCAGAGCAGGAACTTGGAGGTAAATGATGCATTTATATCCATAATGATCTTTGGGCCTGCCATACAACAATCTGATTACCTACCCCCCCCCCCCCCCCCCCCCAACCCCCAACCCCCAACCGAAGAAAATGCCCTCAATCTCTTTAGTGCGCCTTTTGGGCTATGGAAGACACGCAGTATGCTGTGGCTTTTGCCCACAAGTTCTTGAATGATCAGGGGACGTATACAGCACAGCAGCTGGCCAAATATTTGATTTAAACTCCAAATTCAGTGTTTGTGAAGCTGTAACTGCAACGGTTAGACACTAACAATGGTAGTGTAATTGGCTTGCTATCTATAATGGGGATAATTACCTATGAGCAGATCAGATACAACATCAGTTAAGTTCATTTTTATGGATATTACTAAATTGTGTATTTAAATTGGTTAATTCGGGTAAACAATAATCCAGTTTGGGTTATCATGTACAAAGTACATGAGAAGTAATAAAAAAGTCAAATTGAGTTTCACATAATTTTCAGGAATTAATTGAAATGGTTTTTAAATTACATATATTACCAGTAAAACAGTAACTTGTTTATTGCATAACAGATTAAACTGATCTTTTATTACCTAAGAGTGAAAAGATGTCTATGGGCCACACCTAAGACTTTATTCTGTAAACAACACCAAATATAACCTTCAACTGTCTCACCACCAAGATAATGCATGCATTATTCATGTAATTGCATTGATTCTTGTCTCTGTCTCTGTCTCTGTCTCTCTCTCTCTCTCTCTCTCTCTCTCTCTCTCTCTCTCTCTATCTATCTATCTATCTATCTATCTGTCTATCTGTCTGTCTGTCTGTCTGTCTGTATCTATCTATCTATCTATCTATCTATCTATCTATCTATCTATCTATCTATCTATCTGTCTGTCTGTCTGTCTGTCTGTCTCTATCTATCTATCTATCTATCTATCTATCTATCTATCTATCTATCGATAGCAACTTTGTGTCAGTCTCTGTAAGGAGGAAATTGCATCAACATGCAATGACCGCCTGTTAAGGGAAAAAAAAACACTGCCCCCGACTGTGAAGCCTCCTCAGCCAAAGTTGTTTGGTAGAAAACACAGGACTAATTTGGGTTAGAGGGGGATTAGCCCCTGTGATAACAGGAAAATGTAGAAGAATTAAAATGCAAATAGGAGGGCGAAAGGGCTCAAAAGGAAAGGGGAGACATAAGAAATAGGAGACTGTGAACTGCTGAGAGGCAAAAAGCTTTTTCCCCATACCACGTCTTTTCATTGTGACTATCCCCTCTTCTTTAAAGAAAATAGCTGCTCTAAACATATACTTACTCAAACACACATGATGAACCACCGTGCACACACACACACACACACACACACACACACTAACACACACACACTAACACTAACACACACTAACACTAACACACTAACACACACACACACACACACACACACACACACACACACACACACACAAACGTAATTATAAACCCATGCAAGGAAAATTAAATTGGAGGGACTAAAACACATAGGGGCCATTTTGAGTGCTCTCCCTCTTTCTCTGCCACACACATACACACAGTCTAGGAATTAGCAGACTCATTTTAAACCTCACCCCTGGCTAAAAGCACTGCAGTATACTATATTATAATAATATTATTTCTGAATTTTTAGGATGTCGAAAGATCACGGAAAGATCATCTCTCGTCTCTCAAATGTTTCTTTTATTTGGGTTTTTCAGCAAAGTCCCTGTGCAAGGACAGGATGAGGATAAGGGTGCTCACATAAAACGTAAAAAAATCTTTGATGGTACCATCAGGGGAAAAATAAACAACACTTGACTGCGTCATTGACCTTAGCATTTTACAATAAATAAGAAAGAATTTTGAGCTGTGGATTGTGTGTATTGTGAAAAGAAACGGGCCAGGGACTCTCTTTTGACCCAAAGTCCTCCACACATTTTGCTTATTCACTGTTTTTTCTATACAATATATAATATATAATATAATACAGTATATATTGTTGTTGTTGACAGTAGATGAATTAAAAGCCTTTTGAGAGGCCACTGTGACCTCAGAAACAGAGCCTATCTGATCCGTAGTTACACAGGACAATACCTCTCTCACCCAATCACTGGGTATGACCCTAGAAGGTCGATCAAACTGTAAGATTCACATTCCAAAGCATCACCTTGTGCCTTCATTGTCAGGCATAAGAAGAAAAAACAGAAGAGAACTGATACAGGTGCCCTTTTTGCGTCACAGTTTTTTCGTGTGACTTGATTGACAATTCTCACACCGCCGTGTTTCAGATTGATAGCTAAAGATTAATGGCGTTTGGCAAAGCGTGTGTCTGTCTTGCCTGCCTGGCCCTATGCTGGTGTTTCCGCATATAGGTAGGAGTTGACGTGAGGGCCGTGACAGTATCGGGCCTCTCCCGTGTATGATGAAGGGGATTAAGTCACATATGGGCCATGCTTGACATCTAGCTGCATCTGTCAGCCAGAGGAGTGACAGATGTGTTTATGACACCTCAGACACCCTCACTCACTCACTCATTCTCTCTATCTCTCTATCTCTTTCTCCCTTTCTCTCCCCCTCCCTTAGCATCTTTCCTGTTAGTACATCTCCCTCTCTTTCTCTTCCTTCATTTCTATTCTATTTTATGACACCTTAGACTCCCTCACTCCCTCACTCTCTCTCTTTCTCCCTTTCTCTCTCCCCCTCCCTCACTGTCTTTCCTGTTTGAGGATATCCCTTTCTCTTTCTTTCTCCATTTCTACTCTGAGGACTGTTATTCTCTACTGTTTACCTCTCTCCCTCGCTTTCTCTCTCTCTCTGTCTTTCTGTCTGTCTTCTGTCTTTGCCCTACTCTACTCTGAATAGTGTTGCTTGCTTCTGCTTTCTGTCTTTCTTCTTTTTCATGCCTTTAGTAAGGACCATCTTTCTATTCATTCTGTTGCTTCACCATCGTTCTGTCAGACTCTTTTCTTTCCCTCTCCTTTTCTTTCCCATTCTTTCCCAGATATGTTATGTGAGGAGCTATATACCTTTCCCTCTTTTGTGAAGAGCATTTTTTTCTTTCTTTGTAAAGAGCACTTTTTTCTTTGTGCCCTCCTTCCTTTGTCTTTCTTTCCTTTTGTCTTGTTAGGGCCTCTGTTTTCCATGCGTAGCGAATGGCTTTGTTTATGATTAGCCATTCTGGAGAACAAAAAAATAAAATGGCCTGTTGGCTTTTGTTTGTAATTGTGAACTTGGCACATATAAATACCTCTTCACTTCTTTATTTACTTTTGTGCAATTAAGTTTTTTCTTCTACTTCAGTTAAAGGTGAAGATCTCTGTCTCAACAGTGCATAGAAATTCACTAGCAAACACAAAAGGAGAAGAATAAGCAAGTCTGAGGCTGAACTAAAGGGATGCTATCAGAAAATGGAAGTGGAGACACATGATAATGGCAGTCTGGAAGGAACAGACTACACAATGCTAACAAGTTAAACAAACAATGAAATAAACAAACAAGGAGAAAGACAAGAAAAAAAATCCTGTTGGTCACAGGTCAATACTATTGATTTCAGCTTCTTAACCAAGATTGTTCTTCCATCAAATGCGTTAATGTAACCTACTCAAAGCCACTTGAAAGGTCAAACCAGGCAGCCAGTTGTGTAGTCACTGTTTCATCTGGATGTACCATTTTAAACCTCACTGATGCCAACTGAACCAAATAAATATTACTGTAGACTGACACACAAAAGTTACAGCATTCAATTTTCAAATAAACAAAAATGAGTAACACTGAGGGATAAACTAATGATTTATCCTGATACACAAAGCAGTGTTAAAACACTTTTGATAGATTCTTCAGGATGAATCTTATTTAGTTGCATCTCTTTTACCCAAGTAATTGGATCATTCATGTGAATCAATGCACCAGGTGTTCTCCAGTGCCTTGATAGGGTCTCTTTTTTGTTTGTTGGTGCACTCTACCTGGAAGCAAAAACTGGGCACATTCCTTGAAGTGCCAAAAGCGTTGCTTTCCAAAATTGTGAAGACTGTGAAAACTGAAAAGTGGAAACTGTAGTCCTTCTTAAGATCTATAATTATCACCTTTACACCATGAAATATTTCTAAGATATCAACAAATTAATTTTTTAAAAGGTCATTTAAAGCGTATGATTAAGGCACAGTCTCATAAGCGATAACCAGCGATTAAAAGGAATTTTCTGTTGGCAAAAGCATTACATGCGGCAGTTCTCCAAATAATTGCTTCTAGTCTCATTTAATTGGTTTGGTGAGCACAAGGGTTGCTTTGCCAAGTCCTGCACTGCAAGGCTGTGGAATTCAGATTTCAGTTTAAAGTCTTGAACAACAGATAGGGACACTTGCCGTTTCTTTGAGGAGTTTGGCCGGAAGTCGACAGCTACAAGAGAGCCATCTTTGTCAGAGGAGAGGCACGAACAAAAACAAACGCCCAATTCACCAGAGCATGACTTTACATAGAAATGTAACAATTGATATTGCAGCAAGCCACTGGGCGACATTACACGCGAATCAATAACCATCACACTCTGTACTTTTTAATTTGTTTCCCTGCTCCCTCCCTTATCTCTGCAGCCAGGCACATTAATCGAGTTTTCAGTGAGTCAGACCCGACTGTTGTTTTCTTTTCTTTTTTCTTCATCCTGTCTTTTTTCTTTGTAAATTTCCACCTGTATCACTTCTGACATTGTTTTTGTTTTGTCTGAGTAGTTGTCGGCTATGGATCTGAAATGGATATGAGAGAAGTTGTATCAGTCCTGATGCGGGGAGTTTTGGGCGGGGGGGGGGCGGAGGGGGATAAACAACTAATTTTCTGGGAGACTTCTTCGCCCTAAAAGCCCCTTGAGCAGCCTCTGACAGGGGAAGGTAAATCGACTGACTATGGATGACATCCAAATCATCTGACCGGTTTAAGATGAAGCAAGAGAGCGTGCGAGAGAGAGAGAGAGAGAGAGAGAGAGACGGACAGAGAGAGAGAAAGCAGGAAAGAGAGGAGAGCTAACCCCCTGTGGCTATATTCACAGTGGCATACTAATGGTTTCCTATTCTCCTGTATTCCACCTTTCCATGTAATGGTCTTGACACTGAGCCAGAGAAACACCATACAATATATCCTTTCCCCTCTCCTCCTCCTCTTCTTTTTTCCTTCTTCTTCTCCTTCTTCTCTTCTCCCTCTGCCCTTCTGATCTTCTTTCCTTCTTTCTCCTCCTGCTAGAGTCAGAGTTAGATCGCTTGACACATCCCGGATGCTGGGGGAGTGAGTGCAATCATGGGAATTGTCCAATCCAGATCAATAGCTGGCAGGAAGCTGCACTTGTCAGGCTAGCAGCAGAAGGGTGTGTCACTGCACTTGAGGGGTTGAGGGATGGTTAAGGCCTGTCAGTACTACTAGGCCTGTCTTCTTTTTTTCCCTCTCCTCCTCCTCTTCTTCCTCTCCTCTTCCTCATCTCCTCTTCCTCCTCCTACTGTTCCTTCCTCTCCTTCTTCTTTTAAATTTATTTTTTCTTTTTTTTCCTCTCTTGGCTACCATGCAGCACCTGGTCTATGTCCTGGTATTATAACCACACATGTGGTCAGCTCAGTTGACAAGCTGTCACTGCAATTTATCCCCCTTTTTCCTTTAGAGGATACCTGCCCAAAATACATAAATTAATAAATAAATAAGACCCCCCCCCCCCCCACACACACACACACACACACACACACACATTCCCCCTGGTGAATTGCCAAGTGACAGCTGGCCTGAAGGGGAATGCAAATCACAAGGTCAGTTATTAAATTTCGAGGGGGGTGGTTGGGGTTGATATCCTCAGTGTGGTAGGTGTCTCATGGCCAACAGTAATGTGTTTAAATAAAAAAAGAGACTTAAGTGTTGTTTTTAATTAATTCTATCTTGACACGCTACTGTTTTGCCGAGCAGGGAGATGAAGAGACCGCAAGGGCTGTGCGCCAGCTCGTTTATTTTTGTACTGTCCCTCAGAGCAAATGCTGTCTCTGAGAGATGCTACGCTAGTGGGACCCTTTTTTAAGATTCTTTTTTGTCCAAAAAGGTAATTAAAAACTCTACACACAAAGACATGGTGGAATTGGAGGCATTGTACTTTGTGAACAAATCTGAACATTAATTAAAAAAGTGTTTGCACTTGGTCGAGTTGTAGTTGTCCATCTTATGGCTGAGTGGTGTTATGGGAAAAAACCTGCCATTTACATAGAGTATTTTTCTATATGATTGCCTAGGGTGATACTCTGTAATGTACATCAGCAGCCTGCCTTAAATAACAGACGTCTGACTGTCACAATTAACCAAATTTTATCAGAGCATCAGAATTCAAAAATATTACTGAATAAGTTAGTCGCACACCTTCAAAATGAAATGCTGCATTGCCCTTAATTTAAAACACATATTGTTGGTATGAGCAAAATGTGATGTTGCACACTTTAGCTGCTGGAAAAATGTGTCGGGGCAGATAGATTTGCCTTCTGAGTCCAACTGTCACTGTGTTTTGAGTGGGAAAGTTATAATGGATAGGCAAGGCAAATTATTCCACAAGTGATGTTCTGGTGTGACATACCCAGATGGATGCCATTTACTTTGGAGAATTATTTAGCTTTCATTTTTTGGGGACAGTAAGACTGTCACTAAAGTTTCACTCAACAAAACAGCTTTACATTCATGGTGGCATTATACACTGATAAAACCATACACTGATGATTCCCCTAAATCAGCGAATCACCGTCCTATTTGTAGGTTTGAGAAACTGCAATTATGAGCTTAGCCAACTGTGTTTTTTCTCTGCTACCACCAACATAGAATCTGCTCAGACAAGATAAGTGTGGGCCTTGTCATTATGGGAGACACTCATCTTCCAGAGTCTGTGATAATGGGGTTGCCAAGGCCTTTGCTCATTAAACAACCTTTGTTTAGTGTGTGTGCGTGTGCGTGTGCATGTGCGTGTGCGTGTGCGTGTGTGTGTGTGTGTGTGTGTGTGTGTGTGTGTGTGTGTGTGTGTGTGCGTGTGTGTGTGTGTTTGCCTGTTTCTTTTCACTGTTATGGGGTGATTAGGTTTTTTTTTTTTTCAAAAAAAGAAGAGGAGGAAGAAATCACTGGTGCAGTTTGTCTTCTCAAGACAACTGCTACAAGGAACCCTCACAAAGCAATTGCATACACATAAAGAAACCGTTCCTGAAAATAAAACTCACTAAGCATAAATGCATCAAAAATGCATTTGCGTATTTGGCTAAAAGCTGTGCAGAGCATTTTTCTATCCATTCTTTTATGTTCTATACTGTCACACTCAATTGATCAGTTCTCTCTCTCTTTCTGTTTCTCCTTTTCTGTCTTTCTCTTTATTTCTTTTTTACTCCATCTCTTTCTTTCTCTCTCTTTCCTCTCTTTCTATCTCACTATCTCTATCCTTGCCTTTTTCTCTTTTCTGCTCCAGACCAGGATAACTTGCATGTTCAAGGTCAGTTGGTTTCTAATTACTTTGAAACTCTGCAGTTTGTTTCTGTGGACTAGTGAAAACGGGAATCACTGTCTCTTCATGAATGGAATCTGTTTTTTTTTTGGTGGGGGCACAAGTCATTTGCTCGTGGGCCTAATCCTTCCCCTTAGCTGGAATTTGAAGTTGTCACAAGTCAAAGAGGCTTTGAATACTAAATGATAGGATTATGAAGTGTGTGTATGTGTGTGTGTGTTGGGTGGGGGTGGGGCGGGGGGGGTCGACGTTGGGAGCCACACAGGCCATAATTCCTGTGAAACCCTGAGCAACAGCCTAAGGGGGGGAATACATGACAGAAACGAGAATAGACTTCTCAATGAACACCTGCCATTTGTCTATTGGGATGTATCCTCATCTCTCCCTCATGCCCCATGCCATTCCATCGAATTTTTTTTCTTTTTTCTTTTTTCTTTCCTTTTCTCTTTCTTTCTTTTTTTCTTTCTTTCTCTTGTGCCTTCAAAAATACCACAATGGGAAAAGCGCTGGCCAGTAGATGAGATTAGACATATAAGTCATCATTTGGGCCAAGGCCTGCAATGACCAAAGGCCTTCCCTTGGCTGCTGACATATTTCTTCCAGCTGCCTAAGAGAACATCCAATCCACTCCCCTTCTAACTCCTGACACACACCCGCATACACACACACACACACACACACACACACACACGCATACACACACACACACACACACACACACACACACACACACACACATACACACACACACACACACACACACACACACACACACACACATACACCTTTCACAACTCCCTCCCACACAAACACTCCAATGCATATCTATTTTACCAAAGCCCTCCACATACACACACCTACACTATCTCTCTTTCTCTCTCTCTCTCTCTCTCTCTCACACACACACACACACACACACACACAAACACACACACACACACACACACACATATCACTTCCACAGCCTTCATTCCCCTCCAACCACACACACACATACACACACACATACACACACAGAGACACTCTCACACCCACCATCTCTTTGAGGTTCAGGAAAGAGGCTCAGCAGAACCAATCCCACCCAGCCCAGCCAAGAGCGAAACCCCTCCACCCCCCTACTGCCCACAAATTTCATCCCAGCCCCTCATCCCACCCCATCCCACCCCACCTCTGCCCCTCACTCTGTCTTCCCATGGCCTACGGTGGCCCACACCATTACAGCTTCCATCTGAACATAGATTGCAGTGAAATTTGGAGGAGGTTGTCTACTTGGATGAGAAGAGAAGAGAAGAGAAGAGAAGAGAAGAGAAGAGAAGAGAAGAGAAGAGAAGAGAAGAGAAGAGAAGAAAAAAACAGTATGAAGAAGAAGGAATGCTGAACAGAGGCTTTGCCCTTTGAAATGCTGCATGCTTTTTTAAAACCTAAAAATGAATACCTGTGATTTCGTATTTATCTTGATTTGTTTTTTTTACCTGATGAAAGGGCAACTAAGCTGTTTTAAATTTCTTTTTTTCTATATAACTTATAAACATTCCTTGATTTTGTATTCAACTGTGAGAACTTACAAAACTCCCCTTTAGTGTTAAATCATGCCATTGTGGAATAAATGGACTTTTGATTAGCAAATCATTTGGATCTGCGGTAAAAGAACATGCTAGATTTAGTTGTCTATGTTTTTTTATTTATTTATTATAGTTTTAGGGAATTTCAAAAGGGCTTCCATGGAGCAATGCAGCCTGCAGCCTGTCTCCATGGGGTGGAGGTGGGTTGGGCAAGAGGGTGGTGGTGGAGGTTAAACTGCAGCAATTTCATTAGCCCTTGTGTTGAGCGCAGACGGCCTCACAGATAGCCCCTCAGTCCACCGCAGAGAGCCTTTAAGAGATTCACCCATGCGGCTCCACAGCAGACCTGCTGTTTAGCCCGTATACACACACATGCTGCTAATGTCGGAGGCTATTGTGGCATTACAGTGTGTGTGTGTGTGTGTGTGTGTGTGTGTGTGTGTGTGTGTGTGTGTGTGCGTGTGTGCATGTGTGTGTGTCCTCTATTGTGTGAAGCAGAGGCTTAGACTAACTTTAAATCATTGGCAGCACACTTCTTTGAAAAGGGAGTTTTTTCTCACTAAAATGCACACATACACACACACACACACACCACATCAACACACACAAAATTTCCCTAAAAAGCATACTCACACACACACACACACACACACACACACACACACACATTGGCACTGTGGTGCTGCAGGGATGGGTAGACATATTAAAAGGTTTAAGACCACTTTGATACCAGCCCATGTGTGTGTGTGTGTTTCTGTGTGTGTGTGTGAGTGTGTCTGTGTGTCTGTGTGTGTGCCGCATGCATGTTTGTGTCTGTGGGAAGCAACAGTGGTTTAGAGTGGATGGGGGACTAATGAGGGTTCATAATGAGGACATTTTGTTCAGAGAAGCTACGGAGGTCAGCCAGCAGATTAATCAGAAGGGAGAGATATGCTACAGTAGCCATCCAGCAGAATTCTTTTATGTGTCCACTTGCCATCCGTGTGTGTGTGTGTGTGTGTGTGTGTGTGTGTGTGTGTGTGTGTGTGTGTGTGTGTGTGTGTGCGTGTGCATGTGTGTGTGTCCTCTATTGTAAGTGGCTGTGGATAAAAGGTAATGTAATGTGTGTATCTATATTGTGTAACTGATGTGTTTGTGTGTGAGGGTTACATGTACTGGTGCATTAGTGTGAGTCGAATATGTTAATATATGCAAATAGGTGTGTTTGTGTGCTTAAGTTTGTATGACTGGATATTTGTGTGGTGTGTGTGTGTGTGAGTGTGTGTATGTGTGCGTGTAAGCAAATATATTACACTTATCTGCATGGTAGTTTGTAAAGAGCATGGCAAACATACATCCACGGAAGCATGAGGCATATAAAAACACAATAGCATGACCTTCAAGGTTGCTTTTCAGTCATAAATACCTTCTTTGTTTTTCAAGGAATCACCCCACAACACTAGTGTGTGTGTGTGTGTGCGCGCGTGCACGCGTGTGTGTTTGTTTGTTTGTGTATTTTATATACACATAACCCTTGCTATGCTTTCATGCCAATCAGTGTTAACTGTTATTTCTTATTCAAACCAAAAGGGACACCTACTATTTGTGTTTTAAGCAGGAGCATGCACAGTAGTTCATGTCACCCTTGAAATTGACCTGTCAGTCAGCTAGTAATGGAACCAACATGAAATAAGACCTTTCATATAGCCCAGGACACCAGGGTCTCACTAAGATGGCTTGGAGGCAGTTATCAGTCTCTGTAAATGTGAGTTCTATGGACCACAGGTATATGCATTGGACAAAAGCACATGAACATTTTTTACTTTACTTACATTCATTTATTGAGACGTTGTAGTTAATATTTTTAAGATCACACTTGTTATTTCTTTTTATGTAATGCTAGGTTTTGGGATACACTTTATTTATGTATATGCTCACAGCATATTTTACCAAAGAATACATCCTTTGACAATAGCCTAATGGCTACCTGTCTTCATGTTCTGTTTTGGACACCAGCAAAGGCCACAGAATTGGACATTCCATTTGATGTCCCAGAGAATAGCTAAAGAGAGTTTTTTGAATGAATGTTGCTCTATGGTGTCTGACTGACTGCAACACATTTTTCCTCTTATGTATTTGAGCTATATAGTTCAGACACCGGTTTGCTTATCTTTTGCAGGTGAAACCATGTACCCTATCATGACACCACAAGGAATTTCATTATAGCACTAGTGATAGCAGTAGTGACGATTGAAACTGTTTTAGTTTCGCTTAGTATTACTTAAGCGTTTTTAGAATCATATGTAACTTAGGTCTTTTTGCGCAGTCCATGCCCAGGCTCAAACCCGCAACCTCACACCAACGTCTGGTTTGGGAGATGAATACGCTACCAAGTGAGCTGAACGCTGGGCTATTAGGTAACTTAGTAGAGTATCCTTTTAAAGTGTTGAGAGGGCGGTTTACCAACTTGCTTGCATCTCTTACGCATACATTCTCTAAATACACATAATCTTTCTTTTTTTCTTTTTATAAGTCCTTTGAGTATCACCTTGTAGGTTTTACAGTGTCTTTACAGTGACCTCCCTTTTGGACAGTCCAAAAGAGAGCAAAAAATAAAGAAAAAAACTTTAGAGGACTTTGGGGTAAGGCAAGGGTCTGTCACATACTCAAATATGCATAGAGTGCAATCATGGGGGTTAGAATATGCATGGACCTCAAGAAGCCGACGTCTAAAATTAGTGACAGGCTGAATAATAACGGCTTGCTCATGCGTAGCGGCTGAATAAATACATGTGTCTTTAGTTAAGTCGCTGACATGGTGGGGAGGTGACAGCAGGTCTCGGCGGGGGGCCTCTGTGTTGGCCCTCTGTCCACGCTCTTGTCCAGGCCCTTGTACCCCCAGCCGAGGAGATTATATAATCAGGCATTAACCACATGCGCGCACAGGCAGGCAACTTGCAGCTTTATCAACACAAACAAGTATGCGCGCACACACACACACACACACACACACACACACACACCACAGACAAACAACCCTAAGCACACATACAAGCAGACACACATACAGCAATATGAGTAGGTATGTGTTTTATGAAAATATACATGTGCGTGCACACATACACACACATACGTAGCAAAACAAGCATGTTTCTCACCTTCAAATCCTTGCATATCAGAGCACCACACCCACACTACAGCCACATACACACTAGCCTGCACACACTTTTTACCTACAAAGACATGGATTCTAGTAAACAACTAGAATGTGTCCCACTGGCCCTCATCTACACACACACACACACACACACACACACACACACACACACACCACATACACACACACACACACACACACACACACACACACACACACACACTGACACACACACACATACACACATACACATACTGAAACAAAAATATCTCGGGCCTACACATACTTGCATATCATACCACAAAGCTCACATCACACACACACAAACACACACACACACAAACACACAGACCAGCCCATGCACTCTTTCAACCACAAAAACAAACCACAAATAGAAGTGTCCCTCACATATACACCTGCCCCCACATACAAACAAACCACAGACTCACAGAAACGTACACACACACACACACACACACACACACACCTCTAACACATCTCTGGAGGCAGCCGCCTGTATCAACACAGCTGTGCAGGGAGGAAGAGAGAATAGTGGGTGACAAGAGATGGGGGTGAGTGTGAGGGGATGTGGTGGATGTGTCTGCCCGCATCAGTGCTGGGTGTGAGATAGCTGCAGCACCAGGGACAGTGGCACACACACACACACAAATGCATGCACTCAGGCACACACACACACACACACACACACACACACACACACACACACACACACACACATGCAGACTCACACACAAAACAGACACAACACAGACATAGACACACACCCACAAACTCACACACAAACACACATACGCACATACATAAACACATATACACACAAACACACGCGCAAGCTATACACACACATACATGCACACACACACACACACCCTCACACACACACACACACACATATACACACACACACACACACAGGGCCTGCTTCTGTTCACTGCTGCGGGCCAAGCCAAGGAGCAGACGGCAGCGAGTGTAATGCTGATTAATGTCCAATGTTTTCCCTGTCATTTTTCTTGCCCTTTCTCCCTTTTGCTTCCATTTCTCAAGCATAATAATTTCTTGCTTATTGCTCAATATGATTTTTTGTTTTTATCCAAAGGTGTATTAGAAGACAAAAGATGTTATTTCACCACTGAATAATGGTGAGATTGGTTGTTAACATCATTGAAACATTAATTCAATTGCATTCCTACCTGGGACTGTACTGAAACATTCACCTTTAAAGACACTATTCACCTTTAAAGACAACAGGCCAATACGTTTTGTGTGTGTGTGTGTGTGTGTGTGTGTGTGTGTGTGTGTGTGTGTGTGTGTGTGTGTGTGTGTGTGTGTGTGTTTGGGGGGGGGGGGGTACTTTGTTCTCACTGTTTTTGCTAAATAAATGTGTCAGGAAAATAATGCCTTTCTGGGTTACCTTTCTTGAGGTGTTGTGCTTTTTTCGGACATTAATACTTCTGTGTTCTTTCATCGTCCTTACTCCTTAACTCTTGCCTGCCTTCCTTTGTAGGAGTGTCTGTGAGTGCTGGCCTAACTATGACTTAAAAGGCCCTATTCTCACCCAAGACACCCAGGTGTTTTCTTATAGCCACAAAACAAAAAAAACAAATGCTGACACATTACAACATTGTCTATGACTCTACCTAACAATGAAATCAGAGAACTACTGTGTGAATTTGTGGTTGTAAGTATTGTCCGAATCACCCACGAGCGCTTTCTTTTCAAGGTTCTGTCGACATGGCGCTGAACACAAACTCGGATGCATGTTGAGCAAGAGTTCACACTGGAGGAGGTCGTCAACAGACAAGGCACCAAAAAAAAAAAGGCTGAGTTGGCAAGCGCAGCCGTGAGGTCAGGGCCAGAGCGGCATGGATTAATAGACAGAGAGCACCTAGGGACCTGGAGCATACCAGCCAGCTGTCAGACTGAGCTAAATTGCTGGCTGTACCATCAAGCATTTACCTGCATGACCTACACATTACTGGAGCTTTCCCTAACCCTGTGAGGCACCACTTCATGACACACATGCATGGAAAGGCCATGATACGTGACGGCACTATCACAAACTTTTATAGGCCTTAAAAGCTTGAGCTATCTGGTGATTTGCTTGCAAACATATGAGTGAAAGCATGTAAAAAAACATCTTAAAGAACCATAATGGCTGTGGTCTTTACATGTCATGCTGAAAGCCTGTGTAAGTAATATGCGGGTGGCAGACGTCTGTATGAGCACGTTCCTGTGAGCGGTGCAAGTCTGGCTCAGCTGTCATGACAATCATCCTCTGTAGCCTTCTCCCTGAACTCTTCCTGGCTCAAATGACATGTTTTTTTCTGCACTTGCTAGCAGCAGAGACTAAACATAGCTTCATCTACCTGTGAAAAAGCCCCTGAAGTGAATGTGTCACCTGCCTTGGACAAACTGTCTGAACGTTGCTTGCTGAATTTGCCCCAGTGCTATTAGTATTGGCAATATGCAATGCCTTCTCCTTTCTCCTCCTTCTCCTCCTCCTCTTTCTCTGATAAGATGGGCTTGGATGGCGAATGGCATCACATCCACTGAAGCTGCAGCTGAGCTCCCTGCAATGAGACTAACCCTACTGAGCATATTTTTCTCTGTGGAAATGTCCTTGCTGTTGGAAAATATGCTTTTCCCCCCTCAGCTGTTAAAATGTGATGCCACATTTCCTGCTTGTGAAATCGTGACTGTTTCCTCTTTAATTAATTCAGACCGTGGTATGACAAGTTTTCAGTCTGACTTTATAAAATCTGAAAAAGCTTTACTGCAGAGTGAGATATAAATATGTTAGATCTACAGGAATGAGGACCATTTTTGTCCTCACTATTTGACTATTCACAGAGGCCCCCAGTTCCCCTACCCACTACTCCTTTCTTATGAGACATTCGTCATCCATACTCAAGCAGCTCAGAGCCTCTGCTGATATCTGGCCTGGTTTTAGGATCACAATTCACGTCTACCACCAATTCCCCTCAAACCCCCACCCCCTCTTCGCATACCTTCTCCAATTCTTACTAACACAAGGGACTCACTCACTCACTCATAGTCACCCACTATCTCTCTCATCCACTATCTTCTTCTTCTTTTCTCTCTCTCCCTCTATCTTTCTCTCTCTTCTGTATTTCTCTTCTGACTCTGTTACTCTCTCTCTCTCCAGCCTGTTTTTACTCTTTTCCTTCCTCTTTCTCTCTCCATCATTCTCCAGCGCTTTAGTCCTCTCTCCTCTCTGCCTCTCCCTCCATCATCTCTCACTCTTATGCGGGCTGCATGCTCGATTGGGGCACATTTGCATTTACAAATTGCAGCGGCTGTTCCTGCCTTCCTGTGCCTGCCTGCATCTCACTCTCGCCTGCTCGCCTACAAAGGGGATTTTCTCCTGACGACGGCCTACTTACCATTCCCGAAAGTCATGCCTGATGCATTAACGCCTGTGGAAATATTAGCACTTCCTGTTCCTCAACGTGAGGATTACTCTCTTAAAGCAGTCAGTTTTTTAATGAAAATTAATGTTACTTGCAGCACATGTGGAAGGTATCTCTCAGTTACAAACCTAGTATTTTTTTTCCCTGCCATTCCACCTTGAAGTGGCTATAAGTCAAATTCAAATAATATTTTCTCACAGACCAAGAGGTGTGTTTGAAAAATACCTGCCTAGGATTAGGAACCCGCTAGTTGTCGAGAGGCCTTGAGGCTAATAGGGGGGTTAGCGGGTGGCTTTTGCATGTGTACCTCTCTAATATGTCAGTGATTAAATGCACTGCGGTTCCCTTTTTTCTACTGCAGCCTCAGCTAACACTAACTATAAAACACACTGTCCTTCAGTCTCTCTCCACTGCTCAAAACACCAGCGCAGTGAAAATGTCATTTGTTGAATGTAATGGAAACTTGGAGATGGCAAACACTCACCGGCAGCCATTCTGATTTAATCAGGAGGGAAATATATTTTAACAAATATTGCCAGTGTGATGTACTGGGTACTATTTTGTCGTTGGTCGCCATATTTTTTACTCAGCCTATTCAAGCGAACAGCACGAAAGGTATGGCTGTGCGAGTTGAAATGTTTTCATAGTCTCTGTCATTAATTTGTTTAATGGGATTGTTCGCAGTGAAACAATGCTGTCAGGCAGGATGGCAGTAAAAATACCAGAAGCACTTTGCTCGAACAACCTAGCTCTGGTGTCACTTTGTCCCCTGACTACTGCACAGAACACATCCTCATATACAAAGGGATTTTTGTTATTATTATTGTGTTATTTTCTTTAACGCAATATATTTTTGTACAAGGGCAGGGGCTGACAAAGAAAAATTGCATAGTGTCAAAGATCAGCATGACAACCTTTAACTGTCTAAATAAACATGGGCACGTGTGTGCTACATGAAGATTGACTTCTTCTTCTTTGTGTGCCAATCCAAGGCCCAGTCTACTGACATTGATATTCAACAAAAAGCACAAGGCATGCCCCCCTAAGTTCCATGGTCCCCATACCGAGGAGAATTTTGATTGGATTGTCTCCCTGCTGCCTTCCCACATGTAAGTAAATGTTATTGAAATTCGGCTGGATGGCTATTTGCTTTCTTGCCGTGATGTTTTTCCCTCTACCGTGGAGCCATTCAGAAAGCTTTTTAAGCATTCTGCATTTAAGCATCTGTGTTTCTGCAGGGTAAGGCAAGCCTGGACAAGGGACATGTGAATGCACATTGTGTTTGCCTTTTTTATTTCCTTTTTTAGCTTTTTAGCATACAGTAATCAATGTTTTTTTTGTTTATTTCTTTTCACCTTTATTTTTCCTTTCAAAGCTTTCTTTGCTGGTCTGACTGTGTGTGTGTGTGTGTGTGTGTGTGTGTGTGTGTGTGTGTGTGTGTGTGTGTGTGTGTGTGTGTGTGTGTGTGTGTGTGTGTGTGTGTGTGTGAGAGAGAGAGAGAGAGAGAGAGAGAGAGAGAGAGAGAGTACAAAAAAATAATGTACAGTTTTGCTGCTGGGCCTAACAGCTAGGTAGTCAATTAGGATCGGAGGATAGAGGATCGAAGGCCACAGCACTGTGTCAGAACAGCACAGATTTGCGGGTCAAGGCAACAGCAGGGGGTTGTCAGCACGGGTATGAGGTGACACAAGAAGTCAAGGGGTTTCCTCAACCAAAAGGCAAGGGCTGAGGAGGGATGCAGCAGTTTGCTGTAGCTTTGCTAACTTACGTGTTTAAAAAGAAAGACAGAAAAAGTGACTTTGCTGAAGGAGTGAACAACTTGGAAAGGTGAAACAGAAACTTCCCTTCACAGAAGCCTCTGCGGATGCCTCAAATGGTAGCAAAATTGAGATTTTTTAAAACAAATAGAGGATGTTGCAACATCGAATTTACATGTGGCACACTGCTTCTTTTCAGACAGGAAGTGACATACTCCTTGATGTTCCAGACAGTGCTATACAAACACTTTGCAACCAAGGTCGAAAGGGGTGCACTGTGACTTATTTGCATTTTTCACCTGAATAATACAACAAATGGTCGACCGCAGCGCCCTATTCACAATGCAGGCGTCTGGCTGTAAAGCTGCCACAATGTATGTCCGCTTCACTTTGGGGTTAAGAAGTGTCATTTGTCATTACGCAAAGTGGGATCATGTCTCTAGTGCGTCTACCACTGCCGGGGAGCAAATCCATGAGGTAAATGTGTGTGAGTGTGTGTGTGTATGTGTGTTTGTTTATGAGTGTATGAGTATGCATATTGAGTATGCATATGTGTGTGCGTGTTTCTTTACGAGTATGCATGTGTGTATGTGTGTGTGTGTGTGTGTGTGTGTTTGTTAGTGTTTGAGTATGCATGTGTGTGTATGTGTGTGTGTTTGTTAGTGTTTGAATATGCGTGTGTGTGTGTGTGTGTGTGTGTGTGTGTGTGTGTGTGTGTGTGTGTGTGTGTGTGTGTGAGGCTAGTGAGACAGAACACACTGGCACCATGGGCCATTTCTGCTATGACGGATCCGGCTTGTGACACACACTGTCAGTGTCTCTTTGAGATGTGGTGCGTCAGCGGTCGGAGGGGAAATGCTAAGCGATCTAAATGCCTCCAACCTGTCACAGAGAGAGGAGGCACGACAGTGGCAACACGTCGGGTTTAACTTGGATTTGTGCTATCACTACCTCTGACACCGCCACCTCCACATGTAAGTGCACACACACACAAAGACACCCCCCCACACACACACACTCACGTGCGCACGTGTGTGCACACACACACAGACACACATATGCACATACACACACGCACAAACTCATTTATACACACACATGCACACACACACACTCACACACACACACACACCTCGCCACCTCAGGCCTCGAGGGCTTGAGTAAATAAGATGCCACACACAAACCAGGTGCGTGCCGACAACACACACTGGTGTGACAGGTCGTGTCCTCAAAGATGGATGTCAGAAGGCGCACGTCTCAAGTCCTGCTCACACTCTCCTCTGCACTGCACCCCTGTGCCCCCAATAAGCACAACGCAGCACACACACTCACACATACATGCAAATGCACACTGTATATTTATGCTTATACCCACACACGCTTAAATATATGCACCCATACATACTGAAACATGTACTATGTTACTATGCATACAACATTCACATGCAACACTATTTTATGCATGTGTGCATGCACCCTTATGCAAATTCTGGAGTGCCGGTGGTACAGTGCGAGAATCCAGTCCTAACCTGATGTACTTAATATTTATATAGCACAGCTCCATGCCAAGGCAGCACTAGCACAGGAAGCTTCGGTGCGTATTGACATAAGGTAATCTGGTGTAGCACGCCTTTAAGGTTATCGTATCTCACCAGTGAGACAACGGTGACGACCATCAAAGGGGATTTATCTTGAGTGAAATTCCACACATACCAGCAAACAGTTATCCCCTAAAACAAATAGGAGGTCTGTTTAATGAGCAGTTAATGTGAAGTCGCTTGGATGGTGAGAGAGAGAGAAAGAGAGAGGGAGAAAGTGGGAGGGAGAAGGACACAAAGGGCTGGAGAGATAGGAAAACGTACATTGGTCTCTATTGTGCGCATACTGTGTGCTAGGCCGAAAAGAAGAGAGTGTTCTTTCTGAATGCTGGCCACATTCAGAGCCTCTGGGCAAATTTAATAAACTGACTCGAGCAACTACTCCCTTAATTAAACCGTGTACAGCTTGCCTTCATTCTGGCGCTATTCACCATTCACTCCACTCCTCTTTCTCTCTCTCATTCTTTCTCTCTCACTCTCTTCCCCCCTCTCTTAGGTACACGGTATCCTCGGTAGAGACCTGTGCTTTGTGGATTTAACAAAGATACATTCTGGGAGATCAACAGAGTCAGACAGATAGAGAGGGAGATATGCCAGGAAGACAGTCATTTACTGCTAGATGTTTTTAAGAGTGCCCTTTAAGACACAGTGTACTCTGGAGTCTATCATATTATGTCTGCGGTGCCTCTGATGCGGAAGCACACAAGACTGTTTTTAAATAAATAAACAAAGAAGCAAATAAATAAATAAATAAAATAAAATAGCTGCAGTGCTACACTTTGCCAAGTCAGCTCTTGGTGTAAGTGTGCATCATGTCGTTTTTTGGTGAAAGGACAGCGGTATATTTATATAAACCAATAAAAAAGCCAACTAAAATAAGACAAAATAAGACGTGGGTGCTGCTGCCTGTCTTGCATTAATATATATATATATATATATATCTGCCCACAAGGATGAAAACCTTAGTGGACCCTTGGAGAGTCTTCTGACAAGGCTGAGCTGCGTCTGCTTCAGAGGCTTCAGAGGCTGGCAGGCGGCGAGGCCCCGTAGCTGTCACGCACCATATCTCATATCTCCAGACATCGTCAGTGCCTGGGCCTTGTCAAATTTCACCGTACCTCTGAATATTAAAAAAGACAGTTATTATTATTTGGAATTTAAAGCAGGCCATGTGCATGGAACTTTGTTTTTTCATGTGTTGATGTTTTTTCTCAGCATGTATACTGCGCTGGATGTGGTGCCAAAGTTAATCAGGCCAAGGACGTGTGATAAGGCCTTGTGAAAAATATCCTCGTTCTTTGCCTTTGCATTGCAGCTGCGCACTTTGTGAGGTAATGTTAAAACACACCACCTGGTGCAGGCAACCACATCACCACCACCTTGGCCTCCCTCTTTTTTAAAATAAAAATAAAACACTGAGCAGCTCTAGTCATTGTCATCATCATCATCATTGCCATCATCTTTTATCCATCTGTTTTCCGCGTGTGTGGCTTAATGCTGTCTCACAGTTAATTATAGTGCAAAACAAAGCAAAATACATCCTTTGTCTGATGAAAATAGAATAATGTCAGTCAAAGCGAGTGTGGGAGTGTTCATGGCCTTCCCTTTTCCTATTGTTGTCATAAGTGCTCATTACGACATCAGCGTCTATGAAGGACAGAGATGTGCTGTAAAAGTTTTGAAACACACACACAGAAAACACACGGAACACACCGAAAACAGAACATGGAATGAGAAACGTGAGATTTTAGGAAAATAATAAAAACGAAAGAGACTGAGCTGAAGGTGAGTGTTTTGCAGGAAAGAGGCCGAGGAAGAGGCAGAGGCTGCAGATAAACAAAACCCCATCAGCCACTGTGCTGTGACTGTAGGGCCAAGGAGAGCAGCAGTGAACCAGGAAACTACAGGCCCCTCATTGACGATGGGGAGGGGAGAGAGAAAAAGACAGGAGGGGGAGATAGAAACAGAGAGAGAGAGACAGAGAGAAAGAATAAAGCTGTGATCCAGCAGTCACCTAGAAAGAAAGAAAGAAAGAAAGAAAGAAAGAAAGAAAGAAAGAAAGAAAGAAAGAAAGAAAGAATGAAGGATGGATAGATAGTGTGGAAAGAAAAAGAGGAAGATAGAGAGGCATGGTCTAACAGAGACAGAGAATTAAACTGTGGTCCAGCAGAGTCACCAATAAAGAAAGAATGGGTGAACGGAAAGATAAAGAGATAGAGATAGAATGAATAGCTAGAGAGAGATAGAGAAATACAGAGAGAAAGAGAGACAGAGAGAGGCATGGTCTGACAGAATGAAGTTGTGGTCCAGCAGAGTCACCAAGAAAGAAAGAAAGAAAGAAAGAAAGAAAGGAGAGAAAAGTCAGACACAGAACACAGAGAGAAATGCAGAGACTGAGAGTGAAGGGGAAAAAAACTAGCAGGCAAAAAACATGCCTTTCTCTTCAGTCAGCCGGCTGGTGCAGACGAGGCCATGCGTCATTGTGTCTGTCCAGCTTTGCAGCCGTGAGAGAGCGCGCAAGAGAGAGCGAGTGGGAGACAGCTAATAATACATTAAATGCATAATAACTAGCCCAACCGCTCTCAAAGTGCTTGCAGTCACTTTATGCTATCAGTCTATTTATTGTGTGGCCCGTGACAAGCCAACACAGTGATTATGTGGCCCGGTGTGGTTCTATGTTAACCACTCTATCCAATTAACCAGGTCAGCCAAGGTCATCAGTGCCACTCTGTAATCTCTGACCCCTCTCTTCTCCCCCTTCAACCCCTGATCAGAGGCAGCAGATTTTCACTTTCGTAGTCTAACTCACGTCCCAAATCAAGGTTTTCCTCCAAGCGGTTCCACCAACAGAGAAAAACGACTGCTCAGAGACATGAAAAGCAATGCACAAGGGAGCGGCCTGTCACCGCTGAACAACGCCTTGGATCCTGTGATCAGCATTTCCTCCACACTGGCTTCTCTTGTCACTCTCTTTCTTTCCTTGTTTGTTTGTTTTTTCTCCCCACCTCCTGGTAAGTAATCAACATATTTGTTTTCCTTTGTTGCCACTGCTGTTGTTTTAATGTGTTTTTCTTCTCGCGACCCATGCCATCTTTCGGGTGAGATCAGACAACCCTTTTAGGTGTTTATCTCCAAAGCGATAAGCGATGCTATCAGAGCTCGCTGACTTGCCAGGGTGTGTCATTGGGCTTTAACGCTAGCATCATTTCGCTCTCTATTTTTTTTATTATTATTTTTTCTACCCTTTCCTGGGCACAGCTACTTTTCACTCTCTGACTGAAGACTGGCAAAGGCAACTGTAAAAGCTGTGACCTTGTCATTTGATAGAGAGATTGCCGGATGTCGCCGTGTGAATCATTCTGAAGTCTGAACCACTGAAGCGAGCCTTTAGAAGAATGCATTTCCCTACTATGAGACCAGAGAGCTTTGATGTATCTTATCCTAGCCTTTGTTCCTTTGATTTGACCCTCCCGACCCCCCTTGGGCCCAAGCCGAACATTAATCATAATTTCAAACACGCCCACTAACCCTGACATCCTCTTGTTCCTGCATATAAAAAAACATTAATATCTGATACACTGTTTTTTAATGAGTATATAATTTATAATCCAGCCACACTAATTAACTTCAAAAGATCGCCTTTAGAGAAAAAATGGCCATGCATAGAGATCAATAGTAATTCTAAACCTGACTCTCTTATTCTGTTCTTTTTTCCCCAGGACTTCTTAATGCAAAGAACGCATGAGCAATGTGGAGCTGTCTGAAACAGATACAGATTTATGAGCAACCCACAGGCAGTGATACACAGTTCGCCATTATCAAAGCAGCCTGTCTTGGAAATGTACACAAATGAGTAATAAGGACAAAATGGTCGGACTTAGTCTACCATGCACAACCTGCATCAGCATCCACTCTTTGGATAACAATAAGTGTTTCTTTTGTTTAGGGTTTGTCGTGTGCTGCACATCGAGTTGCGAGTCATGTAGACAGCTGATTTCATGGTATGAAGTGGAGACGTAAATGGAAGAGGAAGGGCAGTTTTTCACGATTCAGCCACTAAAAGCGCATCAGCCAAACTTCACTTAGTGCTCCCAACATTCCATCCTCCTATCAACATAACAACCCCTCCGCCAATCTTCTCTGTACAACTAGAAAAAAGGATGACTGTTTAAAAAAAACCACACACACCTTCACACTCACTATACATATAGACACACACACACACACACACACACACAACAGTGCACTCTTGCAGGTCCTCGGAACAAACTTCCCTTTGTTTTTTTTGGTTTTTTTGATTATCTATTTTGTCTATCACAGCATGTTTACAAGGCAGCTTCTTATATTATTTCCTGATCTTATCCCCCGGCCTTTTCATTTCCTCTTAGCATCTTTCATTTTGTTAGGGCCTAGTTGCCATTGCCAGGTCTTGTCAGAGCTCTCTGCTAAAGAACATTTAGGCATGGAAGCTTGCCTCCATCCCTGCCTCTCTCTCTTTCATTCTTTCTGTCTCTCTGTCTCTGTCTCCCTCCCTCTGTCTCGTTCTCTCTCTGTCTCTGTCCCTGTCTGTCTCTCTCTATCTCTCTTTCTGTCTCTCTTCTCTCTCTCTCTCTCTCTCTCTCTCTCTCTCTCTCTCTCTCTCTCTCTCTCATTGTTCTTTCTTAAACTGATAGCTGCAGTAAAGGGTCTCTCAGAGGTAATATAGAGCCTGGCAGAGAACTCATTGAATTTGTTGTACAATTGATTCCACAGTGGAATAAGAAGGGGTGGGGGTAGAGGGGTTTAGAAACTGAAGGTGGGTGGCTGGGGTGAGGGGAAGGGCTGAAGATTTGTGGGGGGTGAGTGTGTGTGTGTGTGTGTGGAAGGGGAGGGGTACTAGCAGGAAGTCTAGGGGTTAATGCGGAAGGCAAGAAGTGTGTCGGGGGATTCTGATTGAGCATAATGGCACCAAGTCTCAATTTGAAGCGATTACACCGAGCTCTGAATCCCTAACTGCCATCAAACCCACCCACCCCCCCACCCCCAAAGCCCTGCATAAAAAGTGTCAGGAAGGGCATTTGCTAAGAAAGGAACTATAAATAGTTGCACAGGGAGCTTAAAATTCCACATTTACCGCTTTGAAATTATTAGCACTGTTCCTCATTCTTTCTCTGTGGCCTCGTGCTGGGAAAAGCTCCAGAAGTGGAGAGCATCTGATGCCATTTCAGGAGAGTTCACCCCTAATTCAGTTTTTGATTCATGGCAGTGTGTGTGTGTGTGTGTGTGTGTGTGTGTGTGTGTGTGTGTGTGTGTGTGTGTGTGTGTGTGTGTGTTTTGTCTGTGTGTGTGTGTGTGTGTGTGTGTTTGTTTGTGTGTGTGTGTGAGGGAGTGGGGGTGCAATTGGCTTTTGTCATGGTCTGGTAATTACCGCATGCGTTCTAGGTCCAGTCGGCTATGACACACAAGGTCCTCCATTGTCCCAGCATGCCTTGTGACATGTCACGGAGAAATAGGGGTTCCCTGTTTGTGTCAGCGGAGAGAGAATGTTTGACCTTCCCTGAGCCTTGGAGCTGCCCGCACGACGCCAAAAAAATAATGTCCGCCAACTCGAGTCAAAGGCAAACCACTCACACTTTACACACCTAATTGTCCAGCAATGAAAATATGACCAAACATTCAGAGCATGGGTGACATCAAAATGCTATTAAATGAAGATTATACTTTGCCACTATAGCCCCCAATGCTTTGAATGAGGTGTCAGTTTTAATTGAAATGTAATTTAATAATGAAACAGATGTACATCAAACATTGTGGAGTTTAGGACAAAGGCAGTCTTTTGACCGACAGCCTTAGAGCAAATATTGGATAGGGGAAGACTCCAATTCTCCAATTAATAGAAAATTAAATATCAAAGATGGGCAAAAGAAAGTTTTTAGACCTATGGAGACCTAATGAATTATTTGGATAAATGGAGAGCTAGGTAGAGAAAGAGACATAGAGAGCGATAGAGAGAGAGAGAGAGAGAGAGAGAGAGAGAGAGAGAAAGAGATAAAGTTTAATGCCAGGACTACTCTTTCTCCCCCTGTCTGCACAGGTTTAAAGGGGGTCAGGCAGGAAATTGAGTCCTGCAGCATCTTTCCACACGACTGTACCCCCCAAAACACACACACACACACACACACACACACACACACACACACACACACACACACACACACACACACACACACACACACATACACACACACTATCTCTCTCATTCGTCCCCCTCACACACACACAATCTCTCTTTCTCATTCTCTGTCTATGTCTCTGTCTCTCTCTGTTTCTCTCTCTCTCTCCCCCTCTCTCTCTCTCACACACACACACAAGAAAGTTTCTGTTTTTGGCAGAGCTACAAAGGGGTGGGGGGCAGGGGAAGGGGGGTGGAGTTGTCTTGAAGCACCCTGGTTGCCGGTGCTGGGAAAGAGGGTTCGCTGGGCTGATTGGGGGGAGAGAGCCAGTGTGCTTCCCTGTTGTGTTATCCTGGTGATTTCTCCATCTCTGCCAGCTTTGAAGTACCCTTAGGACCCCGCGGGAGCATGGGTCAGCCCAGGCAGAAATCATTTTTAGAGACGCGGTGGCTGTCACACACACACACACACACACACACACACACACACACACACACACACACACACACACACACACACACACACACACACACACACACACAGACATACACACACACACACACACCACAAACTTGAACGAGGCTGAACCCCAAAGACACATATGTACACACATATGCACACACAATCATGCATGTGCTGGCGCACAAACACCCCAACCCCACCCCCCCATAACCAATATCCACACACCCACACAAACAAACCAGCAGTGATTTAATCAACACCACCCCAGGGCGTCATTTGGAGGACAGGGTGAGTGATAGACTGAAGGGGCCTGTCCCTTGCTCGTCTCTCATCATTTTTTCATGGCCAACCTTTCGCAATGTCTGCCTCCTCTGACTGACTCCTCTGCTAACACCCCCCACCACACACACACACACACACACCACCTCCACCCTATCCCCTTAAACCCAGCCAAAGTGCAAACAACAGATCAGCTGACCCAGACACCTTATAGAGTCTGTTAGTCTCCATACCTGCCTTCAGCAAACACTTTATAAAGCAATGTTCGATTGCGACGGATATCAGCGGCACTTGAAGCACCGAAGCACAAGGTTCAATTTTGCTTCCAGCAGCCCGCAATTCCCCTGTGGCTTTGATGGTGCTGTATCCAATGGTGCTTTAAGATAAGACTGTAAAACAATTATTTTTCACACCAGTTATCAGAAGAAACAGTGTTATGTCTGTGAAAAGAGCCATTTTTTAAAAGAAGCACAATGAATTATATAAATGAATGTTCCTGGACAAAGGTATTCAACAGTGATTCATCAACAACAAACAAACAAGGTCATTTGGTAGACTTTGTTGACTTGATGGTCTTCTCTGCTAGCCCCATGTGTTACCATCAAATACATTATTATTATTTTTGTAAAATCATCATGGAAGCATTTTCTCATAAACCATAAAATGTTATAAATTGAAATTGCTACTGAGTCACTGACAAGGGTGTTTGTGACACATTTTTTACAGCATGCGGATCTGACTGATGCTGCTGCAGTCGCAAGCGCACTGTGGTGCTCAGCATTTTCACCTTGTCAAACAGCAGCTCCCCACACACACAAGGGCTGTGCAGTGTGTCATTGACCGGGCCCGGTCGGGGGTGACGTGTGATCCATGACAGGAATCATATAATTTTTTATGATGCAGCCATTGACTTGTCACTCGGCTATGTAAAGAAAGGACCAAAAAGCTGTCTGACTTCCTTGTCTGCTGTGACAACAAGAGCAAAACGCATGTTGCAGAGCTATAGATCATTTGGGATAAAAGGATTACTCCATTACAAACACGGAAGGAAAAAGAAAGGAAAGGAAAGGCCCGCACCCTCACCCCTAGAACACTGTGTCTGGTGGTAGATGTGCCATTTTAATGATACCCTCGACTACTAGTGCAGTGACACAGCATTGGGGCGAAATAAATGATGCTTTCTACACCCACCCTCTCCCCCAAGGGGTGCATCATACTGGAGCTTGACCCTGCAAAAACTGCAAAGGCAAACATGCATTAGCCCACACCTACATGCCACTGGATGTTTGCATTTCCCTGAAACCCTTCACAGTCAGCAGCTTAGGCTGGGGGAGCTGGCAGGGTTGGCAGCGGGGGAATGTGCTAACTTTTTTGTTGGAAAAAAAGCTTGGCATTTGCACTTTAGCAAACCACTCGGCAAATGTAGTTCAAGGATGTGGTCGGTGAAGAGGAGAAAAGGGCCTTTAAAAAAGATAAACAGGTGGTCTATTTTGACTCGAAATGAGCCAGGTGAAAACAGTGCGGTAAAAAAACTGTGGGTGTAGGTGGAAAGGAAGAGGGTGGGATGGGTTGGGGTGGAAAGGGAGGAGGACGGCCTAGGATTCCAACCCTGTGGTAAACTGAAAGCGATCTTCACAGCTAAGCGAGTGTGACGGCCTGAAAGAGAGACAACGGAGAGGAGACCCTTGGAGCATCAAATGTTTTCTCTCTTCATTGCTCGCTTCCTCTGTCTGTCTGTCTGTCTGTCTGTCTGTCTGTCTGTCTGTCTCTCTCTCTCTCTCTCTCTCTCTCTCTCTTTATTTCACTCTTGCTCACCCTCTTCTTTTCTTTGTATTCTCTTGCATGCATGTTGTTTTGCATGTTGCTCACCCAGCATGAGAGCAAAAAGGAATCTTGCAAAAGCTTGAGAAGGGGCAGCCATTCCTATCCACTCAGGTTGTCCAAGGCAAGATTGTCCTGCACCACAGATGTATCTACAGCACCTTCTGCTGTTAAGACCATGTAACTGCACCAACCTGCCCTTCCTTTAGCTCCTCTAAAATGTCTCCTGGTTCACCTTGCCCGTTGCATTTATTTTTAGCTCACCACCGATGAGGAGCAGAGGGATTTATTATTAAATCAAATCAATATGTAATTCCAGCCAAGCGATTCTTTCTTTTTTGCATTTGGATTTGCTTGAATGTGAAGATCTCTCTCTCCCTCTCTCTCTTTCTCTCTCCTTTTTTTGTTGGTCGTGGCTAAGATAAATGAGCTGTCTCCAGGTCACTCCCACTGCCTGTGTGCAATGACAAAACCCAGAGGAGGCGGGAAAGAATATCTGTGTCATCGACGTCCTGATTAAAACAGCTTTGTGCCATGTAGTCACTGGGAGTGCTTTTGTACTTGGGGACTACGAGCAGTGGGAGGCAAGACATTGTTGTGTTATGCACTTCATAATTAATATGGGGGAGAGCTATGCTAGGGAGGAAAATAACTCCCATAAAGTTTACTCAAAACCAATGCAAAATGGCAGTGCTTTGCATGTTAAGTGTCATGTGTGTGTGTCTACTGGGAAGGAATTTGATGAGGATGGTGTTGTGTTATTTAGTGTCACGCTATTTATTCATTATTCGTTTCGAATCATGAGATGCAAATGTTAATTCCCACAGGAATCTGTGTTTGCATTTTGTTTGTGTTTGTTTGTGAGTTATATAGTAGGACTCAGTTCTGAGTATGGCTGCGAAATTTCAGGAATTCTCAAAGTTGGAAACTTTCCATGGGAATTAACGGAAATTTATGGGAATTAACAGGAATTAATTGGAATAAACTGGGAACTACCAAAGTTGAAGGTTACATATAATAGTATATAATATACTATAGGAACATGTAGTTAGTAGAAATAAAATTGTAGCATAATCTTGGCTTAAACAATACAGTTGAGTATAATATTCTATTCCTTAGTCACAGGGGCATAACACACTACTTCCTGCAGAGCTATTGAGGCCACATGCACTGAACTTTCCTCCATCACATCCACAATGATTTTTTAGAATCCTGAACCACTAAAGCTACTTTTCTGAGCAGATATAATACTATTGTTAATGTTTTGTTGTTCAGTGTTAAGTGTTTGTCAATTAAGTGTTTCATGAAAGAATTAAGCATTTCTGAAGTTCTACTTACAAAAAACCTTGTCACCTTTTTAAATTGTATCCTTTTGCAACAATGTCTGCTGATGACAAAATAAAATGTTTAACATTTACTGGAAATTTTCCCCTCCTGCAACCCTAGCTCTGGCACGTGGAGGATGAAGCTGTTTCAGGCTAAATTGCCTCTACACACTAAGTAATTCTCTCTGTCTCTCCCTCTCTCTCTCACGCCCTCTTGTTTTGATTGTTCTTACTCCCTTAGACAGGGCCTATGGTTTACCCAGTGTTCTGTGTGGGTGTAGGCTTATTATGACTCAAGTGTGTTTGTTGGCCATTGAAATCACACTTTTTTTCACCTCTCTAATTTCACACTTTTTTCCCCCAACAACCACCTTTTGTAAGAATAAGTCTCGATTGCATCATTGTTTTGCTGTAACCTTTGAAGTTGAGTCACAGCATGGTTGTATATGCTAAATATGCTGTAAGCGGTAGCTACAAAAGAGCATATTCATGCCCACTTATATTTAGGCATTCCTGCGCATATGGTGATAATCATAGCAACAGCATTTAACAGTGGCAGAAGTGGGCCAAGCAATATCGCCAGCGAAGGCAGCTTTAGTTCTACAGCAGCCTTAGCTCTATGTCTGCAACATCTTATGCAAGGCCCTCAGAATGCCATTACTAACACGGCCATAGGCTATAGACAGTTTCTAGAGAGTTCGATTATTAAGATGATGATACACAGATCAACATTTGAGCAATGTTGCCAGGCAACAACATGATTAGCTCCTACTTTTCAGATGGGATGATCACGAAAAGTTGCCGACTACTGATTTAAGTTATCCTGATAAAAATATGCTGCCTAAGGCTGCATGTCCATATAGCATTTTTTTCTGAGTGCCAGCGCTTTCTTCAAGCTTCAGTGAGAACAGAGCGTATGTGGTGGCCGAATGTGGCTGCAAAGAGAAAAGGTGTGGCATCCAGCGTTTTTGTTTCAGCTCTGTTTTGTTTTAGCGGCCGTTTCAAGCACTTCGAGTTTAAAATATGTGAAGTTTTCAGAAAAACTAAGAACAGTCTTTTCTCAGACAGTAAATCAGCTAAAGGGGGAGGTCATTAGCCTGAACATGGAGGAGAAACAGGGTTTCACTCTTTAGTAACCGCTTTTCTGCTTGAAAGCGCTATATGGGCACGGCCCTTAATATGACTTATAAAATGCCGAAAGGACATCTGTTAGTAACGTTGTCAGGCAACATTGCTCAAGAATTTGTAGGCTACCAGTGTATGCCACAGGTATTCTGTTTTAACATTACCAACAATGTAAAACAAAGCGTAAGTAGTTTGGTAACAAAATAGAACTTCCAGGCATTGTTTTTGCTTTTACTATTGAAACGGTCCATATTGTATGTGAAATTACTCTTGCAGTAAAATGTGTTTATACCGTAGACTATATTAGTCTTTGTGATTGTGCTAGTCCGTTGCACGGTAACAGAGCCCACATCACTCACTGTGCGCACAAAGCTCTCAGTGACAGCACTCATCTGTAAGTGCCATTACAGCACTGTGGTCTCTGCAAGCATTTGCTAGCTCATGCTAGTTTTCAAATTCAGAAGAATATATTGGACCTGTGCAAACAACAGCAAAATTAAGCTTGACAAACTCTAGTCACATCTTACTTGACCCTCACCATGCAAGGTTGATCTGTAAATATAACCCTGGAATGCAATATTGAGTTCTTGTCTCTCTCCTCTGCTTTGTGCTTTTTATTTCTCAGTATGTGAGAGAAAAAAAATGGTGCTATTTCAGTTATGACTGCTTTTATTCCCTCTTTCAGTTCTTCCAAAAAATAGCATTTCACATGTGCCAGGTAATCAATAGAAGTTGCAGCATTATGAATCTTGTCATACACTATTGTCTTTTTTTGCGCTGAGTCTGTGGGGTTTGATCAGACCTGGTGTAAAGCAATGGGAAAAACAATCCATCATGCTGCCATTACTACAATCATAAACACATACACACATAATGTCTAAATTCAGGGCCACACAAACACACACATGCACACACATACACAGACACATGCATGCACACATGCATACGTGCACACACACACACACACATTTAAACCTGCAGCAACATTCACATGACATGCCAACACAACACATACAAGAAGACATACATTTATAATATTGTCAAAACACAGCTACATACACAAACACACTAGAAAGACATACACACTTACATAGACACATATGTATGCAAACAAAGTAGGTTTTTCACACTTATTCATCACTACTTACCCCACATACACACACAATCAGAGGTACACAATCAGTCATGTGCACGTAACGACACAAACACACTTCACATACACTCTTTCCACAAACACACAGACACACATACAGACACACATACCGACACACACACACACACACACACACACACACACACACACACACACACACACACACACACATTCACATACAGACACACACAGGGGACCAGTAGGCGCTGGCAGTTTCTCTGTAGTCATGGGAAGCCACTGTGCTGGAACACATTGGGGTAATCTATAAGCAATCAGTCCATAGAGGCGTGCTGTCATATCCCATATCCTTTGCGCAAATACCCCACCGGGCATTAGTTCCACCTGGGGTGACAGCCTATCTCATGGGTCCTAGTCATGGAAGAAAAAGCTTAACTGGCTGTTCCAAACCAAAGACACTCACAGAGACCAGTTTTATTTTTTTGTTTTTGTTCAAAACATGTCTTCAGCAAGTTTTTGTTTTTAATGTGAGGTGAAAGTGTTTTTATGTGTTTTTCTTTCTTCTTTCTTTTACTCTTTCTGTTTTTAAAAGGAGGTGTCTGCTTCAAAGGAGCAGGACTAACACCACCTGCAGCCCCCTCCCTTCCATAATTTCTGTTCGAAAAGTCCAAGATGTCCTCATGTTACCTCATCCCCAAGAGAATTCTTTCTTCATCATAAAACAGGAAAGAAAATAAGTGAATGGGAAAGCAGAGAAACAATCAGGAGACGCTTGGCTGACGTCCTTACCTGTTAATTTATGGCGTTATCATTTTGTGGCATGTTGGTGCTTCTTTTTCCAATTACTTTAAAGCACAAAATCCCCAGCAAATTTGGAGCGCAATAAATTATCATCACTTAATTAAGTGAGGTGGTAGGCTCAGGGACTGTCAGACTATGTTTAGTTTCACACTCTGAAAAGATTGCATGATTGAGCGTTCCTGAATAATTGGATTCTCCACTAGGCTTGTTGGGTTGAATTTTACAGAGTGAGTGAGTGAATTATAAATTCAGAGAAAGAGAGAGGAAGTAGCAACTGAGTAAGTGAATGAATGAGTGAATGAGCCAGCGAGCAACTAAGCAAGTGAGTGAGGAAGGGAGGGAGGGAGTTGGGGAATGACAGCCTGAAAAAAAGAGCAAGG